>OV815323.1:13015000-13452500 GCA_929108375.1 Gymnoscelis rufifasciata | reverse complement strand
GCTTTTTACCTCATTCTTCTGTGATCAGTAGTTTAGAAGATATTAGCATTTTTATAAATTTACAAAAGAAAAGTTTGTTTACTAAAATTAAAATCACAAAATAGTTAGATTTACTTACAATTTAGTTAGTACAGCTTATATTTTATTTGAATAGGTGTTGGTTCATTATATTTAGCAGGGCTACACCTTTTATTAGCACTTAATTTTTAAATTTTGCACAAAAAAAATAAACTACTCCAACTTGTGAAACATTTTTTGCAAAAACAAAGTCACAACAATAGTCAAATACTTACATAATATAGAAATAAATAGCAAATCTAGTACAAAGATCATTGCTATCTTATCATATTGAGAAGGGTTTCACTATCTTTTATTTATTTTTCATTTGGAGATACTGCATAAAATTGATACTGAACTTTGATCTGGTCCAGTATTTCCACTAAATATTGTAAATTTTATTTGAATAGAACTTTCACATGGTAAATGCAAACAATAGTTCTGCTTTTCAGAAGTATTTATTAGTGGCTCTTTACACCACTAACGATTAAGGATTGATTAACTATATATATACTTCAGATTGAATGGCAGTCCGGTTACTCGCACAGATGATCTGTTGATATAGAGGGATTCTGTATCTCAGTTAGTACTAGTTTGGATTTCACTGAATATTTCATGGCTGGGGCTCTTGGGTAGTACATTTGTGTAAAATTTTTTAGTTAATTTAGTTGCTTTTTTGCCTAAAATTCAAATTTTAAGTTATTTGGGTGCGGCCAGTTACTTTCCCATTCTGGTATTATAGAATAAGTAGTGATAGTAACTCTTTTGTTGGGGGTTAGTTGGTAGAACCAACAGCTACTTGGTTGTTGTTTCTGCATTCTTTTAATTATCATTGTGCACATAGACTAATTTGGTATATACCGATTTTCACATTTTGGCTTTTCTTTGACTTGTTCTTCTTTGTAACTTGTAATTAACTAGTAATAGTAAGTAAATGGGTTCTTATTCACACTGTAAAATGGGCAAATAATTTAGTGGATAACATTGAATATAAATTTTAAACTTTTCCATAATAAAGTAATAATTATTTTAGACAATAGAAGATTTGTAAACAGTGGCGCCATCATTGGCTTGTTTTCTGAGGGCTATTTTAACTTCGGCCATAGATAAAGGGTTTACTATTTAAAAGGGAAAATATATAAAGGAAAAGAAGAAGTAGATAAATATATATTTGCATTAAAAAAAAAAAAAAAAAATTTTGCTTGGTTTTTAATTCTATATTGAGATTATTAAATTTGCTGTGTTATTTATTTCAGGCGCTACTGGGGGGGTTTTTGGCTTAATATAGTTCTTCTATTATTGTGTCCTTTAAGTTTTAGTTCTTTTGGTTATTGGAAGGAACTTTTATCAATTTTAGTCACTGGGAGTAGCGTGGACTTGCTAGATTTCATATTAATTCATGGTTAAGATATTTTTATTTTTCTTTTTCCGGCTTTTCGGAGGTATTTTGCATATGGGTACTTTATGGTTGATTTGAGAGGTTTGGCAACTATCAGCTAAGGGGCTTTGCTTCAATCAGACCTTGTTTTTTGTATAACAATACTGGTAAAGTTGTTAATTTTCTTAAACTACATATCTTTTTGAAGGGCTGAATTTGAGAACTAGTGCCTGAACATTCCTTAACACAACCAGGTTGTTTTGCTTTTCAAATTATTAGGCGCTATGGTTTTAGGCAGTTGCGTTGGTTTATTTTCCTAGTAGTGTTTAATTTTGTTTTATTTAAACTGGCTTAACTAACATTGATTAAATTGTTTTATCTTTTTCTAGAGAGGATTTTGTGGGGATTATTATAGCTCTCGGGTTATTTTTAAAGTGTTTTTTCTTATATCTGAGCTGGGTTTGAATAAAGTAGATAGATTTCGTAGCCACTAAGAACTACTAAGTTTGTGGTTTTCTTAATTCTGCCTACTGGTTTTGCCATTGATAGGGGTTATACGCCTACTGTACATTAGGAAAGTTCAACGTATTATTTACTTTAATTTGGTTAGTGTTTGGGAGTAGATTGAAACTGCTTATTAATATTATACGTTTAATTTATTTAGTGTAGTATATTGTAGTATTTACTAGATAAGTTAAAACTAGAATATGTCATATAAAACTAGGGCGATCCCTATGATGAGGGGAAGAGTCAAGTTGACCGCGAAGAAGTTGGAGGGCAAGGGTTCTTCGCCGAGAGCGGTTGCGTCCCAGATGCAGCCTGCGGTGTCGGGCGAGGTGGCCGACGAGAGACTGCTCGCCAGCTATCCAGGGGGCGCCGGGCCTTCTCCGCCGGAGATATTCGCTCCGCGCCCGCGGCTAACGCGCAGTCCTGTGACCCCCGCGTCTGGTCTGGTTGTACCTGAAACGGGTTCAGTTTTAGGTGGAGCTGTGGCTGTGGCGGGTTATGATCTCAGTTCTGGGTCGGGCCATCTAGATTCAGGTAGTCAGAGTATTAGGTTGGGGCAGAGCACGCCGGCGGTGGCGGGGCAGAGCACGCCGGCGGTGGCGGACCAGGCGGGGGGCTCCGTGCGGGGCTCGAACGTTCCGGGGGCATCTCCGGATACTTTATCTCGGTTTTTGGAGACGTCGATGATGGCCGCGGGCGGCGTCGAGCCTGTGCGGGAAGCGCCACGTCTCGCCGACGAGCTGCTCAAGAAGACGGTCGTGGAGCTCGACAAGTCGCGGAACATCTCTCGCGAGATCAAGGAGGCGGTGCTCGCGGGGCTGCACGGGCTGCATGCGATGGTGCTGCGCGTCGCGGATTCGCGCGCGCGGCACGTCGCCGATGGGGAGCGAGAGCGTGCGCACCTCGAACGCTTGCTGGGTTTCGAGAGGAAGCTGTATGCTAGCAAGCTGGAGAAGATGACCGAGACCATGGTCAAGAGCCTCGACGAGGTGCGCCAGGCGACCGAGCGGGCGACGCGGGAGGCCGAGACCTCGCGCCGCGCCTTCGATGAGGCGAGAGCGGCGATGGCTGTGGGTGTGCCCGAGGAGGCCGGCAGCCTCAACGTCATCGTGCAGATGCTGGAGGAGGCGCGGGCCATCCGCCGGGAGTGCGGCAGCCCCGCCGCGCCGGCGCCCGTGCCCGCCGCGCCGCCCGCCGAGCGCCCCGAGCGCGCCGACCGTGCGCCGAACGAGCGCCAGAGCTACGCGCGAGCCGCGAGGCACCCTATTATGGTCCGGTCAAAGAATCCGGCGCTCACGGGTGACGACATTCTCGGACGCATAAAGGAAAACGTGGACGTTATAGGCCTTGGTGTCGGCGTGAACGGCGTGCGTAAGTGCCGCGGCGCCGGCGTCGCCATCACGTTGGAAAGCGCGCGCGAGCGGGAGGTCATGGAGACGGCGATCCGCGCGCTCGGCGAGGACCTCACCGTGTCGGAGCCGCGCGTCAGGGACCCGCTGCTGCGCCTCGTCGGGGTCGTCGCCGAGCTCGCGGACGCGCGCCTCCTGGAGGCGCTGCTGCGCCAGAACGAGCCGCTGATCCGCGCCGTACCTGAAACTGAGAGAAAAGTTAAAGTAGTCCGCCGCATCAAAGGACGGAACCCCGGTCTTAATAATATAGTACTGCAAGTAAGCCCCGCGTTGTGGTCGGCGCTGCTGGAGCGTCGCGTGCGTCTCGGATACCAGATGGTGGCGGTGCTGGACCAGTCCCCGCTGGTGCAGTGCTACCGCTGCCTGGGCTTCGGGCACCGCGTGGCGGAGTGCCGCGCGCCGGCGCCGAGCTGCGGGTTCTGCGGCGCGGCGCACGACACGCGCGCCTGTCCGTCGCGCGGCGCCGCGCCGCACTGCGTCAACTGCGCCGCGCGCGGGGCGGCCGCGCCGGAGCTCGCGCACCCCGCCTACAGCGCGGACTGCCCCGAGTGGCGGCGCTGGGACCGCATAGCGCGCCGCGCCGTGCGCTACTGCTGAGGGCGCCGCGCAGGCCGCACAGCAACGTATCTGTAAATTGAAATTATTGCAATTTAATGCGGGCAGGGGTAGAGCGGCCACATTTGAGTGTCTCAGGGAGGCTAGCCTTAGAGGCGTTCACATTTTGTTGTTACAGGAGCCTTACGTCGGAAACAGGGGTCGTCTCGCCGTGCCCGCGGGTTGTAGGGTCGTTCAGAGCGATGCCGGGTCGGCGGATGCCCCGGTTCGGGCGGCCGTCGTCGTTCTGGATCCGAATATTAAGTATTTCGATAATTTTACTTTTATCACGAGGGATATCGTCGGAATGGAGATCGGGTTCGAGGGCTTCAAGCTGGGCGTTATCAGCGTATACCTCGACGGGGAGGCCGATATAGAGCGTGATCTGGGTTACCTATCGGGGGTCGTCCGAGGCATGGGCGCGGCGCGCGTCGTGGTCGGCGGCGATGTGAACGCGCGCAGTCCGTGGTGGGGCTGCGCGGCGGAGGACGCGCGCGGCGCCGCGCTGGCGGGCGCGCTGGCCGCGCTGGGGCTCGAGGTGGCCAACGAGGGCGCCGCGCCGACCTACCGCGCGCGCCGCGCCGGCCTGGACGTCGCCTCCATCATCGACGTCACCGCCTGCTCGGCCGCGCTCGTCGCCGCGCTGCAGGACTGGACCGTCGACAGCGCGCTCTGCACCCTGTCGGATCATGTGGCGATTACTTTTTCGTTGGTGTTACGGGACGTTAGAATTAATGTTCAGAATAGCGATAGTACGTGGATCTATAATACGGCTAGGGCTAACTGGGAGCTTTTTTCGAGTAGCCTGGCGGAGGAGTTCGATCGGGCCGATCTCGCCAATCGTGTGGCTCAGGCGTCGGACGATGATGCGGTCAATCGCGTGGCTGAATGCTTCGTCAGGTGCGTCACTGAAGCCTGCGAGAGGGCCGTCCCTCGAGCTGCGGCTCGCAGGCCCGGGCACCTGTGCAGGTGGTGGACACCACGACTTACCGAATTGAAGGCTGAGATGATCCGCCGAAGGCGAAAGATATCCAAGGCGAACCCCCGGCGTAGGCCGTTCGTGGTGGAGAGGTATCTCGAAGCTCGCACGGATTTCAGGGTGGAGATCGAGTCGGCCGCGACGTCCAGCTGGAAGGATTTCTGCACGGGCGAGACGGCCGAGGACATCTGGCGGCGCTCGTACCGCGTGATGCGGGCTCGCGCGCGGCGGCCGGACTGCCTGCTGGTGGCGGCGGACGGGCGCGCGCTGGACGCGGCGCAGTCGGCGGCGCTGCTCGCCGACACCTTCTACCCGCGCGACGAGCCGGCGCAGGACAGCCCCGAGCAGGCCGCGACGCGCGCCGAGGCCGAGCGCTGGGCGCGGCGCCTGCGCGCTGACCGCATGCTGGATGACCGGGTGCGCCCTTTCACCGAGGTTGAGCTGGAATCAGTTATAAGAGACATGAGTTCTAAGAAGGCGCCGGGGGAGGATGGTTTCACGCTCGACATTTGCCGCCGGGCGTTCGGTTGCGATAGGGCTCTTCTTCTGGGTCTCTTCTCTCAGTGCTTGAGGCTGGGGTGCTTTCCTAGAATTTGGAAAAAGGCCATAGTGAAAATCATCCCTAAGCCGTTGAGAGACGGTTACTGCACGCCTAAATCCTACAGACCTATCGGGCTCCTTCCTGTGTTCGGGAAGATGCTCGAAAAATTGTTTGTTAATCGGCTTCGGTGGCAGCTCGGCAGGGAGAAACGTCTTAGCCCCTTACAGTACGGGTTCACCCAGCAGCGCAGTGCTGAGGATGCCCTCTTCGATGCCATGGCGGTAGTTAGGCAGGGCCTTCGGGACAAGAAGATTGTTGTCATGGTTTCCCTTGATATTGAGGGGGCATTTGATAGTGCGTGGTGGCCCGCTATTGTTTCCCAGCTGAGGTGCAAAGGTGTTGATGACGATATATCTCGTCTAATATTGAGCTATCTTTCAGAGAGGGAAGTTGAGGTTAGGTACGCTGGTGAGGCCGTGCATAGGGACACCAATAAAGGCTGCATACAAGGTTCTACCTGTGGCCCGATTTTATGGAACATCCAGTTAGACTCGGTACTTGAGCAGTCTCAATATGATGGAGTCCGTGTGCAAGCGTTCGCGGATGATATCTTGGTGGTGGCGGTGGCTTCAGATGGTCAGGAACTGGAAAGAAAAGTAAATCATGTGTTAGACATTATTGTGGAATGGGGAAGTAAGTTGAAGCTTAAATTTGCTCCGCAGAAAACACAGGCCTTGCTTCTTACAAAGAAATTAAAGTTTCACCCTCCGAGGCTTTACATGGCAGGTGTTTGTATTGATTATGGTTCTCATATTAGGGTTTTAGGATTGTTTATTGATTCTTTGCTTAATTTTAGGTATCATTTGGAGCAAGTGACTAAAAAGGCTATTGCTTTCTATCAGGTAGTGGCAAGGGCAGCACGGGCTCAATGGGGCTTGAACTCGGATATCTTAAGATTGATTTATGTGGCTGTGGTTGAGCCCACCATTTTATACTCTGCTAGTTGCTGGGCAGAGATATCAGATAGGGTCTATGCGTGTAGTGTTTTAAACAGTCTGAGCAGGTCTTTTGCAGTAAAAATTTGTAAGGCACACCATACAGTTTCATTTGTGGCTAGCATGCTCCTTGCTAGGATCCTGCCACTGCCATTAAGGTTGAAAGAAAATGCAATAATTTATAAACTTAAAAGGGGGGATTCGTTTGATGAGTTGCCGGGGCAGTTAATGGAATTTAGGGTAAGTCCATTTAATTTACCTCATCCTGGGGATAGGAAATGTATAAATTTTAAGTTAATTGAGTCTCAGGATGATGCTACTACCTTAGCTAAAGTTGGGCCAGTTTTGTATACTGATGGGAGTAAGTTGGATGGTAAAGTTGGTGGTGCGGTTACCTGTTGGGTGGATGGGCATGAGGTGGAGCACGCTGACTTTAGGCTTGAAGACTTCTGTAGCGTCTTTCAGGCTGAGCTGTGTGCTATTCAGATGGCTTTGGCCATGATAGAAAATAGGACCGAGTCAGCTTTCGTTGTGGCCAGTGACTCTATGTCGAGCTTGGAGGCACTGAGTGACCCTAATGCGCTCCATCCATTGGTTTCTGCAATCAGAGTAGAAATAATTAAACTGGGTCAGCGGGATAAAACTATTCATTTGTATTGGGTAAAGGCCCATTGTAACATTGTGGGTAATGAGAGGGCGGATTATCTTGCTAAGCAGGCAACTCTTAATTCTGATAGACCACCTATGTACAATAGATTTCCGCTGTCCTTTGCAAAGCATACAGTCAGATCCGCTAGTATAAATTGTTGGCAACAGGTTTATGACAGTTCTCAGTCGGGGGGGATAACTAAATTATTTTTTAAAGATATAAGATTAGCTTTTAAAATTTTAGGTAAATTTAAATTAAATAATTTTTTGGCTCAGATTTTTACTGGACATGGTGGGTTTAGATCCTATTTATATAAGTACAGGTTGTTTGACTCACCACTTTGCTTGTGTGGAGAGGAGGTTCCTCAAACAATCCAGCATTTATTACTGGACTGCTGTAGATATGGTAGGTTGAGATTTGATTGTGCTAGCCGGATCGAATGTTACATCTGTATTGAAAATCTGGAGACTATCATGGTTGACGATATAATTAGGCCTCACTTTCTGGACTTTGCTAGAACCATACTTCCTATGGTTGGTAGGGAGAATGGCTCTTTTGTTGAGCCTAGTGAGTAAAGCAAAGCTTACCGGGTTTTATTTACAGTTACTTGCTTTTTATTAACTTTATTTAATTATGTTTCACACATTTTTCATTTATTATTTGCATTTTAATTGTTCTTTTTACGTAAATTCAACTTCACTTCACATTTTGTTTTGTTTACGTTTGTTAGAAATAAAGATGGCGGCGCGTTAGTGTTGCTGTCTTAAAAAGTGAATGTTCCTAAATCATCTTAAATAATGGTTAAGTCAAAGTCTTTATTTTAAATTATTAGTCATTCATTTTATTGGTTTAATCGTTTTGTTAAATATTACTAGAATTAATTAGGTAGGTAAAACTAGTATTCTGAATTTTTATGGCGTAAGCTTTTCATTGATATATTAATCTCTTCTCTCTCGTAAAAGCAAGTTTTGTAAATTATCTCCTGGTTCTGGCGACTATTTTGCTTGTACGGCAACACAGTAGAGTTTGAAGCATGTTGCGTTCCATTCAACATGATAAATTATAATTATGTTGCATTTTTCTTTTTAATTCTTCAGTTATTATGTCAGTGTATTATTATATTATTTATTATTAAAATCTATATTGCAATTTGAATGTTAATAATGAATTTAAGTTAATTGTCAGGGTAATAATATATTATTTGTTTTATTATTATTTTATAATTAAATGTTCCATTTCAGCTTTGATAATATTTTATTTGTATTTAATTTCAATAATTAATCATTAATTTATTAATTTCACTGTTAATATAGTTAATTGGGTTTGATTATTTGTTTTTAGTAATTATTGGTAGTTATTATGCTGAATTTATTTTAGATTGTATTATTCATGTTTGAATGGAACGTTACCTGTATTTGGTTTTCGTTCAGGATTATAAATTATAGATTCAACTTATTATGATTTTATTTTAGATAATTATTGGTGTTTTTACTCGTATTCATCTTATTAATTGCGGGTTTTTCTATTTTATATTGTAATTCAGGGGATAAGGAAAGGTTGTAATGTTTGTTCTTCTTCTTCTTCTTTTAATAGATGGCGTCCGTGACTATGTGTGGAGTGTCTGATGGTCTGTTTTCTAATGTGACACATTTTTGAACGAGCTTCTGGACTGTCATCTGTCATAGATGTCATAAACAATAATCTATTATTGTTTATGACATAAATGTTAAAAAAGGGAGTAAATGTTAATGATATTATTATGTTTTTCAGTCCTGGGAGAGGTTTTTTTTTACCATGTGTTACTTTTATAGGAATCGGGAGCGCTAAACTGGTTGTGTTTTATTTTGGTTTTTGTTGAGTTAGTTGAGTTTTGTTAGTTTTAGAGGTTATTTTCTTAATGAATTCGGCTATTGTGTATTAGGTTTTCGTTAGTGGATATAATATTTCTTAATTTCATCATTTGGGGGGGATTCATTTGGTTCACTTTGTTTTATTAGTATTTAGTTATAGCTAGGGGGTTTTTCTGTTTTTGGGCTTTCATAATGTTTGGTGTGTTGTGAGCCGGCCTGTCATTCTTATTGTTTTGTTTATTCTGATGGATGATTGAGTTCTTATTATGAGTTCTGTTTGCTATTGGGTGGAAGTTTTAAATTGTGAGGATGCAATCAATCAATCAATAATTTTTATTAAATTGATTAGATAATTTTTTTTTATATTTACAATGTTATAATTAACTTTTAATTCAATTATTATATTAATGAAGTGGATTGATTTGTTATAGGTACATTTAGTTTATTGAAAAAATGAGATACTTTTAATGTACTTAATTGTATTATGTAATTTATCCGTCCTCTATAATATGTTGCGAAATTTTAATTATATTTTTATTGTTTTAGGTCTAATTATAGTTCATAAGGCTTTGAGTTAGGTATACAATTTTATTTATGGAATATGTATTATGATAGTATTATGATAGTTTGTGTTAATAGTTAATAGGTTGATTTTATTTATGATATAAATTAGTAATTTAGTTAAGTTAATATTCTGTGTTCGGGGTACTCCTCTTTTGCCATGTAAAAAAGGTTGTATTTGAGCTTTATATTTTATTTTATTAAATTTCTTGAATTTCTATTTCCCTTATTGTAATTTATTGTTTCTTATATGTATTATTATTAATTATGTATTGTTAGGCCATTTGCTTCTTTAATTCATTTTAAAGATTGATAAATGTCCTTATATTGTTTGGTATTTAGATTGTATGTGTGGAATTATAATTATGTTTGTTAGTGTTAGAATTATAGATTCATTAATTTGTTGAATGAGAGGGAATTGGGTTAGGGTATTAATAAATAGAGTTAGGGTGTGGGGATTATTGTTTTTGTTACATGGGGTCATTTCACATTTTCGGTTGAAGCATATAATTATACTGATGAATATAATTTATTGTTTTTATTATAGTTTAGTACTTAATCAATTTATAATTTAAATTTTTTTGTTTTTCTTTTTAATTTGGTTTAATTAATTTTCAATGTTTTGGGTGCTCCTCTTTTGCTAAGCAAAAAGGTGGTATTATGTGTTTATTTAATTTTCGTTCGAATTTAATCATTTGTGTTCTATGTTCTTTTATGTATTATGATAGTTTGTGTTAATAGGTTGATTTTATTTATGATATAAATTGGTAATTTCGTTAAGTTAATATTCTGCGTTCTGGGTACTCCTCTTTTGCCAGGCAAAAAAGGTTGTATTTGTGATTTATATTTTATTTTTTTTTATTGAATTTCTTGAATTTATATGTCCCTTATTGTAATTTATTGTTTTGTATATTATTATAAATTATGTATTTTTAGTCCGGTTACTTCTTTAATTCATTTTAAAGATTGATAAATATCATTTATATTGTTTGGTATTTAGATTCTATGTGTGGAATACTAATAATGTTCGTAGTGTTAGAAGTATAGATTCATTAATTTGTTGAATGAGAGTTAATTGGGTTAGGATATTAATAAATAGAGTTGGGGTGTGGGGAGGATTGTTTTTGTTACATTAGGGCTATTTACATTTTCAATTGAAGCATAAATTTTACTGATGAATATAATTTTTTGTTCTTATTATAGTTTTGTAATCAATTTACAATTTAAATTTTTTTTTTTGTTTTTTCTTTTTAATTTGGTTTATAATCATTTGAGTTCTAGGTTCTTTTATTTAATGTTGTTTGTAATGTTTATTAGTATCATTATGTATTGTTTTTTTTTTTTTTTTCTTTCCTTTTATTTCTTTAATTCAATGTAAAGATTGATAAATGTTATTTTATATGTATATTTTGTAGCGCGGAATAAAAATAATAATTAATGTTAGTGTAATTTTATATAATTTTATATTAAATTAATAGGTTTTCTTTTGAAATTTTAAATAAATGCATTATAATGTTGTCGCAATTGATAGCGACAGTGTAATTAGCTAGTAAGGTATTAGCCGACGGCCCTGTTATGGGCATTTGGTAGGCCTACTAGGAATAAAAAAAAAAAAAAAAAAAAAAAAAAAAAAACCTAACCTAACCTAACCTAACCTAACCTAACCTAACCTAACCTAACCTAACCTAACCTAACCTAACCTAACCTAACCTAACCTAACCTAACCTAACCTAACCTAACCTAACCTAACCTAACCTAACCTAACCTAACCTAACCTAACCTAACCTAACCTAACCTAACCTAACCTAACCTAACCTAACCTAACCTAACCTAACCTAACCTAACCTAACCTAACCTAACCTAACCTAACCTAACCTAACCTAACCTAACCTAACCTAACCTAACCTAACCTAACCTAACCTAACCTAACCTAACCTAACCTAACGTAACCTAACCTAACCTAACCTAACCTAACCTAACCTAACCTAACCTAACCTAACCTAACCTAACCTAACCTAACCTAACCTAACCTAACCTAACCTAACCTAACCTAACCTAACCTAACCTAACCTAACCTAACCTAACCTAACCTAACCTAACCTAACCTAACCTAACCTAACCTAACCTAACCTAACCTAACCTAACCTAACCTAACCTAACCTAACCTAACCTAACCTAACCTAACCTAACCTAACCTAACCTAACCTAACCTAACCTAACCTAACCTAACCTAACCTAACCTAACCTAACCTAACCTAACCTAACCTAACCTAACCTAACCTAACCTTACCTAACCTAACCTAACCTAACCTAACCTAACCTAACCTAACCTAACCTAACCTAACCTAACCTAACCTAACCTAACCTAACCTAACCTAACCTAACCTAACCTAACCTAACCAGTCTCGCTCAGAACGCCACCGAAAACGCCACGAAATTTAGTCGGTCCGCACGGAAAAATTCGTAAAAATAGGTTTTTCCTTTCGTACAGTTTAGTGTGATACACCAAAAGTTGCGCAAAGTGAAGGCGCACCCAGTGCCGAAAAATTCACGAAAATCAGTGAAAGTGCGGTGAAGTTACAACCGAAAAAGTGGAAAATTGGAGTTTGAAATTTGCAAAATTTGCAAATTTCAAAGGCGATTATCTTAAGTTTTTGAGCGACGACACACCATTTTTTCTTGACCTCCTGAAAGGCCTTCAGGAGCCCTACAAAATTGACACATCAGCCGATTTTTCCCGCCCACCCAGGGGAAATAAAAGCCAGAAAAATACATTACCACGTGGCACGTGGTAACCGATCCTCCTGACCTGGAGTAAAGCTGACGATTGGACCCTGAAGAACCTTTGCAGTGCATACCGGAGCAGTTTTCAGAAGTAAATTTAGTTTATATTTGACTGAGATATTGAATTTTAAATTTTCGAAATTTTTAAACAACAATAACTTTTTAAATTGATCGTTGACCCATGAGCGTTAATTCAGATTCCAGTATATCTTATATATCTTAATAATACTTGCAAATCTCAGATTTTTCCCATCAATAACTTTAGAGATATTTATACTTTAAAACTAATTTTTTATATAACAGCTGAAATAATTTAAAATTATAAATTTTTATTGTGCATACTGATGCTGCTTATTTTTAGTCAATTTAAGAGATTTTTTTCAAAATTTTTTGACCATTAAAAATTTTTTTATTGAATTAATAAGAAATATTTATGACTTTTTTGATAAATTAAATAAGGACTTTTCCTAAACAGGTAGCTGACGTAAAAATAGGAAGAAAATAGAAAACCGCGCGTCGATACGATTAAAATTGGACTAGCTAGAAGACTTTTAACATTTGTCGGCCATTTTGTCAGCCATATTGGAAATTTAAAATCAGGAATAACTTTGCTTCTAGCTGTCCTAGCGACTCGGGGTTTTCTTTGCACATACGAGGGGTGCTTGAGGATTGGTCTTGTAGCAGTAAGAACTCTATATAGAGCTTCGACTCTACCGGCTCAAACCAACAGTAAAAACTAATAATTCCCACCTAGATTAAGACTCTGTTGAAAGCCCCGTCCTCCTCCGATCAATTTTGACGGAGTTATAAGCACTTTAAACATTGGTGGCCATTTTGTTTCGCCATTTTGAAATTTTTTAATCTGATATAACTTTGCTCCCGGAGGTCCTATCGACTCGGGGTTTTCTTTGTCTATAATAGACTAGCTTGAGGATTGAGTTGGAAGCAGTCGGAACTCTATATAGAGCTTCGACTCTACCGGCTCAAACCAGTAGCAAAAAAGGGAACTCCATACGTAGCATAAGACAGTGTTGAAAACCCCGTCCTCCTCCGATCATTTTTGACGGAGTTATACATAATTGAAATTTTGTCGGCCATTTTGTTTCGCCATTTTGTTTTTACTAATTTAAGCATAACTTTTTAACCGCTCATCGTGGAAGCCTGGGATTTTCACAGTTGCAGTTGGCGACGCAGTATCCACAATCCTGTAAGGGTCTCTACCAAATATAGAGCATTGACTCTACCCATCAAAACTAGGGCTGCGACGCTAATTGCGAAGGCTTTACAAGTCCTCTAGTCAAAATCCCAAGGCTCTACGACCAAAATTGGCGGAGATACGACGATTTTTGTAGTTGGCGGCCATTTTGTTCCGCCATCTTGAAAAACTTTAAACCCTCATATCTCAGGAACTACTGCTCCTATTACAACGCGGTTTTTTCTATTGTATAGAGCACTCTTTGCCTAGAAAATCGAGCTATCCAAAACACATACTCTACGTAGAGCAAAAATATATTTTTCTTATTAACAGTAATTATCACTCGTTTATATTTTATAAACATTTTTTGAACGTTTTAGTACGATAAAAAGGCTATATTCATAAGTTAGACTCGACTCTACCATAGTAGAGCAAATTCAAATAATAAAAAATTTACCTTACTTACCTTGGCTGCATTACTGGACTGCCGACGAGGACTCGGGGCACCACCTGAAACAAAAAAAATATATATTAGTATTATTTATGTATATTAATCACACAAAACAAATTATATAACTTATACAAATCTTTTAAAAGTATACAATTGACGATTCCTACCTTGACCTAGACCAACACCACCGATATGTTTGGTTTCCATACTCCCGTCAGGAAAAATAGTGTAGAAACAAACAGCTCTCCTGATAACAACGCGATGGCAGGGCCATCTTGCAAAACCCCGGAGAAACCTGTTTCTAAGGTGAGGCGAAGCATTGGAGAACTGGAGGCAAAAACAACAAAAACCACGACAAGAGCCAAGCCAAAATCGCCACCTACGAAAGATACAACAATCATGACAGGAGAAATGAGAAAAACACCAATGGAGAAATCGAAGATAAAAGACAGAGTGGCCGAAGCCACGGCCTGGGCTGATAAGGCAAAACAAGCACTAGCCGCGTCGCGAAATACAAAAACAGAAATTAAAAATGACATCACCCAAGCAATTGACAAACTCGTAGCGCTCGTTAAAGAGGCTGCGAGCGTAAAGGGACAGAACAAACAAGACACAAAGGATGAGCAAGACAGACCGAAAGAAACAACAAACAAAAACACATCTATAGACAAGGAACTCATAGCGAAACTAGAAGAACACGCAAGACTCATAGAAGAAAATAACAAGAAAATGGAAGAGCTAAAAGGAAGCTTGGAAAAAAGCAACGAAGAACAAAGTAGACAGACATACGCGAACATTGCAGCGACGGCTCTTAGAAGACCCCTCCCAGAGCAAGCAGCCTTACACTCAGTAGTGATCACTTCTAAAAACGAAACCGAGTCCGGAGAAGAGGTCCTTAATAGAGTAAGGAAAGCTATGAATGCTAAGGATGGGGAAATATCCATAGAAAGAGTAAGGAAAGCAAAAGATAGGAAAATTATAATTGGATGTAAATCTGAAGAAGATAGGCAAAAGGTAAAGGACAGACTGAAAAGAGCAGACAACAATCTAACGATCCAGGAAACAAAAAATAAGGATCCAATGATAATGCTTAAGAACGTACTTACCTATAATGATGACGAAGTAATACTGGCAGCACTTCGGTCTCAAAACCGCAACATCCTAAAAGACCTCGAAGGGAAGGACCAAAAGATGGAGGTAGCCTATAAGAGACGAACTAGAAACCCCCACACAAGCCACATCGTGCTGCGGGTATCCCCTGCCGTCTGGAGGAGACTAGTCGATGCAGGAGCGGTTCACATAGACCTCCAGAGAGTGAGAGTAGTGGACCAATCCCCATTGGTCCAGTGCTCTCTCTGTCTGGGTTACGGTCATGGGAAACGCTTTTGCAAAGACAAAACCGAGAGATGCAGCCATTGCGGGGGCCCCCACATGAGAGCTGAATGCTCAGACTGGCTCGCGGGATCAGCACCTACATGCTGCAATTGCGTCCACGCTAAGAGCGACACAGTCGACCACAACGCCTTCAGTGAAGACTGTCCCGTCAGACGCAAGTGGGAAGTGATAGCGCGCGCCACGGTCGCCTACTGTTAAGACGACAAAGTTCCACTAAACCCACCTAGTAGCGCGAAGACCTATCTAGTAGCCCAAGCCAACCTGCAAAGGAAAGAACTGGCGACGCAGGAACTTCTACTAGCAGCAACAGATAGGAAAATGGCCTTCGCGCTACTACAAGAACCGTATGTCGGAGCGATAAGAAAGATGAGGGACTACAGAGGAGTGAGGATCTTCCAGAACAGCAAAATTGGAGATGGCACAGTGAAAGCGGCTATAGCGGTCTTCGACGATAGCCTTGACGTGGAACAATGGCCAGAACTCACTACCAACAATGCTGTCGTAGTAAAGCTGAAGACCAGCGCCTGGGAGATCCTCGTAGTATCCTTCTACTTTGAACCAGACCAGCAGAACCTCTAGGAATACATAGAGCACCTACACAAAATCCAAAGAAAGGCCGGGAAGATGAGGTTGCTCTTTGGTGGCGATGCAAACGCCAAGAATACCTGGTGGGGAAGTAAGACGGTGGACAACAGAGGAGAAGACCTAGCGAATTCACTCCACGAAATGGACCTGCAGGTGCTGAATATAGGCAATATTCCAACCTTCAGCACGGTACGCGGAAACAGGACGTACGAAAGCTTCGTTGATCTCACGGTGTGCACGGAGGACCTGCTAAGCCTGGTGGAAGACTGGAGAGTGGATGAAGGTCTGACGAGCTCTGACCACAACGGCATTATTTTTAAAATTCGGTTAATCAAATCTCATGGAAAAGAAATCAAACGTACCACCAGAATCTATAATAGTAAAAAAGCAAACTGGTCTGAGTTTCATGAGAAACTAGACCAGTTTCTAATAGAAAACAAAATTACAGCAGAAAATATAGAAAAAATAAACACTATATCAGAGTTAGAGGAAATAACACTAAAATACACAAAATTAATAATAGAAACATGCAATCATAGTATACCAAAGAAAAATAATAAAACGATACTTACCATGCCGTGGTGGTCAGAAGAACTCGCCAGCCTGCAGAAAGACGTCATCACCAGAAAGCGCCGAATCCGCTGCGCCGCACCAATCCGAAGAGCCAAAGTTGTCACCGAGTACCTGGAAGCAAAGAAAAATTACGAAGAAGCTGCAAGGAAAGCACAAACAGAGAGCTGGAAGGAGTTTTGCACAAAACAGGACGGGGAAGGATTATGGGAGGGGATATATAGGGTCATAGGAAGAACTACCAGTAGACAAGAGGATGTTCTTCTTGAAAAGGATGGACAGAGCCTTGACCAGAAGGAATCTGTGAAACTACTCGCGGAAACGTTCTACCCAGAGGACTCAAAGAGAGGGGAAAACGCCGATCACCGACGAATCAGAGACGAAGCTGACCAAGTAAATGACTGGAAGCATGATGAGCAACATGACCCAGCATTTACGCGACAAGAGCTAGAAGTCGCGGTGAACGGCTTCAACCCCAAGAAAGCTCCAGGGGAAGACGGTCTTACAGCTGACATATGCGCTCACGCAATACGAAAAGACCCGGAGCTGTTCCTTGCCCTGGTGAATAGATGCCTGGAGCTTCAGTACTTCCCGAAGATCTGGAAGAAAGCAACAGTCATCGTCCTCAGAAAACCGGGCAAGGACAACTATTGCAACCCGAAAGCTTATAGACCCATAGGACTTCTGCCAGTATTGGGGAAGATATACGAGAAGATGTTGGTGGCCAGAATCAAGTGGCACTTGCGCTCCAGAATTAGTACTCGCCAGTACGGCTTTATGCCACAAAGGAGCACCGAGGACTCCCTATATGTCATGATACAACACATAAAGAGCAAATTAAAACAAAAGAAACTCATAACGCTCATATCATTGGACATAGAGGGAGCCTTCGATAGCGCCTGGTGGCCTGCTATCAAAGTACGACTGGCTGAGGAAAAGTGTCCGGTAAACCTAAGACGAGTAATCTCTAGCTACCTACAAGACAGGAGTGTGAGCGTAAGGTACGCGGGACAGGAGTTTGCAAGAAACACCAACAAAGGCTGCGTCCAAGGTTCTATAGGGGGTCCCATACTATGGAACCTACTTCTGGACCCACTGCTCAAGGGATTGGAGAAGAGGGGCGACTACTGTCAAGCTTTTGCGGACGACGTTGTTCTGATCTTCGAAGGAGACACTGCTATTGAGGTACAAAGACAGGCCAATGCCGCTCTCGCTTATGTCCGGGAGTGGGGGGTCAAAAATAAACTAAAATTTGCTCCACAAAAAACTAACGCTATGCTAATAACCAACAAGCTTAAATTTGACACCCCACTCCTGAGCATGGGCGGGATCGACATCGGCATGTCGAACGAGATCAAGATTCTGGGGCTCACGATAGATAACAAGTTGACATTCAACGGCCATACTGCAAATGTTTGCAGGAAGGCTGTGAATGTCTACAAGCAACTGTCGAGAGCCGCCAGAATCAGCTGGGGTCTCAACCCCGAGGTCATACGTACCATCTACGTCGCCACCGTTGAGCCCGTGGTCCTCTACGCAGCAAGTATCTGGGCGCCTGCAACACATAAACTAAAAGTGCAGAAACATCTGAACGCGGTCCAGAGAGGATTCGCGCAAAAAATCTGCAAAGCGTACAGGACCGTTTCCCTCAACGCAGCCCTGCTGTTGGCCGGAATACTCCCCCTTGACCTCAGAGTACAAGAAGCAGCCGCCCTGTATGAGGCAAGGAAAGGAGTATTACAGACCGGAGACAGGGAAACGGAGAGAATGGTCGAATACGCGCAGATACCCCACCCCGCAGAGCACATGCGCCTCGAGTTCCACCACCTGATAGACCAGGAACAAGTCGACCGAAACAACACACAGACAGTAAGAATATTTACGGATGGCAGTAAGCTTGAGGGTAAGGTCGGAGCAGCATTATCATTCTGGAAGGATAATGCTGAGACCAAAACCCTTAAGCTGAAACTATCTTCTTACTGTACGGTCTACCAGGCGGAACTCTTGGCCATATGCGTAGCAACCAGGGAGATCCTAAAACTGAAAGAGAATAGTTATGGTGTCTACAGCGACTCCCGAGCAGCTCTAGAGACCATAACTAGTCTAAGATCGACTCACCCACTGGCCCTGGAAGCAAGGGCGAACCTCAGGAACAGCGCAATCCAGAAGAGGGAAGTGTCCCTGTTCTGGATTAAGGCACACGCTGGACTAGCGGGCAACGAACGCGCTGACGAGCTCGCGAAGGAGGCAGCTTTGAAATCCAAAACGAAGCCAAACTATGACTTGTGCCCGGTGTCATTTGTCAAGTCAGAAATTCGTAAAGAATCGATGAGGAAATGGAACGCTAGGTACATAGGAGGAGAAACGGCAAAGATTACAAAGTTGTTTTTCCCGGACGCAATTCGAGCTTATAAAATAATAAAAACATTAGAACCATCACAGGTACTCACCCAGATTTTGACCGGCCATGGTGGGTTTTCCGAGTACTTAAACCGATTTAAGTGCAAGGACAACCCATCATGCCCCTGCGAACCTGGAGTTAATGAAACGGTGCCTCACATCCTTTTTGAATGTCCAATGTACGCCCTCAGCAGATTCAACCTAGAGTGCTCTATAGATATAAATATAAATGAATGTAATGTTAGTAAAATTTTAGAAGATAAGTACTTACGATTAATATTTTTAGATTATTGTGTAAAGATAGGTAAAAAATGTATATTAAAAAATATAGATAAATAAGATATGTTAAATATATATTGCTGAATATATATAATAAACATATAAATGTAACTAAGCTAAGAAAACAATCATGTAAGATAGATTCTAAGAATAATAATATGATAAGGGAAAATTGTAGAGAAAACTGTAATATTATATAATAAAGGAGGTTTTATTCAAGTTAATGTTAAAACTATTTGAAGAACTATTTGAAGGATTCAAATATCGAAGAAGCGCGGGATGTCATAAATAGTGCGCGCAGACAAGGCCAGCTCTCTTTCGCCTACGAACCGTCGTTGAAGAAACATCTTTCTGCCCGTTTGGCCTGTCATTTTTCGGTGTCAGATCATTTGTGTCGTGTAGATTCTCTTAATGTAATTTTGTTATTTTTAGGTTAGAATTTTTGTTTCATGTTTGTCATAAATTTGTTTTTTAATTAAATATTTGTGATTTATACGAGTTCAGAAGTGGGATACTGCACGTTTTCTTGTCTGTTTTGTCCAGTCTGCTCGCTTGCCTTTCGCTTTGTGTCGTCCAACAAATCCTTTGTATTTACCGGAAAATGTCAGACCGGGCTAGTCGTCGTAGACGAGATGTTTCGGTCAGACGGCACGGTAGGTATCGTGACCGTACACCGGAGGGCGGGATCCAGAGGATGATGGAGGCGATGGCGGCTAGACTCGCTGTGTTGGAAGAACGGCCCGCTTTGCGATCATCACGGTCGCATGAGCGTCGTTCTTCCGGCAGACGTTGTCGGGCCGGTCGCCGCCAATCCGCGTCGGCACCCCGAGACCGCAGCCCTTTGTCTGCACGGCCACGTGGCCGAGCAGGTTCGAGGCGCTCGCGGTGTGCTGAAAGGCGGTCCACGCGCTCTGAGAGGCGCTCGCCACGTGCTGAAAGGCGCTCACAGCGCCGTAATAGGCGCACGCCTTCACCAACGCATCACACTGAGAGGCGTCCATCTTTGTTGTCCGTGCCTGGCGGCAGCGGGCGTTCGAGGACTCCGTGCGTCGTGAGGCGTTCTCCGCTCGCGCCGGTGCCGCCTGTGCAGCTGGCGCCGTCCGTGCCGCCTGAGCAGCTGGCGCCGTCCGTGCCGCCTGTGCAGCTGGCGCCGTCCGTGCCGCCTGTGCAGCTGGCGCCGTCCCCGTTGTCGGTGCCGCCTGTGCAGCTGGCGCCGCCCGCGCCGTCGGTGCCGCCTGTGTGGCTGGCGCCGCCCGCGGCATCGGTGTCGCCTGTGCGGCTGGCGCCGCCCGCGCCGTCGGTGTCGCCTGTGCGGCTGGCGCCGCCCGCGCCGTCGGTGCCGCCTGTGCGGCTGGCGCCGCCCGCGCCGTCGGTGCCGCCTGTGCGGCTGGCGTCGCCCGAGCCGTCGGTGCCGCCTGTGCGGCTGGCGCCGCCCGCGCCGTCGGTGCCGCCTGTGCGGCTGGCGTCGCCCGCGCCGTCGGTGCAGCTTGTGCAGCTGGCGTCGCCGTTTGTGCCGCCCGCGCCTTTGGCGTCACCTGCGCCGTTGATGCCTTCGCCATTGTTGGCGCCTCCGTCACTGGCGCCATCGCAGCCTGTGTTAGCACCGTTACCCTCACCGGCTGCAGGTTCCCAAGGTTCACAACAAACGGTAGCGGACCGCATTGTGAATGCGCTTCTTTCCATCAATACTCTGGTAAGGCCGAACCAAAACTTTTATATCTCCTGTTTTGACCCAAATTTACATGATATTGATGATTGGTGTGCTGAGGTAGATAGAGCCAAATCTTTAAATAATTGGAGTGATTGTGAATGTCTGTCACGCATAGGTAATTGCCTTAAGGGGGATGCTAAAGTGTGGATGAGTGAGTGGGTCACTAGTGACCGGTCATGGTCAAATTTTAAACGGGAGTTCAAGCCCTTATGTCCAAAAACCCCAGATGTAGCTAATATTTTGTATGACGTCATGAGTAAAAATTCCGATAATTACGTAACATACGCCGACTATGCGCGTCGTTCGTTGCTTCACCTGCGCATAGTACAGGGACTTAGTGAAGAGCTTATCTCTGCTATTGTTATACGGGGTATTACTGATCCTAACATCCGAGCGTCAGCCACAAACGCAAAACTTTTGCCCAGCGACTTAGTTCAGTTTTTTTCTATTTATGTAAAGCCCAGTTCCGCTAGGATTCGCACCACCCCCACGCCCCACGGTTCCTTCAACTCTAAAAACAAGCTTGAGTTAAACTCGATTGTGGAAAGAAAGCGTAAGTTTGACGCAGGTAAATGTTTTTCTTGTGGTCTTTTGGGGCATAAACAGATAAACTGTAAAAAGCTTAAAACCGGTAAGTTGGACATAGGTTATGTGCAGGATACTTCAAAATTAGTTTCTCCCTCAAACAAAAACGATCTAAGTTGTTCGTTTTGTAAAAAAACTGGCCATACTGTAGGACAATGTTTTGCAAAACAAAGGTCTGAGTCACGCAATAAAAATCAGGTCAACTTTTGTAGGGAGGATGTTACTAGCAAAAATAGTGATGTAGCAGCGGCCGTAATACAAGGTATCCCTGTTGATGTTTTGATTGACAGTGGATCCACTATATCGCTTGTTTCGTCATTATTACTTAAACATTTCCGCTGTGCACGAAAACCTACATTCCGGATACTGAAAGGCTTAGGTAGTCAGGAAATAGAAAGTACCTCGTATGTTACTTTACCCATTGAGTTTGACGGTGTGACTCTGGAGGTAGATTTGTTTGTTGTAGAGTCTATGTACATGAACACCCCGATTATTGTAGGAACTGACGTGCTTAATCGAGACGGCATTAGGTATGTTCGCACGCGTAACTCACAGTTCCTTACTAGAGAGATTACCAATCAGGTTGGGGTCGTTCGAGCTATTCGGTCAATTCCGATCAACACTCCCCTTGTAGGTGAGGAATTGAACGAACTGACGAACATTGTTAATAGGTTCTCTGATCATCTTATTACGGGTACCGCGATGTCAACTGTAAACACGGGAAGTATGTCTATTAAGTTAAACAACACCACACCGGTTGTCTATCGTCCATATAGGATGTCTTACTCTGAGACTCTTAGGGTACGGGACATTATTAAAGACCTGTTAGAAAAAAAAATAATACGCGAATCTGAGTCCGAGTATGCGAGTCCGATCCTTCTAGTTAAGAAAAAAGATGGTTCGGACAGAATGTGTGTCGATTTTCGGAAATTAAATGACGCCACTGTTAAGGATCGTTTTCCATTGCCTAGAATTGACGACCACATTGATAGATTAGGTAAATGTCAGTATTTCTCAAGCCTCGATATGGCGACAGGGTTTCACCAGATCCCTGTCGAAGAGGAGTCGGTACCTCTCACAGGTTTCGTATCAACTGAAGGTCACTATGAATGGCTTAAAATGCCATATGGCCTTGCTAATGCGCCTATAGTTTATCAAAGGATTATATCAAAAACTTTGTCTAAATTTATTGAGTCAGGTGAGGTCCTTGTCTACATTGACGATGTACTCATACTTAGTTCCACAGTAAAACAAGGACTAGCGTTACTTCATGAGGTGTTGTCTGTACTTACGAAGGCCGGGTTTTCGATTAACCTGAAAAAGTGCACCTTTGTAACAACTGAAGTTGAATACTTAGGACGCAATATAAGTCAGGGTCAGGTACGACCGAGTCATGCAAAGGTTAAGGCACTGGTTGATTCTACTGAACCAGCGAACCTTAAACAAGTTCGACAGTTTATGGGGTTAGCCAGTTACTTTAGACGGTACATACCCGACTTCGCTCAGAAAACAGCGTCAATTGCAGCTCTGACTAGGAAAGGGGTAAATATCATTTGGGGTCCAGAGCAAGAGGTCGCTCGTAAAGAGATCATCGAATGTCTTACAAGTGAGCCTGTGTTAGCGATTTACGATCCAGCGCTTCCGATCGAGGTTCATACGGACGCGAGTTCGGTAGGATATGGGGCGGTTTTTATGCAAGTTCATGAGGGTGGTTTCAAGCGAGTTGTAGCTTATTTTTCAAAGTTGACTCAAGGTGCGGAGGGAAAGTATCACTCTTACGAGTTAGAGACCCTCGCCGTGGTCAAAGCCCTTCAGCACTTTAGACATTATCTTGTGGGTATACACTTCATTGTGGTCACAGATTGTAATGCATTAAAACTCACCCAGCGCAAAAAAGATCTTTTACCCAGGGTGGCGCGATGGTGGGTGTACCTACAGGATTTTGATTTTGAATTACAATACCGAAAAGGTACACACATGAATCATGCCGACTATTTGAGTCGAAACCCAGTTAATTTAGTCACAATTCAGAAGCCGCAAAACTGGGCACAAGTTGCTCAGGCAGCTGACGAAGAGACTTTGAACCTCAGACAGAAGCTGACTGACGGACAACTTGACGCGACTAGGTACGTTGTCAAGAATGATCTTTTGTATGTCAAATACTCGGTAACTGGAGAACAATCACGACTCCTCTGCTACATACCGAAAGGTCATAGACTTAGCTTACTTCGGGTGTTTCATGACGAACACAATCATCCTGGCATTGATAAAACGTTTGATCTCATAATTAAACATTTTTGGTTCCCGGGGTTGCGAAATTTTGTTCTAAAATATGTCACGCATTGTGTAGTATGCATGACTCACAAGAAAATTGCAAGAGCCCCGTTACAACCCATTAATTCTTGGGAAAAACCCGAGACCCCGTTTGATACAATCCATATGGATGTACTGGGTCCTTTGCCAGAGTCAGGCGGATATCGCCATATTCTTATAGTCATTGATGCTTTCTCAAAGTTCTGTTTTTTGTACCCAATGCACCGCCAAGATGCTGGTGAGCTGAAGCGACATTTTACAAAGGTGATATCTTTGTTTGGAACCCCAAGATTAATTGTAGCAGATAGGGGTAGGATGTTCCAAAGCAATGAATTTCTAGATTGGGTTAAAGGTATGGGGTGTGACACACATTTGATAACACCTGAAATGCATCATTCAAACGGGCAGGTTGAGCGCTATTGTCGAACTGTGCTCAACATGGTACGGATCGAGTGTAACTACCGTCAGCATGAGTGGCCAACAATTATGTGGAAGGTTCAGTTGGTTTTGAACATTACAAAACACCGAGTTACACAACGATCACCCCTTAATGTACTAGTGGGTATTGATGCTGCTACACCTCTCATTCGCAGTCTGATTCGGGATGTAGCCTTAGAAGGATCGAATCCTAACAGGGAATCTCTGCGCGAGATGAACAGACAACGAGTCTCTGAGCGTCTTAGACAAAATCAGCGTCAACAAGATGCTTATGCTAATAAAGGTCGGCATCCACCTCGAGCTTATGAAATTGACTCTTTGGTTTTTGTCAGGAAACAAGCGCAGGCAACGGGCAAGATGGACTCTTGTATGCGAGGACCGTACCGAGTGGTGAAGGTCCTTCCGCATGGGCGCTACGAGCTGCATCTCCTGGCGGGCTCCTATGGGAAGTCGACGCAGGCGGCAGCGGAGTACATTATCCCTTGGCGTGGAGAGTGGACTCCTGATGTGTGTGCTGCGTTCTTTGAAGGTAATGCAGCTGAAGGTACATGAGTTGAACACATAGTGTGTTCTGTACCTAGACAGGGTTAAGGAGGAGGAGGCCCCTTCTTCTTAACTTGGT
This sequence comes from Gymnoscelis rufifasciata, assembly GCA_929108375.1. NCBI lineage: Eukaryota > Metazoa > Arthropoda > Insecta > Lepidoptera > Geometridae > Gymnoscelis > Gymnoscelis rufifasciata. Next base: position 13,427,652 of record OV815323.1, on the reverse strand, counting down.
GGACTTGGTCTTTTCTGAGGTAGCGTTGCGTTGCGCTACGACCAAGGGCACCCTGGATAACTAATTGCATCACGTCGCGCCTCTGGTTATTCAGTGTCGGTGATAGCCATGGTCAAGCGTCACTTGATCAAGGCTAAGGGGTAGCTAATTGCATCACGTCGCGCCTCTGGCTTCCCATATTTGCATTGATAATCTTGGTCTGGCTTAACTTGACCAGGGTTGTCTGGATAACTAACTGCATCACGTCGCGCCTCTGGTTATCCATGGCTTTGCGTTGAGCCATACTTTTGTTACCGCTTATTTACGACTCATTGTGTGTCTAGCTATGGGCCCTATGTTATTTACATAATGTGGTTGATTCCCTATGTGTATTTGCTTGAGTTATTTACATTACTGTGTGTGCTAATAAGGCCTGTGTGTATGTTACATACATGTGGGTCTACCATTCTTATGCTTAGATGCAGACTCTGATTCTGTGGAGTCCACCGAAGACGCTGTTAGCTCTCCTATATTTGGAGAGCGAGCACCAGCGTCTGCACAGCTGTCCTTGGGTGGTGACCAGCAACCCTGCACGTCGCGGGAGGCCACACTGCCAATGGAAGCTGATGCGAACACCACGTCGGAGCCGCGTGTCTGCACGCCCCAAGAAGAGGTCCCGCCAGGAGGAGAAACTTCTACCCTCGGATCCAGTCTTGCCCGAGAATAGAGACGCTCTGTCCATGCTTCTTTTAGATACGGACTTAGATAACTAAAGAGTCCGAGACGTACTCAGTCAGGAAAAGGCCGTAAAGGAGGTTTTATTCAAGTTAATGTTAAAACTATTTGAAGAACTATTTGAAGGATTCAAATATCGAAGAAGCGCGGGATGTCATAAATAGTGCGCGCAGACAAGGCCAGCTCTCTTTCGCCTACGAACCGTCGTTGAAGAAACATCTTTCTGCCCGTTTGGCCTGTCATTTTTCGGTGTCAGATCATTTGTGTCGTGTAGATTCTCTTAATGTAATTTTGTTATTTTTAGGTTAGAATTTTTGTTTCATGTTTGTCATAAATTTGTTTTTTAATTAAATATTTGTGATTTATACGAGTATAAGATATAAGTAGAAATTAAATAAAGAATATGTGTCTGCCCTTTATTTTAGCTGTAAAAGGAGTCTGACCTCCGTCAGACGTAGGCTAGCCGACGGCCCAGTATGGGCAATGGTAGGAAAAAAAAAAAAAAAAAAAAAAAAAAAAAACATAACCTAACCTAACCTAACCTAACCTAACCTAACCTAACCTAACCTAACCTAACCTAACCTAACCTAACCTAACCTAACCTAACCTAACCTAACCTAACCTAACCTAACCTAACCTAACCTAACCTAACCTAACCTAACCTAACCTAACCTAACCTGAGAGAAGAAATATAGAAACCGAACTAGAAGAAAAATTGGAAATAGATAAAATACATATAATTTTAGAAGACAGAAAAACAAGCACAAAATGTATTAAGTACTGTTGTAAAATAGTAAACCTAGTATGTTATATAAATAAGTAACAAAAAGCGTCCACTATCAAGTAATAATGATTACTTGACTCGTGGCCATTTATGATAAATTGATAGAAATGAAAAAAATTTTGAATAATACCGCAAATTCATAGAAACGGAATTAAAATAAAACTTAAATTGAAGACGTATATAAAATAACACAAATAAGAAACAAGAACAACCACGAAACTCAGGTCTCTAGTCATGCTAAAGGAAATAGGAAAAAAAAAAAAAAACCTAACCTAACCAGAATAAAATATTAAATTTATTCTGGGTAAAAGCTCACGCAGGGTTGGACTGTAATGAGAGAGCCGACGAATTGGCGAAGTGCGCAGCACTGCAGCTTAAAGTTAAGCCGAAATATAGCAGCTGCCCAATCTCTTTCGCAAAACGCGAAATCAGGCGGAACTCTATGGTTGAATGGAACTGTCGATACAAAAGCGCAAAGCAGGGCGAAGTCACCAGAGTTTTCTTCCCCGAGGCAACAAGAGCCTTTAAGACCCTTAAAAAAATAGAGTTGAACCCGATAGTCGTGCAAGTATTTACAGGACATGGCGGATTCTCCTCATATTTGCACCGATTCAAGAGTAAGGAGAATCCATCATGTCTCTGCGATCCAGAAGTTGAAGAAACTATACTTCACCTTATCATGGAATGCCCTAGATTCGAAATAGAGAGAAGAAATATAGAAACCGAACTAGAAGAAAAATTGGAAATAGATAAAATACATATAATTTTAGAAGACAGAAAAACAAGCACAAAATTTATTAAGTACTGTAGTAAAATAGTAAACCTAGTATGTTATATAAATAAGAAACAAAAAGCGTCCACTATCAAGTAATAATGATTACTTGACTCGTGGCCATTTATGATAAACTAGCGGCACGCCCCGGCTTTGCACGGGTAATTATTCAAAATTGTTTCAAAATGATTCGAATTTTTCTTGCCGTAAAAACCATCCACTCCAACGAACATTTAAAAAAATAAATTGGCTAAATTGGTATAGGCGTTGTTGAGTTATGCGCTTAGCAACACATTTTGCGATTCATTTTTAACCCCCGACAAAAAAGAGGGGTGTCATATGTTTGACGTGTCTGTCTGTCTGGGACATCATAGCTCCCGAACGGATGAAGCGATTTCAACTTAGTTTTTTTTGTTTAAAAGGTGAGTCTGGCGCGAGTGCTCTTAGACATGTTTCATGAAAATCGGTTGTGCCGTTTAAAAATTGTGGGGGTTAGAGTGGGGAAGGAAAACCGAAAATCTGCAAAAACTCGAGTATCAAATGAAAGCGCATTGCGTGCACATTATTATGGTGTTTTACTTTTAAGGAAATTGTTGAAGACGTATATAAAATAACAAAAATAAGAAACAAGAACAACCACGAAACTCAGGCCTCTAGTCATGCTAAAGGAAATAGAAAAAAAAAAAACCTAACCTAACCAGAATAAAATATTAAATTTATTCTGGGTAAAAGCTCACGCAGGGTTGGACGGTAATGAGAGAGCCGACGAATTGGCGAAGTGCGCAGCACTGCAGCTTAAAGTTAAGCCGAAGTTTTTTTTGCTAAAACAAAAAACATGGATAATAGTGAGAGTGAAATAGATATTTTCTCCAATCGCCTTCATAAATTTAAAAGCAGTATTAGACTGCAACTTTGTCACACTAGTTTTTAATCTGGCTGTTTTATTTTTATCTTATTCTTTTGTATATTCAATAATTATTTTAATTTTGTATTTAGGTAATTGTATTTTTTTTTTATTTATATCCTTTTTTATTAGATATTTTAAATCTTGATTTATTGTAATGTTTTATTTAACGGTTTTTTTTAAGGTATTTAAATCTATGCATGTAAGTTAAGGGTTTTCTTTTTGCAATGATGTTTGTATCTATAATTAAGGTGACATTTGTAAAGTAGATTCAATTTAAATTTATGTTTCATGTGTTTGTGTTCATGTCCACTTTGTTGATACAATAAATAAATAAATAAATAAATAAATAAATAAATATAGCAGCTGCCCAATCTCTTTCGCAAAACGCGAAATCAGGCGGAACTCTATGGTTGAATGGAACTGTCGATACAAAAGCGCAAAGCAGGGCGAAGTCACCAGAGTTTTCTTCCCCGAGGCAACAAGAGCCTTTAAGACCCTTAAAAAAATAGAGTTGAACCCGATAGTCGTGCAAGTATTTACAGGACATGGCGGATTCTCCTCATATTTGCACCGATTCAAGAGTAAGGAGAATCCATCATGTCTCTGCGATCCAGAAGTTGAAGAAACTATACTTCACCTTATCATGGAATGCCCTAGATTCGAAATAGAGAGAAGAAATATAGAAACCGAACTAGAAGAAAAATTGGAAATAGATAAAATACATATAATTTTAGAAGACAGAAAAACAAGCACAAAATTTATTAAGTACTGTAGTAAAATAGTAAACCTAGTATGTTATATAAATAAGAAACAAAAAGCGTCCACTATCAAGTAATAATGATTACTTGACTCGTGGCCATTTATGATAAATTGATAGAAATGAAAAAAAATTGGGGTCAAGTGTTTGTATGTTCTGCAAGCATTTTCTCCTTGGTCTGGGTGTTTAGTATGTATAATAAAAAATATCTATCTATGTATGTCTATTATATTACGTATATCAGATGTCTAGTACCCGTAACACAAGCTTATAGCTTACCACGGGGCTAGATGTTGTTTTGTGGATTGTTCGTCAATATTTCAATATTTCAATATTTATTTCAATTTGAATAATACCGCAAATTCATAGAAACGGAATTAAAATAAAACTTAAATTGAAGACGTATATAAAATAACACAAATAAGAAACAAGAACAACCACGAAACTCAGGTCTCTAGTCATGCTAGAGGAAATACTAAAAAAAAAAAAAAGAAAAAACCTAACCTAACCAGAATAAAATATTAAATTTATTCTGGGTAAAAGCTCACGCAGGGTTGGACGGTAATGAGAGAGCCGACGAATTGGCGAAGTGCGCAGCATTGCAGCTTAAAGTTAAGCCGAAATATAGCAGCTGCCCAATCTCTTTCGCAAAACGCGAAATCAGGCGGAACTCTATGGTTGAATGGAACTGTCGATACAAAAGCGCAAAGCAGGGCGAAGTCACCAGAGTTTTCTTCCCCGAGGCAACAAGAGCCTTTAAGACCCTTAAAAAATAGAGTTGAACCCGATAGTCGTGCAAGTATTTACAGGACATGGCGGATTCTCCTCATACTTGCACCGATTCAAGAGTAAGGAGAATCCATCATGTCTCTGCGATCCAGAAGTTGAAGAAACTATACTTCACCTTATCATGGAATGCCCTAGATTCGAAATGGAGAGAAGAAATATAGAAACCGAAATAGAAGAAAAATTGGAAATAGATAAAATACATATAATTTTAGAAGACAGAAAAACAAGCACAAAATGTATTAAGTACTGTTGTAAAATAGTAAACCTAGTATGTTATATAAATAAGTAACAAAAAGCGTCCACTATCAAGTAATAATGATTACTTGACTCGTGGCCATTTATGATAAATTGATAGAAATGAAAAAAAAATTGAATAATACCGCAAATTCATAGAAACGGAATTAAAATAAAACTTAAATTGAAGACGTATACAGGGTGATTTTTTATTGACCAGCAACCTTCGGTGACCAGGTTCCTAGCATCATCAGGAACAACTTTTGTTCTACGACTTTTTAAATTTAGCAACTTTTTATTTCCATACAAAAATAAATATTAATTGAAATAGGCGCTTCCACGTTTTTAAATCTTTGCACACCTTTGGGCGGCACGCGGCGCCTTTGACCTAGCCGCGTCTTTGAGCTTGCCGGTCAAACGCAGCCGCCGCGCCGCAAAGCCCGCGCCCTTTGAGCTAGCCGCCCGCCGCGCCGCGCCGCCCGCGCCCTTTTGAGCTAGCCGCCCGCCGCTCGCTCAGTCAGTCGTCAAGACGGATGCGCGCGCGGCACATGTGTCCTTGTGATCGTCTCATTATCGATGTTTCGTACGGATTGTACCTACTAATTACCATGGCGTATCGGAACTCCAATATCGAGTACACGGAAATAGTGAGGATGCTGGCTAGGTGTGATGACAATGTGTCGGAAGCCTGCCGCCAATATGGAATAAGATTTTATTTATGGGGACACATAAAAACAATGGTGTACAGTGGTGGTGAAATCACATTAGATCGTGTAATGTAAACGAACAGCTGATTTTTAGGTGTGGGCTTTGTGTTGGTTGTGAAGGTGATTATTTTAAACGCTATGTGCGCGATACTCACCGCCACCTGATTTGAACCTGCGAGGTAATTCTAATTTGTAAATATTATTTTAATTGCTAATCATTTAGTTATTGTAAATACGCTGATTCCACTTTTTAAATACGCCTACATTAAACAGTGGAAAGTGAATAAAAACTATCTTTTTACAAATTGATATTACTTAATTAAACTTTAAATGGTATAAATGATTACGTTAAACATAATACCTAACTACCAGATTTGCATAGATAGGCCTATCTACTTATTTGTTTTTAAACTGTTTAATGTAGCCAGTCCTAAGCCTGGTCAATGGTCAAGTATGAAGGGATTGTGGATTTAGTGAAATGAAATGCGTTGCTTATTATTATCGCCAGCACTTGCGCGCGCAATCGTGGTCACGTGATGCAACATGGATCTACAAAAGTCACCACACTGGAATAGAATCTTTAACAATTTCTAATAATGTACCTATTGAGTTATTTCAAAAGTCGTAGAACAAAAGTTGTTCCTGATGATGATAGGTACCTGGTCACAGAAGGTTGCTGGTCAATAAAAAATAACCCTGTATAAAATAACACAAATAAGAAACAAGAACAACCACGAAACTCAGGCCTCTAGTCATGCTAAAGGAAATAGAAAAAAAAAAAAACCTAACCTTACCAGAATAAAATATTAAATTTATTCTGGGTAAAAGCTCACGCAGGGTTGGACGGTAATGAGAGAGCCGACGAATTGGCGAAGTGCGCAGCACTGCAGCTTAAAGTTAAGCCGAAATATAGCAGCTGCCCAATCTCTTTCGCAAAACGCGAAATCAGGCGGAACTCTATGGTTGAATGGAACTGTCGATACAAAAGCGCAAAGCAGGGCGAAGTCACCAGAGTTTTCTTCCCCGAGGCAACAAGAGCCTTTAAGACCCTTAAGAAAATAGAGTTGAACCCGATAGTCGTGCAAGTATTTACAGGACATGGCGGATTCTCCTCATACTTGCACCGATTCAAGTGTAAGGAGAATCCATCATGTCTCTGCGATCCAGAAGTTGAAGAAACTATACTTCACCTTATCATGGAATGCCCTAGATTCGAAATGGAGAGAAGAAATATAGAAACCGAAATAGAAGAAAAAATGGAAATTGATAAAATACATATAATTTTAGAAGACAGAAAAACAAGCACAAAATGTATTAAGTACTGTAGTAAAATAGTAAACCTAGTATGTTATATAAGTAAGTAACAAAAAGCGTCCACTATCAAGTAATAATGATTACTTGACTCGTGGCCATTTATGATAAATTGATAGAAATGAAAAAAAATTTGAATAATACCTCAAATTCATAGAAACGGAATTAAAATAAAACTTAAATTGAAGACGTATATAAAATAACACAAATAAGAAACAAGAACAACCACGAAACTCAGGTCTCTAGTCATGCTAATGGAAATAGAAAAAAAAAAAAAAAAACCTAACCTAACCAGAATAAAATATTAAATTTATTCTGGGTAAAAGCTCACGCAGGGTTGGACGGTAATGAGAGAGCCGACGAATTGGCGAAGTGCGCAGCACTGCAGCTTAAAGTTAAGCCGAAATATAGCAGCTGCCCAATCTCTTTCGCAAAACGCGAAATCAGGCGGAACTCCATGGTTGAATGGAACTGTCGATACAAAAGCGCAAAGCAGGGCGAAGTCACCAGAGTTTTCTTCCCCGAGGCAACAAGAGCCTTTAAGACCCTTAAAAAATAGAGTTGAACCCGATAGTCGTGCAAGTATTTACAGGAAATGGCGGATTCTCCTCATACTTGCACCGATTCAAGAGTAAGGAGAATCCATCATGTCTCTGCGATCCAGAAGTTGAAGAAACTATACTTCACCTTATCATGGAATGCCCTAGATTCGAAATGGAGAGAAGAAATATAGAAACCGAAATAGAAGAAAAATTGGAAATAGATAAAATACATATAATATTAGAAGACAGAAAAACAAGCACAAAATGTATTAAGTACTGTAGTAAAATAGTAAACCTAGTATGTTATATAAGTAAGTAACAAAAAGCGTCCACTATCAAGTAATAATGATTACTTGACTCGTGGCCATTTATGATAAATTGATAGAAATGAAAAAAAATTTGAATAATACCTCAAATTCATAGAAACGGAATTAAAATAAAACTTAAATTGAAGACGTATATAAAATAACACAAATAAGAAACAAGAACAACCACGAAACTCAGGTCTCTAGTCATGCTAATGGAAATAGAAAAAAAAAAAAAAAAACCTAACCTAACCAGAATAAAATATTAAATTTATTCTGGGTAAAAGCTCACGCAGGGTTGGACGGTAATGAGAGAGCCGACGAATTGGCGAAGTGCGCAGCACTGCAGCTTAAAGTTAAGCCGAAATATAGCAGCTGCCCAATCTCTTTCGCAAAACGCGAAATCAGGCGGAACTCTATGGTTGAATGGAACTGTCGATACAAAAGCGTAAAGCAGGGCGAAGTCACCAGAGTTTTCTTTCCCGAGGCAACAAGAAAGAAAGAGAAAGAAAGAAAGAGAAAGAAAGAGAAATATTTATTGACACATCACAACACAAAATACAAAACAACAAAGAAACACAACAAATAACAGCAACATTTTGTGAGATGTGCCAAAAGGCCCCGCCTCAGCATAATGCAACCCCACACTTTAGAGCACGGAGGTGCGCTGATTTTCAGACGAGACCTTGAACACAGACAAGAGCCTTTAAGACCCTTAAAAAAATAGAGTTGAACCCGATAGTCGTGCAAGTATTTACAGGACATGGCGGATTCTCCTCATACTTGCACCGATTCAAGTGTAAGGAGAATCCATCATGTCTCTGCGATCCAGAAGTTGAAGAAACTATACTTCACCTTATCATGGAATGCCCTAGATTCGAAATGGAGAGAAGAAATATAGAAACCGAACTAGAAGAAAAATTGGAAATAGATAAAATACATATAATTTTAGAAGACAGAAAAACAAGCACAAAATTTATTAAGTACTGTAGTAAAATAGTAAACCTAGTATGTTATATAAATAAGTAACAAAAAGCGTCCACTATCAAGTAATAATGATTATTTGACTCGTGGCCATTTATGATAAATTGATAGAAATGAAAAAAATTTGGGGTCAAGTGTTTGTATGTTCTGCAAGCATTTTCTCCTTGGTCTGGGTGTTTAGTATGTATAATAAAAAATATCTATCTATGTATGTCTATTATATTACGTATATCAGATGTCTAGTACCCGTAACACAAGCTTATAGCTTTCCACGGGGCTAGATGTTGTTGTGTGGATTGTTCGTCAATATTTCAATATTTATTTCAATTTGAATAATACCGCAAATTCATAGAAACGGAATTAAAATAAAACTTAAATTGAAGACGTATATAAAATAACACAAATAAGAAACAAGAACAACCACGAAACTCAGGTCTCTAGTTATGCTAGAGGAAATACTAAAAAAAAAAAAAAAAAAACCTAACCTAACCAGAATAAAATATTAAATTTATTCTGGGTAAAAGCTCACGCAGGGTTGGACGGTAATGAGAGAGCCGACGAATTGGCGAAGTGCGCAGCATTGCAGCTTAAAGTTAAGCCGAAATATAGCAGCTGCCCAATCTCTTTCGCAAAACGCGAAATCAGGCGGAACTCTATGGTTGAATGGAACTGTCGATACAAAAGCGCAAAGCAGGGCGAAGTCACCAGAGTTTTCTTCCCCGAGGCAACAAGAGCCTTTAAGACCCTTAAAAAAATAGAGTTGAACCCGATAGTCGTGCAAGTATTTACAGGACATGGCGGATTCTCCTCATATTTGCACCGATTCAAGAGTAAGGAGAATCCATCATGTCTCTGCGATCCAGAAGTTGAAGAAACTATACTTCACCTTATCATGGAATGCCCTAGATTCGAAATAGAGAGAAGAAATATAGAAACCGAACTAGAAGAAAAATTGGAAATAGATAAAATACATATAATTTTAGAAGACAGAAAAACAAGCACAAAATTTATTAAGTACTGTAGTAAAATAGTAAACCTAGTATGTTATATAAATAAGAAACAAAAAGCGTCCACTATCAAGTAATAATGATTACTTGACTCGTGGCCATTTATGATAAACTAGCGGCACGCCCCGGCTTTGCACGGGTAATTATTCAAAATTGTTTCAAAATGATTCGAATTTTTCTTGCCGTAAAAACCATCCACTCCAACGAACATTTAAAAAAATAAATTGGCTAAATTGGTATAGGCGTTGTTGAGTTATGCGCTTAGCAACACATTTTGCGATTCATTTTTAACCCCCGACAAAAAAGAGGGGTGTCATATGTTTGACGTGTCTGTCTGTCTGGGACATCATAGCTCCCGAACGGATGAAGCGATTTCAACTTAGTTTTTTTTGTTTAAAAGGTGAGTCTGGCGCGAGTGCTCTTAGACATGTTTCATGAAAATCGGTTGTGCCGTTTAAAAATTGTGGGGGTTAGAGTGGGGAAGGAAAACCGAAAATCTGCAAAAACTCGAGTATCAAATGAAAGCGCATTGCGTGCACATTATTATGGTGTTTTACTTTTAAGGAAATTGTTGAAGACGTATATAAAATAACAAAAATAAGAAACAAGAACAACCACGAAACTCAGGCCTCTAGTCATGCTAAAGGAAATAGAAAAAAAAAAAAACCTAACCTAACCAGAATAAAATATTAAATTTATTCTGGGTAAAAGCTCACGCAGGGTTGGACGGTAATGAGAGAGCCGACGAATTGGCGAAGTGCGCAGCACTGCAGCTTAAAGTTAAGCCGAAGTTTTTTTTGCTAAAACAAAAAACATGGATAATAGTGAGAGTGAAATAGATATTTTCTCCAATCGCCTTCATAAATTTAAAAGCAGTATTAGACTGCAACTTTGTCACACTAGTTTTTAATCTGGCTGTTTTATTTTTATCTTATTCTTTTGTATATTCAATAATTATTTTAATTTTGTATTTAGGTAATTGTATTTTTTTTTTATTTATATCCTTTTTTATTAGATATTTTAAATCTTGATTTATTGTAATGTTTTATTTAACGGTTTTTTTTAAGGTATTTAAATCTATGCATGTAAGTTAAGGGTTTTCTTTTTGCAATGATGTTTGTATCTATAATTAAGGTGACATTTGTAAAGTAGATTCAATTTAAATTTATGTTTCATGTGTTTGTGTTCATGTCCACTTTGTTGATACAATAAATAAATAAATAAATAAATAAATAAATAAATATAGCAGCTGCCCAATCTCTTTCGCAAAACGCGAAATCAGGCGGAACTCTATGGTTGAATGGAACTGTCGATACAAAAGCGCAAAGCAGGGCGAAGTCACCAGAGTTTTCTTCCCCGAGGCAACAAGAGCCTTTAAGACCCTTAAAAAAATAGAGTTGAACCCGATAGTCGTGCAAGTATTTACAGGACATGGCGGATTCTCCTCATATTTGCACCGATTCAAGAGTAAGGAGAATCCATCATGTCTCTGCGATCCAGAAGTTGAAGAAACTATACTTCACCTTATCATGGAATGCCCTAGATTCGAAATAGAGAGAAGAAATATAGAAACCGAACTAGAAGAAAAATTGGAAATAGATAAAATACATATAATTTTAGAAGACAGAAAAACAAGCACAAAATTTATTAAGTACTGTAGTAAAATAGTAAACCTAGTATGTTATATAAATAAGAAACAAAAAGCGTCCACTATCAAGTAATAATGATTACTTGACTCGTGGCCATTTATGATAAATTGATAGAAATGAAAAAAAATTGGGGTCAAGTGTTTGTATGTTCTGCAAGCATTTTCTCCTTGGTCTGGGTGTTTAGTATGTATAATAAAAAATATCTATCTATGTATGTCTATTATATTACGTATATCAGATGTCTAGTACCCGTAACACAAGCTTATAGCTTACCACGGGGCTAGATGTTGTTTTGTGGATTGTTCGTCAATATTTCAATATTTCAATATTTATTTCAATTTGAATAATACCGCAAATTCATAGAAACGGAATTAAAATAAAACTTAAATTGAAGACGTATATAAAATAACACAAATAAGAAACAAGAACAACCACGAAACTCAGGTCTCTAGTCATGCTAGAGGAAATACTAAAAAAAAAAAAAAGAAAAAACCTAACCTAACCAGAATAAAATATTAAATTTATTCTGGGTAAAAGCTCACGCAGGGTTGGACGGTAATGAGAGAGCCGACGAATTGGCGAAGTGCGCAGCATTGCAGCTTAAAGTTAAGCCGAAATATAGCAGCTGCCCAATCTCTTTCGCAAAACGCGAAATCAGGCGGAACTCTATGGTTGAATGGAACTGTCGATACAAAAGCGCAAAGCAGGGCGAAGTCACCAGAGTTTTCTTCCCCGAGGCAACAAGAGCCTTTAAGACCCTTAAAAAATAGAGTTGAACCCGATAGTCGTGCAAGTATTTACAGGACATGGCGGATTCTCCTCATACTTGCACCGATTCAAGAGTAAGGAGAATCCATCATGTCTCTGCGATCCAGAAGTTGAAGAAACTATACTTCACCTTATCATGGAATGCCCTAGATTCGAAATGGAGAGAAGAAATATAGAAACCGAAATAGAAGAAAAATTGGAAATAGATAAAATACATATAATTTTAGAAGACAGAAAAACAAGCACAAAATGTATTAAGTACTGTTGTAAAATAGTAAACCTAGTATGTTATATAAATAAGTAACAAAAAGCGTCCACTATCAAGTAATAATGATTACTTGACTCGTGGCCATTTATGATAAATTGATAGAAATGAAAAAAAAATTGAATAATACCGCAAATTCATAGAAACGGAATTAAAATAAAACTTAAATTGAAGACGTATACAGGGTGATTTTTTATTGACCAGCAACCTTCGGTGACCAGGTTCCTAGCATCATCAGGAACAACTTTTGTTCTACGACTTTTTAAATTTAGCAACTTTTTATTTCCATACAAAAATAAATATTAATTGAAATAGGCGCTTCCACGTTTTTAAATCTTTGCACACCTTTGGGCGGCACGCGGCGCCTTTGACCTAGCCGCGTCTTTGAGCTTGCCGGTCAAACGCAGCCGCCGCGCCGCAAAGCCCGCGCCCTTTGAGCTAGCCGCCCGCCGCGCCGCGCCGCCCGCGCCCTTTTGAGCTAGCCGCCCGCCGCTCGCTCAGTCAGTCGTCAAGACGGATGCGCGCGCGGCACATGTGTCCTTGTGATCGTCTCATTATCGATGTTTCGTACGGATTGTACCTACTAATTACCATGGCGTATCGGAACTCCAATATCGAGTACACGGAAATAGTGAGGATGCTGGCTAGGTGTGATGACAATGTGTCGGAAGCCTGCCGCCAATATGGAATAAGATTTTATTTATGGGGACACATAAAAACAATGGTGTACAGTGGTGGTGAAATCACATTAGATCGTGTAATGTAAACGAACAGCTGATTTTTAGGTGTGGGCTTTGTGTTGGTTGTGAAGGTGATTATTTTAAACGCTATGTGCGCGATACTCACCGCCACCTGATTTGAACCTGCGAGGTAATTCTAATTTGTAAATATTATTTTAATTGCTAATCATTTAGTTATTGTAAATACGCTGATTCCACTTTTTAAATACGCCTACATTAAACAGTGGAAAGTGAATAAAAACTATCTTTTTACAAATTGATATTACTTAATTAAACTTTAAATGGTATAAATGATTACGTTAAACATAATACCTAACTACCAGATTTGCATAGATAGGCCTATCTACTTATTTGTTTTTAAACTGTTTAATGTAGCCAGTCCTAAGCCTGGTCAATGGTCAAGTATGAAGGGATTGTGGATTTAGTGAAATGAAATGCGTTGCTTATTATTATCGCCAGCACTTGCGCGCGCAATCGTGGTCACGTGATGCAACATGGATCTACAAAAGTCACCACACTGGAATAGAATCTTTAACAATTTCTAATAATGTACCTATTGAGTTATTTCAAAAGTCGTAGAACAAAAGTTGTTCCTGATGATGATAGGTACCTGGTCACAGAAGGTTGCTGGTCAATAAAAAATAACCCTGTATAAAATAACACAAATAAGAAACAAGAACAACCACGAAACTCAGGCCTCTAGTCATGCTAAAGGAAATAGAAAAAAAAAAAAACCTAACCTTACCAGAATAAAATATTAAATTTATTCTGGGTAAAAGCTCACGCAGGGTTGGACGGTAATGAGAGAGCCGACGAATTGGCGAAGTGCGCAGCACTGCAGCTTAAAGTTAAGCCGAAATATAGCAGCTGCCCAATCTCTTTCGCAAAACGCGAAATCAGGCGGAACTCTATGGTTGAATGGAACTGTCGATACAAAAGCGCAAAGCAGGGCGAAGTCACCAGAGTTTTCTTCCCCGAGGCAACAAGAGCCTTTAAGACCCTTAAGAAAATAGAGTTGAACCCGATAGTCGTGCAAGTATTTACAGGACATGGCGGATTCTCCTCATACTTGCACCGATTCAAGTGTAAGGAGAATCCATCATGTCTCTGCGATCCAGAAGTTGAAGAAACTATACTTCACCTTATCATGGAATGCCCTAGATTCGAAATGGAGAGAAGAAATATAGAAACCGAAATAGAAGAAAAAATGGAAATTGATAAAATACATATAATTTTAGAAGACAGAAAAACAAGCACAAAATGTATTAAGTACTGTAGTAAAATAGTAAACCTAGTATGTTATATAAGTAAGTAACAAAAAGCGTCCACTATCAAGTAATAATGATTACTTGACTCGTGGCCATTTATGATAAATTGATAGAAATGAAAAAAAATTTGAATAATACCTCAAATTCATAGAAACGGAATTAAAATAAAACTTAAATTGAAGACGTATATAAAATAACACAAATAAGAAACAAGAACAACCACGAAACTCAGGTCTCTAGTCATGCTAATGGAAATAGAAAAAAAAAAAAAAAAACCTAACCTAACCAGAATAAAATATTAAATTTATTCTGGGTAAAAGCTCACGCAGGGTTGGACGGTAATGAGAGAGCCGACGAATTGGCGAAGTGCGCAGCACTGCAGCTTAAAGTTAAGCCGAAATATAGCAGCTGCCCAATCTCTTTCGCAAAACGCGAAATCAGGCGGAACTCCATGGTTGAATGGAACTGTCGATACAAAAGCGCAAAGCAGGGCGAAGTCACCAGAGTTTTCTTCCCCGAGGCAACAAGAGCCTTTAAGACCCTTAAAAAATAGAGTTGAACCCGATAGTCGTGCAAGTATTTACAGGAAATGGCGGATTCTCCTCATACTTGCACCGATTCAAGAGTAAGGAGAATCCATCATGTCTCTGCGATCCAGAAGTTGAAGAAACTATACTTCACCTTATCATGGAATGCCCTAGATTCGAAATGGAGAGAAGAAATATAGAAACCGAAATAGAAGAAAAATTGGAAATAGATAAAATACATATAATATTAGAAGACAGAAAAACAAGCACAAAATGTATTAAGTACTGTAGTAAAATAGTAAACCTAGTATGTTATATAAGTAAGTAACAAAAAGCGTCCACTATCAAGTAATAATGATTACTTGACTCGTGGCCATTTATGATAAATTGATAGAAATGAAAAAAAATTTGAATAATACCTCAAATTCATAGAAACGGAATTAAAATAAAACTTAAATTGAAGACGTATATAAAATAACACAAATAAGAAACAAGAACAACCACGAAACTCAGGTCTCTAGTCATGCTAATGGAAATAGAAAAAAAAAAAAAAAAACCTAACCTAACCAGAATAAAATATTAAATTTATTCTGGGTAAAAGCTCACGCAGGGTTGGACGGTAATGAGAGAGCCGACGAATTGGCGAAGTGCGCAGCACTGCAGCTTAAAGTTAAGCCGAAATATAGCAGCTGCCCAATCTCTTTCGCAAAACGCGAAATCAGGCGGAACTCTATGGTTGAATGGAACTGTCGATACAAAAGCGTAAAGCAGGGCGAAGTCACCAGAGTTTTCTTTCCCGAGGCAACAAGAAAGAAAGAGAAAGAAAGAAAGAGAAAGAAAGAGAAATATTTATTGACACATCACAACACAAAATACAAAACAACAAAGAAACACAACAAATAACAGCAACATTTTGTGAGATGTGCCAAAAGGCCCCGCCTCAGCATAATGCAACCCCACACTTTAGAGCACGGAGGTGCGCTGATTTTCAGACGAGACCTTGAACACAGACAAGAGCCTTTAAGACCCTTAAAAAAATAGAGTTGAACCCGATAGTCGTGCAAGTATTTACAGGACATGGCGGATTCTCCTCATACTTGCACCGATTCAAGTGTAAGGAGAATCCATCATGTCTCTGCGATCCAGAAGTTGAAGAAACTATACTTCACCTTATCATGGAATGCCCTAGATTCGAAATGGAGAGAAGAAATATAGAAACCGAACTAGAAGAAAAATTGGAAATAGATAAAATACATATAATTTTAGAAGACAGAAAAACAAGCACAAAATTTATTAAGTACTGTAGTAAAATAGTAAACCTAGTATGTTATATAAATAAGTAACAAAAAGCGTCCACTATCAAGTAATAATGATTATTTGACTCGTGGCCATTTATGATAAATTGATAGAAATGAAAAAAATTTGGGGTCAAGTGTTTGTATGTTCTGCAAGCATTTTCTCCTTGGTCTGGGTGTTTAGTATGTATAATAAAAAATATCTATCTATGTATGTCTATTATATTACGTATATCAGATGTCTAGTACCCGTAACACAAGCTTATAGCTTTCCACGGGGCTAGATGTTGTTGTGTGGATTGTTCGTCAATATTTCAATATTTATTTCAATTTGAATAATACCGCAAATTCATAGAAACGGAATTAAAATAAAACTTAAATTGAAGACGTATATAAAATAACACAAATAAGAAACAAGAACAACCACGAAACTCAGGTCTCTAGTTATGCTAGAGGAAATACTAAAAAAAAAAAAAAAAAAACCTAACCTAACCAGAATAAAATATTAAATTTATTCTGGGTAAAAGCTCACGCAGGGTTGGACGGTAATGAGAGAGCCGACGAATTGGCGAAGTGCGCAGCATTGCAGCTTAAAGTTAAGCCGAAATATAGCAGCTGCCCAATCTCTTTCGCAAAACGCGAAATCAGGCGGAACTCTATGGTTGAATGGAACTGTCGATACAAAAGCGCAAAGCAGGGCGAAGTCACCAGAGTTTTCTTCCCCGAGGCAACAAGAGCCTTTAAGAACCTTAAAAAAATAGAGTTGAACACGATAGTCGTGCAAGTATTTACAGGACATGGCGGATTCTCCTCATACTTGCACCGATTCAAGAGTAAGGAGAATCCATCATGTCTCTGCGATCCAGAAGTTGAAGAAACTATACTTCACCTTATCATGGAATGCCCTAGATTCGAAATAGAGAGAAGAAATATAGAAACCGAACTAGAAGAAAAATTGGAAATAGATAAAATACATATAATTTTAGAAGACAGAAAAACAAGCACAAAATTTATTAAGTACTGTAGTAAAATAGTAAGCCTAGTATGTTATATAAATAAGTAACAAAAAGCGTCCACTATCAAGTAATAATGATTACTTGACTCGTGGCCATTTATGATAAATTGATAGAAATGAAAAAAAATTTGAATAATACCTCAAATTCATAGAAACGGAATTAAAATAAAACTTAAATTGAAGACGTATATAAAATAACACAAATAAGAAACAAGAACAACCACGAAACTCAGGTCTCTAGTCATGCTAAAGGAAATAGAAAAAAAAAATACTTTTAAAAATGTGTGTGCGATTCACACACGATAGAAGTGAAACTTCAGTAAATCGACGAAAGAATAAGAATAAAAAAAAGTGTGTGTGTGTCAGCTACGACGCACGATTGGAGTCTACTACTTACGAACTATAATTATGATATTGTATATCGAATATAAAAAAAGGGTAAATGAACGCATCTGCTAAAATGATAATAGAAACAAACTTATATCTGTAATTATTCGGATTATTTATATTACTTCAATAAAGCGTATTACATAAAGTGTGTTACAAAATAATATAAATAAAATACAGCAATACCTCTTTGCGCGATACTTCGTAGTCAACTACGAAGTATCGTCAAAGAAATTTAAATAAAGCATTGTATTTGTGTCTCTTACCATTTCCGTTTCATCTTTTTGCATCCGGTTTGAAATCACTACGATTCTATAGAAGTTTCACTTCAAAAAAAAAAACCTAACCTAACCAGAATAAAATATTAAATTTATTCTGGGTAAAAGCTCACGCAGGGTTGGACGGTAATGAGAGAGCCGACGAATTGGCGAAGTTCGCAGCACTGCAGCTTAAAGTTAAGCCGAAATATAGCAGCTGCCCAATCTCTTTCGCAAAACGCGAAATCAGGCGGAACTCTATGGTTGAATGGAACTGTCGATACAAAAGCGCAAAGCAGGGCGAAGTCACCAGAGTTTTCTTCCCCGAGGCAACAAGAGCCTTTAAGACCCTTAAAAAAATAGAGTTGAACCCGATAGTCGTGCAAGTATTTACAGGACATGGCGGATTCTCCTCATACTTGCACCGATTCAAGAGTAAGGAGAATCCATCATGTCTCTGCGATCCAGAAGTTGAAGAAACTATACTTCACCTTATCATGGAATGCCCTAGATTCGAAATGGAGAGAAGAAATATAGAAACCGAAATAGAAGAAAAATTGGAAATTGATAAAATACATATAATTTTAGAAGACAGAAAAACAAGCACAAAATGTATTAAGTACTGTAGTAAAATAGTAAACCTAGTATGTTATATAAGTAAGTAACAAAAAGCGTCCACTATCAAGTAATAATGATTACTTGACTCGTGGCCATTTATGATAAATTGATAGAAATGAAAAAAATTTTGAATAATACCGCAAATTCATAGAAACGGAATTAAAATAAAACTTAAATTGAAGACGTATATAAAATAACAAAAATAAGAAACAAGAACAACCACGAAACTCAGGCCTCTAGTCATGCTAAAGGAAATAGAAAAAAAAAAAACCTAACCTAACCTGAATAAAATATTAAATATATTCTGGGTAAAAGCTCACGCAGGGTTGGACGGTAATGAGAGAGCCGACGAATTGGCGAAGTGCGCAGCACTGCAGCTTAAAGTTAAGCCGAAATATAGCAGCTGCCCAATCTCTTTCGCAAAACGCGAAATCAGGCGGAACTCTATGGTTGAATGGAACTGTCGATACAAAAGCGCAAAGCAGGGCGAAGTCACCAGAGTTTTCTTCCCCGAGGCAACAAGAGCCTTTAAGACCCTTAAAAAAATAGAGTTGAACCCGATAGTCGTGCAAGTATTTACAGGACATGGCGGATTCTCCTCATACTTGCACCGATTCAAGAGTAAGGAGAATCCATCATGTCTCTGCGATCCAGAAGTTGAAGAAACTATACTTCACCTTATCATGGAATGCCCTAGATTCGAAATGGAGAGAAGAAATATAGAAACCGAAATAGAAGAAAAATTGGAAATTGATAAAATACATATAATTTTAGAAGACAGAAAAACAAGCACAAAATGTATTAAGTACTGTAGTAAAATAGTAAACCTAGTATGTTATATAAGTAAGTAACAAAAAGCGTCCACTATCAAGTAATAATGATTACTTGACTCGTGGCCATTTATGATAAATTGATAGAAATGAAAAAAAAATTGAATAATACCGCAAATTCATAGAAACGGAATTAAAATAAAACTTAAATTAAAGACGTATATAAAATAACAAAAATAAGAAACAAGAACAACCACGAAACACAGGTCTCTAGTCATGCTAGAGGAAATAGAAAAAAAAAAAAAAAAAAAAAACCTAACCTAACCAGAATAATATATTAAATTTATTCTGGGTAAAAGCTCACGCAGGGTTGGACGGTTTCATTTCAAGGCCACTCGTAAATCCACCTAAGTCCTCATACGAAAACAACAAAGTGTTGATTTCGATCTATATTATTGACATTATTTACAAGTATTTTGAGTTAATTTTGACCGTTGACCGAGCTCTTAGCTATTGCTAATTTATTTGAGCTGTTTTCAGCATTATATATATAAGAATAATATAAGAAAACACACGGCCAAAATACTTGGCATATAAAATATTTAATAATTGACGACTTTTTGAAAGTTTCGTTTGGGATATCTTCCAAATTCCTGTTTGTATCGTCGCCGCATAACATCCCGCACGACCAGCAACAGAAAGAATCACATTTTTTGGATAAATAACACATATTTTATATTAAAAACATTACCTTACCAACATTTTTTGGTGTTTTTTCTAAATTTTGTTTGACAACTTACCTTAAATTCCGTTTATTTCTGTTTGTAATACCTCTGTCCACCTCCCCGCACGTCCCTGCAACAGAAAAAACACAGATTTTTACATAAAAATTCAAAAAATCACTAAAATAAGGCATTTCAAGGCCACTCGTAAATCCACCTAAGTCCTCATACGAAAACAACAAAGTGTTGATTTCGATCGATATTATTGACATTATTTACAAGTATTTTGAGTTAATTTTGACCGTTGACCGAGCTCTTAGCTATTGCTAATTTATTTGAGCTGTTTTCAGCATTATATATATAAGAATAATATAAGAAAACACACGGCCAAAATACTTGGCATATAAAATATTTAATAATTGACGACTTTTTGAAAGTTTCGTTTGGGATATCTTCCAAATTCCTGTTTGTATCGTCGCCGCATAACATCCCGCACGACCAGCAACAGAAAGAATCACATTTTTTGGATAAATAACACATATTTTATATTAAAAACATTACCTTACCAACATTTTTTGGTGTTTTTTCTAAATTTTGTTTGACAACTTACCTTAAATTCCGTTTATTTCTGTTTGTAATACCTCTGTCCACCTCCCCGCATGTCCCTGCAACAGAAAAAACACAGATTTTTACATAAAAATTCAAAAAATCACTAAAATAAGGCATTTCAAGGCCACTCGTAAATCCACCTAAGTCCTCATACGAAAACAACAAAGTGTTGATTTCGATCGATGTATCGTCGCCGCATAACATCCCGCACGACCAGCAACAGAAAGAATCACATTTTTTGGATAAATAACACATATTTTATATTAAAAACATTACCTTACCAACATTTTTTGGTGTTTTTTCTAAATTTTTTTTGACAACTTACCTTAAATTCCGTTTATTTCTGTTTGTAATACCTCTGCCCACCTCCCCGCACGTCCCTGCAACAGAAAAAACACAGATTTTTACATAAAAATTCAAAAAATCACTAAAATAAGGCATTTCAAGGCCACTCGTAAATCCACCTAAGTCCTCATACGAAAACAACAAAGTGTTGATTTCGATCGATATTATTGACATTATTTACAAGTATTTTGAGTTAATTTTGACCGTTGACCGAGCTCTTAGCTATTGCTAATTTATTTGAGCTGTTTTCAGCATTTTTTTTTATTTTTTTATTTTTATTATTGATAAGCCCGCATTTGACCACAATCTCACCTGATGTAAAGTGACGATGTGGTCTAAGATGGAGCATGAATGCCTAGAAGATGGCTTCTCCGGGCCACATTACGAAACACGAAAAAATCGCTTCACGCACTGGCCCAGCCCGGAGGGTGGTGACAAGCCGCGGCCGAAGCCTCCCACCAGAGACTGTTCTTAGCACCACCCGGAAGGATTATAATATATATAAGAATAATATAAGAAAACACACGGCCAAAATACTTGGCATATAAAATATTTAATAATTGACGACTTTTTGAAAGTTTCGTTTGGGATATCTTCCAAATTCCTGTTTATTCCTGTTTGTATCGTCGCCGCATAACATCCCGCACGACCAGCAACAGAAAGAATCACATTTTTTGGATAAATAACACATATTTTATATTAAAAACATTACCTTACCAACATTTTTTGGTGTTTTTTCTAAATTTTGTTTGACAACTTACCTTAAATTCCGTTTATTTCTGTTTCTAATATTTCTGCCCACCTCCCCGCACGTCCCTGCAACAGAAAAAACACAGATTTTTACATAAAATTTCAAAAAATCACTAAAATAAGGCATTTCAAGGCCACTCGTAAATCCACCTAAGTCCTCATACGAAAACAACAAAGTGTTGATTTCGATCGATATTATTGACATTATTTACAAGTATTTTGAGTTAATTTTGACCGTTGACCGAGCTCTTAGCTATTGCTAATTTATTTGAGCTGTTTTCAGCATTATATATATAAGAATAATATAAGAAAACACACGGCCAAAATACTTGGCATATAAAATATTTAATAATTGACGACTTTTTGAAAGTTTCGTTTGGGATATCTTCCAAATTCCTGTTTGTATCGTCGCCGCATAACATCCCGCACGACCAGCAACAGAAAGAATCACATTTTTTGGATAAATAACACATATTTTATATTAAAAACATTACCTTACCAACATTTTTTGGTGTTTTTTCTAAATTTTGTTTGACAACTTACCTTAAATTCCGTTTATTTCTGTTTGTAATACCTCTGCCCACCTCCCCGCACGTCCCTGCAACAGAAAAAACACAGATTTTTACATAAAAATTAAAAAAATCACTAAAATAAGGCATTTCAAGGCCACTTGTAAATCCACCAAGTCCTCATACGAAAACAACAAAGTGTTGATTTCGATCGATATTATTGACATTATTTACAAGTATTTTGAGTTAATTTTGACCGTTGACCGAGCTCTTAGCTATTGCTAATTTATTTGAGCTGTTTTCAGCATTATATATATAAGAATAATATAAGAAAACACACGGCCAAAATACTTGGCATATAAAATATTTAATAATTGACGACTTTTTGAAAGTTTCGTTTGGGATATCTTCCAAATTCCTGTTTGTATCGTCGCCGCATAACATCCCGCACGACCAGCAACAGAAAGAATCACATTTTTTGGATAAATAACACATATTTTATATTAAAAACATTACCTTACCAACATTTTTTGGTGTTTTTTCTAAATTTTGTTTGACAACTTACCTTAAATTCCGTTTATTTCTGTTTGTAATACCTCTGCCCACCTCCCCGCACGTCCCTGCAACAGAAAAAACACAGATTTTTACATAAAAATTCAAAAAATCACTAAAATAAGGCATTTTAAGGCCACTCGTAAATCCACCTAAGTCCTCATACGAAAACAACAAAGTGTTGATTTCGATCGATATTATTGACATTATTTACAAGTATTTTGAGTTAATTTTGACCGTTTACCGAGCTCTTAGCTATTGCTAATTTATTTGAGCTGTTTTCAGCATTATAATATATATAAGAATAATATAAGAAAACACACGGCCAAAATACTTGGCATATAAAATATTTAATAATTGACGACTTTTTGAAAGTTTCGTTTGGGATATCTTCCAAATTCCTGTTTGTATCGTCGCCGCATAACATCCCGCACGACCAGCAACAGAAAGAATCACATTTTTTGGATAAATAACACATATTTTATATTAAAAACATTACCTTACCAACATTTTTTGGTGTTTTTTCTAAATTTTGTTTAGAAATTTTGTTATGATCAATGAAACGTCTCGAGTCTAGACAACAACTGGCTTTATTCAAGTACCCCCACACACAAATAATAAAATAATCACAACATCCTCCCCTTTAATAAAACACTCAACCACCACCACTTAAGCTAAACTAACTGAATAACACGTTTTATTACTTAGTTAATTTTTAACAACACTTGTTGTGAACAAAGATAATATTTTACGTGACTAAACCAAAACTTAATTGTTCATCTAAAGAAGTAGGTAGGTATGTAACTAGCGTTATAGGTGCATAAATAACACCTTATAATACCTGATAAGGACAAGCTTAAAGTAATATACATAATTATATACACTCACTATCCTCCTGTCCTAGAAAAATATAGCTACACTATAATTATTAGCAGTGAGCATTTTAAGAAAATGTTATTATAAAAAAAATATTATAAAAAAAAATATTATAAATATTTCCGGACAATCTACACAACAACATCTAGCCCCGTGGTAAGCTCTAAGCTTGTGTTACGGGTACTAGATATCTGATATATTTAATATAATATACATACATATATAGATATTTTTATTATACATATTAAACACCCAGACCAAGGAGAAAAGTGCTTGCAGAACATACAAACAAATTTACCCTCGGCGGGAATCGAACCCGCTACCTCTTGCTCTGCAAGCGGACATTCGCCCACCGCGCCACCGAGGTAGTCAATAGTATTAAATATACCTAATAGATAATTAATATTAATTACTTAACTATTTCTGCATAACTATAGCATAATGCAGAGAAAAACTTTGTTTTACTCTTACATAATAACTTTGCTTAAAAATCTGTAGTGTAAAAAAATAAACATTTATTGAACAAGTATGAACGAGAAGTTAATGGATGAATACAAACGTGAAATAGGTATGTTTACATACCTAGTATTATTTATTATATTGCTGAGCTATGCGCTTCTCGGCAATTTTTTTCGCTCTGCGTGTGAGGGGCACAGACGGCAGCATATTTTGATCAGGAATAATGTTCTCACAATCAAAAGTTACATATCTTTTTGTTTTATTGTCCGTACAAACATCACTTAGCTCCTCCTCCGAGCTCCGATCCGAGCGATCAGTTTTGTCTATACTTATTTGAGAATTACATTTAATTAAGTGACGACGATTACGTCTATATCTGGCGCCGGCCTTTGTTTGTACAATATATGATCGAGGAGTATAAGAATTTGAAACAATTTTTCCTCTATTCCTATTTTTACCATCTAAGCAAATTACAGTGTCTCCTTTCTTTAAATCAGATAATTTTTTACAACTTCTATCATAGTACATTTTAGAATCATTTTGTTTTTTTATCATTATTTGATATTCAGATGGGCTTATCGGCTTTGGTACCAGTAAGTTATTATTTACAGGGAGCTGACAACGAAGCCTTCGCCCCATTAATAGTTGTGCCGGAGAACTCAAACCATCCCTGGGAGTATTTCTATAATTTAACAGAGCCAAATGAAAATCGCTGCCACTTTGAATTGACTTTTTTAATAAGTTTTTTATTGTTTGCACCGCGCGCTCACTTCTACCATTTGACTGCGGATAATTTGGTGATGAAGTCACGTGATCAAATCCCCATTCATTAACAAATTCTTTAAATTCTCGACTAGTATATTGAGTTCCGTTATCACTTATCAATACACTTGGTATTCCATGTCGCGAGAACAATTCTTTCATTTTAGATACTACTTCGTTAGAAGTCAAGTTATTTATTTTGGAGACTTCTGTAAAATTGGAGTAATAATCAACCACAATTAAGTAATATTTCTTTTTGTATTCAAAGATATCTGAGCCTAATTTTTGCCACGGTAGTTCGGGAATTTCCATGGGTATCATCGGCTCTTTAGAGGGTGCGTTTGAGTGCTCCTGGCACGTGTGACACCGCTTTACAAACATTTCTATGTCATGTGACATTCCTGGCCAAAACATTACTTGTCTCGCGCGTCGCTTGCACCTGTCTATTCCTAAATGACCTTCATGAATAAGCTTTAACATTTGTTTCCTTAATTTATAGGGGATTAATACTAGGTTATTCCTAAATATGACATCATTGACAACAAACAAGTCTTCTTTAAATGGCCAATAATATTTAACTAATTCATCAACATTGTATTTATGATCCGGCCAACCAGAATTTATATATTTATATAACATTTGTATTTCTGCATCTAGTTTCGATTCTTTTTTTATGAGTGTAAGTTTATCGTTAGATATCGGCATAGTTTCTATCATCATCTGTAACTGATAAACAACGTTGCTATGAACCTCTTCGCTATATAAGTCGGGCAGCGGCGCACGAGACAACATGTCGGCGATGTACGTGTATTTACCTGGTACGTATGTAACAATCAAATCGTAACCTTGAATTCGAAGCAGCATTCGTTGTAGGCGGGCCGGGACAGACATCAAAGGTTTTTTAAAAATGCTCTCTAATGGTTTGTGGTCCGACTCGACCACTACCCCCTTCTGACCATACACGTACTGGTGGAACCGTTCGCAAGCAAACACAATTGCTAACATCTCTTTTTCGACTTGTGCGTATCTTCTCTGTGCACCTGTGAGAGTTCGCGACGCGTATTCTACCGGCCGGCCGCACTGCAGCAGCAGGCGCCCAGCGCGGCGCGACGCGTCCCCCGACAGCAGCACCGCCCTCGTGGGGTCGTACAGCGCCAGCACCCCGGCACTTGTTACCGCATCCTTTAACCTATTAAATGCAATACTCTCGCTTTCTTCCCATCGCCATTCGTTCTCCTTTTTTAATAGGTTTGTCAGAGGAATAGCTGTTTCCGAATAATGAGGAATGAATTTTGATAAATAGTTTACTGCACCTAAAAATCGTTCTAACTCCTTCCTATTTTTTGGAGATTCTATCTCTTTTATTGCTTTAATTTTATTATAATCTGGCCGTAAATTTTTATCGCCTTATCTAGATCTAGATCGTCACAACGAAGCAGCCGGTCCCTCACGGCACTCTGACGGATCCCGCAGACCACTCGATCTTTAATCAAATCTTGCTCTAGCGTAGAAAATTCACATTTTTTACTCAGTAGACGCAACGCCGTCATATACTGTTGAATATTTTCACCTTCCTCTTGGTTTCTGGTAAAAAACTTATATCTCAGTAGCATTAAGTTAGGCTTCGTTCCGAAACATGAATCAAATTTTTTTATCAAAACCGTGACGTCGTCTCACTCACTTTCTGTCTCGAAAGAAAACATTTGATAAATATCAAATCCGTCTGTCCCTATAAGGTTTAACAATAGGCTAGCTTGGACACTCGAGGGTTCCGTATGTACTCCTGAAGCCTTCACAAACAGGAGGAATTGTTGTTTCCATTTTTTCCAAGCCTCGGCCCGCCCGACGGGCCCACTGACGCCATCCATATTTAACTCTAATGGCGGTCGTGCATGTTCAATTTTGATTCACTGATATTTCCGATATCTACTGTTCACAAACTTATAATAATGCTAACACATATGCACAAGTAGATCTTCTTTCGTATTTATCGTTCAAAATTAGAAATAATTCGCGCAAAACGTATAATAAAATCCTAAAACCGCTGCCACCATGTTATGATCAATGAAACGTCTCGAGTCTAGACAACAACTGGCTTTATTCAAGTACCCCCACATACAAATAATAAAATAATCACAACAATTTTCAAAGTACAAATAACTAAAACTAAATTTGGAAGGAAAAACACCAAAATTTTTAGCCCTAATTTATATAACAAAATAAACAAAATATTAAACATAAGTAGTGATAATTATAAGAATCTTCAGAACAAACTAAACGATTTCTTTTCAGGTCTATCATATGACGAAACAGAAAAATTACTAACTTAAAAAAAAAGAAAGAAAAAATAATAATAATAATTATATTAATAATAATAAATAAATATATATGTACCTATACTCCACCCACATTCTCTTGTTTTCTCCATAGAGCTTAGATCACCTAAAACAATAATTACAATACACATGCACATGCTTATTTTCATTCACAGACACACATACACACACACACACACACACACATGCACTCGTCCACAAACATACTCAATTTTATTAATGATGCGCACATAAACATTCTCACTTTAACTCAAATACTCGAAACCGCGTTTCCACGTATAGGTAAACCATTTTACTTATTAATCAAGTACGAATTCTTCTATTAACTATATTAGTTTATGCATAAATAAGTACACTTCCTACTTTAAATATAATAGAGTTAGGTCCCACTCAAAACACTGTAACCTCACAATACAGGCTCTTACGAGACCTAGTGCGAGGGACAGCGCTTAGACTAGGGTACTATCACTACTTGTTTAAAAATTAGAATAAGTGTTAGTTTGGATCAACGCGCGGCATGTTATCGTAGTGTTCAATAATAATTATCTTTATTGCGTCGGCCAAGTTATGAAAGCATTACGGAATTCATAATAAAAAAAAAACCTTTTACAATCCCTTTGAAAAAGTTACAATTACAAGACTCTTGAAGGTTTTATTTAATTATTTGATTATATTATCATTCCAGTGCGTGTTTCTTTTTCTTAATATATCAATCAATGTTTTAAAAAATAATAATAATAAAACTTACCCAACGCTCGCAGAATTGTTACAACATTCAACAACCAACGAACAAATCGCAGGCTATATGGCAAATAATAAATAAACCAAACAATCTGTTCCTAATGAAAATATAGAATGTATAAATTATAATAACATTGACTATAGAGATCCCTTAAGCATAGCAACGACATTTAATAACTATTTCATAGACCAAATAAATACAAATCAAAACAAATCCGTGTTCGCTAAGTGGGAGGACACTCGACTTTCATTCCGAAGGTCGTGGGTTCAAACCCCGCCACGCACCTCTGGATTTTTCTTCTTGAGAAATTTATGTGCGCTTTAAACACGTGCTTTAACGGTGAAGGCAAACATCGTGAGGAAACCGGCATGTTCTGAGAACTTTAAAAGAGTTTGAAGGACATGTGACATTCAACAACCCGCACTTGGCCAGCGTGGTGAATTAAGGCCTAATCTCTCTCTTCAAGAGAGAAGTCCCTGTGTCCCAGCAGTGGGAACGTTAATAGGGTGATGATGATGATGATGAAAACAAATCAATTCATTATAAAACAAAATAAATTCAATTCTTAATTCTATATATTTAACACCCACAACCCCACTAGAAGTAGAAAAAACAATTAAATATTTATAAAATAAAAATAGTACAGGGTACGATGAAATTTCAATAAAAACTATATCCCCTCACCTATGCCACTTAATAAACCTCAGTATAACTAACGGCGTTTATCCAGACCGTCTTAAACCAGTTATAGTAAAGCCTTTATATAAAAAAAAGGCCCGAAAACTGACATGAAAAATTATCGACCAATTGCTCTCACATCGACATTTTCCAAAATATATGAAAAATTTATTTATAGTTCACTACAGTCCTACTTAGACAAAAATAACATACTTGTTGAGGAACAAAACGGTTTTAGGAAAGACAAATCAATAAATTTAGCTATTTTCAACCTTCTCAAAAATATAACTAGGGGGGTAGATGATAAAACACCAATTTGTGCCTTATACATGGATATGACAAAAGCATTCGACTTTGTAGACCACAAAACTCTTTTAGACAAAGTCTGGTGTTACGGTATAAGAGGAAACGCCCACAATCTCTTAAAATCGTATCTCAGCAATAGAATACAATATACAGAAATAAGTAGAGTATCTATTATAACAAAAAGAGAAGCAAAATACACGTCTGAAGGAAGGATAGTTAAATACGGCGTCCCGCAAGGTAGTATATTAGGGCCTTTGCTATTTTTACTCTACATAAATGACCTTCCCCTTCATATTAAACACCCTATGGTAATGTTCGCGGACGATAGTACCGCAGTAATCAAGTGCACAACAAAGGACACATATGAAAATGATATAAAAGAGACATTGCATAAAATTATTGACTGGCTAGACCATAATAATCTTAGTGTAAATATTAGCAACCCCGCCACGCACCTCTGGATTTTTCTTCTTGAGAAATTTATGTGCGCTTTAAACACGTGCTTTAACGGTGAAGGCAAACATCGTGAGGAAACCGGCATGTTCTGAGAACTTTAAAAAGAGTTTGAAGGACATGTGACATTCACCAACCCGCAATTGGCCAGCGTGGTGAATTAAGGCCTAATCTCTCTCGTCAAGAGAGAAGTCCCTGTGTCCCAGCAGTGGGAACGTTAATAGGGTGATGATGATGAAATATTAGCAAGACCACTATCATGCATTTTTCCCAACGCAAGTTGACTCCGGGATTTACAATTTCTTATGGAAACCAAAAAATAGAGAACACAAGCAGTACTAAATTCCTTGGACTATTACTTGATCAGCATCTCAAATGGAACACTCAGAGCGATGAAGTTTGTAAAGCATTGAGTAAATTTGCCTATATGTTATTTAAACTCAGAAAAGTAGTTAGCTTAGAAGCGTTGAAAACAGTGTATCATAGCTACGTGGCATCAAAATTACATTTCGGAATAATATTTTGGGGTAATTGTTCAGAACGGGAAAAGATTCTCAAGGCACAGAAGAGATGTATTAGAGCAATGTATGGGCTGAAAATGACAGACAGTTGTAAACCATATTTTTTGTCACAGAAAATATTAACGGTTCCGTCACTCTACATTCTAGAAATGGCAGTTTTTGTTAAAAAACACAACAATCTTTTTGATAAGCCAATTCATACACGCAGCGTTAGAGACGAATATCGCCTCTGTTCAACGAGCGCGAAAACCGCATTCCTGAGGAAAAGCGTGTATGGAATGGCACCAAAAATCTATAACAAACTGCCGAATAATATAAAATCATTGCCATTGACATTGTTTAAAAAAAAACTGAACACCTTCTTGACATCTAAATGCTATTATGATATAAACGAATTTCTGATTGACTTGAATACAAAAATTAACTAATTAAATAAATAAATACTATTTCTACATTTATATTATATAATTTTGCATGCCTTAGCTCTAGGTAAAACATGTTCGGTGCTGTATCCTTTTTTTACAATTGTTAACAACCTACAACCCATGTTTGCAAATAAATGATTTGATTTTGATTTTAAATTTATAGATTTGACAAGGCACCTCATAAGCCGCTGATGAGAATTCACATGCACGACCTCTAATGAAACCAAGTGTACTATTAGTTACTAAGGTGTTTGAATAAATAAATGAAATACTAAAGAGAATTCATGATATTTAATTACAAATCTTCGAACTCAGAATATTATAAATTTCTTTTTTTTATAAGGCCTTTCCAATAAAATAAGGGGGCTAGCTCCCTCAAGCAAAAATGTGTTTTTAAAATAGCTTATAATAAAACTAGCGGCCACGCGTATATAAATTAAGGCTGGAATAGGAATAAATTATTTGTACGAAATTAAAAAAAAAATAAACGAAAGCGCGAAAGCTTTCAAAATAAGAAGGAAAAACCAAACTTGGTCGCAGAGTAAGGGGTCTGCTAGCATAAAGTTGTTGTGATTTTTGTCATGTATCGATTTTTTTTCTTGTGAAAAACCATTACAGCCAACTTTTTCAATATTTTTGAAACTCTAAGCGTTATGTCACGTCGTCATTTACCGCGGGAAGAGATGCTTAGGGCTGTGGGTATGTTGGAAGCTAGACGCAGTCAACGCGATATCGCGGCTGCTGTTCACACACAGCCAAGCTTAATTTGCCGATTCTGGGCACGCTACAGGGCCACAGGAGGTGTAGCCGAACGTCACCGAGGAAGATACACCCATAGACATCCAAACTACCCAGAGACAAGATCCATTTCTGCAAAATGCTGCAAGAAGGCAGCCCCAGATTACAGCTCGCCAGTTGGTAGGAAGACTCCCAGTCCCAACACCAAGAGGTTCTCAGTAACCAAACTGTCTGGAGAAGATTACATGAAGTCAATCTCCGCGCTCGCAGACCATTAAGGGTTCCAGCTTTGCGACATGGAAATCGAGGGCGTCTTTTATTGTGGGCTAATGCACATTTGCGATGGACCGACAATCAATGGGCACGTGTTCTCTTTTCCGATGAGTCTCGCTTCGGATTTCATCCTGATTCAAGGAGAGTTCGTGTTTGGCGTGGTCGCCAAAGTAGACTTCGAAATCCTCAGGAAGTTCATCCTTATCAAGGCGGAACGATCATGGTGTGGGCTGGAATTCGCCTGGGTGGGAGAACTGATCTCGTTCGCATGCCAGGCAATTTGAACGCAGAGCAATACATTGAACAGGAAGTGCATCCTATGGTCATCCCCCACCACCAGCAGTTTGGCTAAGATTTCGTGTTTATGCAGGA
Source organism: Gymnoscelis rufifasciata (assembly GCA_929108375.1). Lineage (NCBI taxonomy): Eukaryota > Metazoa > Arthropoda > Insecta > Lepidoptera > Geometridae > Gymnoscelis > Gymnoscelis rufifasciata. The sequence continues at coordinate 13,395,852 of OV815323.1, read as the reverse complement.
TAATGCACGCCCACACAACGCAAGACAGGTGATGAATGTGTTCAGAGAGCACAATACCACGGTATTAGAGTGGCCTGCTCAGTCCGCCGATCTCAATCCAATAGAAATTTGAACACGGAAGAAGAACTTTTTTCGCATCTCTCCAGAATATGGAGCCTTATTCCACAGGCGACAATTGATAACTTAAATACTCAGCATGCCACGCCGATGTAGAGCCGTGGCTAATGTTTTGGGGGGTACAACGGATTATTAAACAGCTGCAAATAATGTTTTTTCATTTAATTTCCACGTAAGCGTCATATGTTTTTGTAAAATGAAGATTTTTTTTTTTTGTTTTCGCCCTCTTTTAGTTTTGTGTAATGAAACCTTATTTTATTACATGGACGCTTTTTATTCTATTGCATAACTGAAATCAAGAATAAATTTCGCTTCTTTTGATGTATAACACATGGGACAAAAAAAAGTTGGATTAAAAGTATACACTAAAATATCCTTGTTCCCTAGACTTTGTTGAGTAGTGTATATAGTCTATGTGATCAAACTCGATCCAGTAGTTTTGAGAAAACCGCGGCCTCAGACGCGCTATTTATAGGCATTTTTAAATCTGTAATATCTTCGAAAATATTCACTCAAATCATACGGAGTAAAGGGCCATATAAATCTATATTAAATTAACAATGTATTCAAGGTATTTAATTGGTTAAGGATTAAATTAATGCTGTATTGGTTAAAATCGCTTCGAAAATTAGCCATTATTTGTCGTAAAAAGTAAATGACAAAAAAAAGTTATTGTGGGTTATCCATAAAAGATAGACATATACCATCATGGTCTTTTCTGTAGACCTTTTCAATGTGTACAATACTTAGTACATTATTTTGATAAAACTCGTAGGGTTCAGCCTGCGTTTGCAATGTAAGCGGAAAAATAATGAAATTATTTACGACAACACACTAGAAACCTCAAAAATAACAGTACTTCTCCACTATTTAATGGATGTTATTATACATATAAACCTTCCTCTTGAATCACTCTATCTATTAAAAAAACCGCATCAAAATCCGTTGCGTAGTTTCAAAGATTTAAGCATACAAAGGGACATAGGGACAGAGAAAGCGACTTTGTTTTATACTATGTAGTGATGATAGTGATAGCGGATTACCTTGACGACCTTGCTTGGGACAGAATCTGCTCCAACAAAAAATCTCTATGCAAGATTAAGAAAATAATTATACTTATTATAGTTTCAGATCAAAAATGAGCTCGAGTTTCTAACTTCTTTGCTCTACTGTAAAAAATGCGAAACGACCATATCCCATAAATTTATTTCCTATTTATCTTTATATATACCTATGTTAAATTTGTTTATGTTTCTGTTTTTATTATGTTTCTAAGATATTTATTATTGTATTTTGTGTCTTGTATCAATAAAATTCAATTTATAAAAAATAGTACCAAGTAAAGCTTTGTCATCCATTTACTGCAATTTAAAAGCCATAACCTTTTATTCTTGTGCACAGTAATATAATATGAGTGGCAGTCAGTCTATCCTGCATTGTGTTCAAACATATTCACAATTGTGTTACGTATAGACGTGGTGCCGGTGGACGGGCGCGGCGCGACGTGCGGGGTGCGCGTGTGCCAGGGCCTCGCCCGAACATCACCCTACAAGAGCGGTCACTACGAGTGCCCCGCTGCCGTGCGCAGTCCGCTGAGCTCTGTTCATGTCCATCGAATCAGCGCAGACGGCGGCGCAGTGATTCGTATTCGGCTCACGCGCATCTTCATAAAGAAACGATCACATTGTATCGTACGAGTGTTTAATAGGATGCGAACCCGGTTTGGGAGGCGGAAGCATGTCGACGCAGGCAACGCTTTGTTTAGATCACGGTAACAACGCATTGTGCGGCGCTCCCAGGCGGAAGAAGTGCGCTTCAACTTGGACTTTGCACAATATTGTGTCGGCTATTTAGAGTAATGAGGCGTTGTTATTGCGATGTGACCGAATACGTGTCTTACAAACTCTACTAGTTATGAATAATCCATAGTCACTTAATTGCAGTTCCAAATTATTAAAACGAAGGTTTTGGGATTGTAATAAAACCATCTAGTATTGTGTGAGGAGTTTAATGAAGATACGATAGGGCGAGGTCTGGGGGGGGGGCGGCTGGCGGGCGCGCGCGGCTCACTGCTTGCTGGCGGCGGCCTGCAGCTTGCTCTGCACGTCCTGCACGTTCTTCACCAGGTCGTCGTAGGCCGCCCTCAGCTTCGGCGCCAGCTCCTTGTTGGCCGCCTCCGCGCTCTTCTGCACCTCCGCGGCCACCTTCTGCGACTCCTGGTAACACATACACACGCATCGTGAGCATCCTGCATTGACACACACCATATAAATAATAAGGCTCGTAAAGCCTTATTCAACTAACAATACATCGAACAGTTGATTCACGGGTTCAGTTAGCTTCACAGCGACGATGATTCTTGATCATCACTATCAAACAAATCTCTGCAAAAACCTATGGAGTTATAGATTAAGGAAAACGCAAACTGTTTTATAAAGGAAGCCTAATAATGGACATGAAATAATATATATTTGATGGTGGAGGCGAGGTCATACGGATCATTTAGGAACGGCTCGTTCTCATACCTGTAAAGCGTTGGTGACGCCCTGCTTGATCTTGTCTCCGAGCGCGCTAGCCTGCTGCTCCACCTCGGGGTGCGCCTTGCGCAGGTCCGCCACGGCCTTGTCGATCTGCGCGCGCGACGACTCCAGCGTCTCCTTGGCCTTGCCGGTCGCCTCCTTCGCCTGAAACACGCGCATGTTAGACACGGCGTCCACCGCGCGACGGCCCCACACCACCGGGTCGCGGCACACTCACCACCTCGCCCCAGGACGCGCTCAGCGAGGACAGCTGGGCCAGCACCGAGTCGGAGCCCTCCTTCAGCGAGGCCTGCAGGTCCTTGCTGCTCTTGGACTCGAGCAGCGCCTTGATGTTCTTGGTGATGTCCGCCTGCAGCTCGGTGGCGTGCTTCTGGATGTCGTCCAGCGGCGACGCGTCGCGGCGCATGCGCAGCTCCGCGCCGGCCGCCAGCGCCGCGCACGCGAACAGGACGACGAACTTGTAGGCCATGACCACGTCTAGCTAGTTACTGTGTAGTACTGACGAGTGGGTGCGGCGACGAGCGGGAATGAAGTGTGTCCGTCCCGCCACCGCGGATGCTTATAAGCGCAGCGCCCGCGTACCTCCCCCGTCCCCCGCCTCCTCCCCGGTCGCCGGCGTCCGGGTCCACGGCGCGGCGACCCTTGCACCTATCTTGAGGTAGGTGCGGCTGGAGTCACCGAGCAGAGTATCGAAGATATTTTGCCACCAACTGATTAAATCGCGTCCGAGGACGATGTGTAAATTACGCAGTTCGCGTCCGCCGCGTCAAGGACTGCCGGCTCCCGGCGCGGCCTTCGCGGCTCCCAGCCCCCATTGTTCCTTGTGATAATGGTTTCCTGCGGCTCCGGGGTACCTGTCCTTGCTCCGGCGGGCGCGGGCGGGGGGCGGGGGGCGCGGGGCGGCGGGGCTGATAGCGCGGCCTCGACCTCCGCGCCCGCACTATCTCGCCTCTTATCATTTCACTATGTTCTCAGAAGTGGTTGAGTTCATTTGCAAAGGAGATAGCGCAAAATATTGCAAATAGCCGATCGCCAAATCTTCACAGATTTAGTAGAATGTTTTTGTTTGACGAGCTATTTTCACCTGAGGCATCTTTTGTTGTTATTTTCATTGTCGGTGTGTAGAATGGGGCAGGCGCGCGGGCAGGCGGCGGCGGCGCGCGGTACCTGCGGCCGTCCCGCGCTACCTGCGCCCGCGTTGTCCGGGTGAGAGCACAATGCGACTCTTGTCGATCGGTACTTTCCAACATTCAGAAGGCAATAGATGAAAAAAAAAAATATTTCCGGACGACCCACAACAACATCTAGCCCCGTGTTAAGCTCTTAGCTTGTGTTACGGGTACTAGACATCACTGCATAGTATAAAACAAAGTCGCTTTCTCTGCCCCTATATCCCATGACTAGATTTATCTTTAAAAATACACAAGAGATTTTGATTTGTTTTTTGTCTATACTATCTAACTATCTATACTAATATTATAAAGAGGAAAGGTTTGATTTTTTGTTTGTTTGTTTGTTTGTTTGTCTCGAATAGGCTCTGAAACTACTGCACCGATTTAAAAAATTCTTTCACCATTCGAAAGCTACACTATCCCTGAGTGACATAGGCTATATTTAGTTTTCAAAAATAATATGATTCCTTACCAAACTCCGATAATGTAACCCATGGTGAAAAAAAAAAGAACCTAAAATCTTTCTTTAATGGCGAATGCTGCGAAAACTATTGAATATATAACAAAGTGATGTATTACAACTTTGTAGAACTTATCAGTATCTACAAAAAACGTCGTTACATCATATCTCTAACTATTACAGTTTTGTGACAATAAGCGAATTAAAAAAAAAAAACCTAAAATCTTTCTTTAATCGCGAATGCTGCGAAAACTATTGAATATATAACAAAGTGATGTGTTACAACTTTTTAGAACTTATCAGTATCTACAAAAAACGTCGTTACATCATATCTCTAACTATTATAGTTTTGTGACAATAAGCGGGGTTAAGATCAAGAAAAAATCTGCCGCGTCGCGTCGTCGGCTCCCTACTGAATGGTCGTGTGCGGAAATAAAAAAATTGTCGCTTGATAATATTTTGTCGCTTAGTTAGTAGTTAATAATTCGTTAACAGGTAACTAATCCCATTCAAAAAGTTATTTTCAGAACTAAACCCTAGCATATAGCATAGATATTGTACATATCGTCGGTTGCAGGTTCAATTGGGTTAACCACCAAAACACGTAAAATAAGTTAAGTATACAGTTTTTTTTAGTTTTTTTCTGCTCTTTCGAATAGCATAATAATAGAATTCAAGCTTTAAAAAATACAGTTACGCTACACATTTTAATTGTGAATTTTACAGACTTCCGTCGAAATTATGTTGTAACTGAGTAGGTATGTGATCCATTTACATTAGTCGAATTGTTGTATTCCTATGACCGAAGAAGGTTAAGTTGGTGTATGTATCTTGGCAAACCAGCATTGCTCTTACACTCATTCTTAGCTTGAACGAAAAATTATAACCACACATACACCAATATAAAACCAACTTTCTTCAAAAAACTAACGTTACACCAATTTACCCGAACCAAGTTTATGTTTGTTGTCGGTTACACCAATTTGAGCATTGCAATCAATAGTATGTTTTCTCTTACCTTAATCTTCTTATAAATAATAAATCTAAATTTAAAATATAAGAAAAACCCCCGATTCGATTCCTTCAATTTCCGTAAAAGTAAAACACCATAATAATGTGTAATGTGCACGCAATGCGCTTTCATTTGATACCCCACTCGAGATTTTTGCAGATTTTCGGTTTTCCTTCCCCACTCTAACCCCCACAATTTTTAAACGGCACAACCGATTTTCATGAAACATGTCTAAGAGCACTCGCGCCAGACTCACCTTTTAAATAAAAAAAACTAAGTTGAAATCGCTTTATCCGTCCGGGAGCTATGATGTCCCAGACAGATAGACACGTCAAACAACGTCACGTCTCTTTTTTTGTCGGGGGTTAAAAATGAATCGCAAAATGTGTTGCTAAGCGCATAACTCAACAACGCCTATACCAATTTAGCCAATTTATTTTTTAAAATGTTCGTTGGAGTTTAAGGATAGTTTTACGGCGAGAAAAATTCGAATAATATTTGAAACAATTTTGAATAATTACCCGTGCAAAGCCGGGGCGTGCCGCTAGTGATAGATAAAGTGATTGAAGAGGAAGGGTTATATATATAAAATAACATCCATTAGATAGTGGAGAAAACTGTTATAAAATATTTTTAATGTGATGTCGTAAATATATTTTTTTCCGCTTACATTGCAAACGCAGGCTGAACCCTACGAGATTTATCAAAATAATGTACAGTACACATTAAAAAGGTACAGAAAACTTCGCAATGTTATAATGTCCATCTTTAATGGATATCCCACAATAAAATATTTTTGTCATTTACTTTTTACGATAAATAATACAGCATTAATCCTTATCCAATTAAATACCATAAAAACACTGTAGATTTAATATAGATTTCCATGACCTTTTACAACATATGATTTAAATGAATATTTTCGAAGATATTACAGATTAAATAATAATAATAATAAATCATTTATTTACTAGAATGCAGGTACATTTGGTCTTACACAAAATAACAATAGGTCCTTTACATTCTGATTCATAAAGGCGTGCAAATCATAATAAAATTATTAATCAAGTTAATGTCATCGATATAGAAATTATTACTGTTTTCCAAAAATATAAAATAAAATTGTATTACATTTTGTTAAAATATGTCAGAATTTGATTTGAATAAATTTTTCTAAATGTCAGAAAATTACAGTTTTTTTTGGAGTTTTTTTTACTCCTTAAGAAACGATTTGAGCTAAAAGGCCCGGTACGGAAATTTTATGAGGAGTAAAATCAAAAAGTGTAACACGAAAAGTTGAGGCGTTACGTAGAAAGAGACAAACATATATAACTGTAGGATTGAACGTGTAAAAGAATGAGATGGAATACATTATACAGCGTATCCCATTCTCGGGGACTCCTCTCCATCGCGCAAAGAGGTATTGCTGTATTTTATTTATATTGCCTTCCGTTATTCTGATTGTATCTATTATTTAGAGAAAAATGAACCTTATCAGTAACTTTTTCAATCTGCATCATAAAATACAGCACATTATTTTTGTCACATTTGACCGGTTCGAGTCCACACTTTTTTTTTATAATGAATAAGCTAAAATAATAATAATTGTTATAAGTCAATCCTTCATGTCCAAGTATTCATTTATGTCATAAAAACAATTATCCAAAAACCAATTATTACATTTAGATTTAAATAAATTTACAGGCAAGGCAAGGATTTCAGACTGTCGGGCAACTTGATAAAGATTTTAATTATATACATTCTTCCTAATTAGTTTTACTCTGCACTGCGGAGCGTGGAGTTGATCTCGATGCCTCGATCGAGATTCTCTGATATCGGCGTTAGTTTTAAAAAAAAGCGCAACGTTTGCGGCGCTCTCACAGTGTTTCTTGTTGGGACATTTTATTTTACGTAAAACCTTTCCGAGGGGTAATTCACCGAATAGCGTGAATGCTGATGATCGTGATGAGGCGGGGGCGGGGGCGGGGGCGGGGGCGGGGGGCCGGTGGAAAGTCCCCGGAGCGCCCTCGGCCTCACCTCGCTATCTGCTCGTTAGCGCTGCTCATGTTTACCTTCCGTCGTCGGTCGTAATGCAGGGCTTAGGGCGCGTGCACGCCGCGCCGCGTCATCTGCGTGCCATACAACCCCTTTCCGCTTTATATACCTATAAATATTCATGAAGTTGAAATAAACTTTATCCGGTATTTTGTAGCGGTGGGCGGCCTCCTTGGATATTAGGAATCAATAAATAAATATATCAGCGGCTGCCGTACACTTAAACTTACAGATTTTGCGCAAGGCCATTACGTGGAAGAGCGCTCTAACGGAAACTTTTCAATCAACCAATCAAATGCGTTAACGTTCTCACTTTCGAACGTGAGCCTAAACGAGTCGACGATCGACGGTCGATAGTGAATCTCAAACTCGCAAATTATGTTTCTCAAATTTGCCACAAGAGGCGCTGTTTCGATCCCATACAAATTATAGTTAACGTTCTCACGATCGAGAAAGTTAACTATAATTTGTAAACTCAGACTCGGCACTCTGTATCTTTTTAGCACTTTTAAGACATTTATGTTTTTTTTTATGCAAAAAGTATATAAACTGTTCCCGGAGCCCTAGATGTAGTAGTTGTCTACCTCACACTTCTCAAATTTATAAAGCATTTAGTAGGTATATTAACTTTGGCACACAACTTGAGCTGATTACAAAAAAACCGTTGAAATTCAAAACATTTTCTTCCATATTTAACATTTCACTGACGCCGACAGACAGCCCTGAGAGCCGGGCCGGGTGCAGGCGCCTTTAGATAAGCCGGGTGCAGTGATATCTGTAATTCTTCGTCATGTACTTATTGGTATATGTAATTAATAATTATAATTGCTAGCTAAGTGGTCACGGAGATAGGTGGTGCCGATAATGCGTACAGGATGTTGTTGTGACCCAGATTGATCCAATATTTGACCTTTCTCGAATGTATTTACCAGTTACCTAGTAGTTAGTAGGTATTATACTGTACCTCGGCGATAAGTGCAGGGTCCAGTCAGCAGGCTCAGAGCCAGAGGGTATCCAATGTCAGACCGCGCTACCTAGCCTGGTCTCTAAGTATACCACTAGGTAGAGCTTGTGACTGAATTTCCATAATATTAATTCTAAGGTTTTTGTTTGTAGTTATCTATTATTTTTCTACACAAATTAAAAATGCTCAGCATAAGTGTGAGGTTTAATCACTATGAAAATTAAAAATTTTTTGCTTAGATTCGTGACATGATGTAATCATGCTTCATGATCTGTATCTGCATCTTATACCTCTAGAATTATTAATTTAAGAATGTTCATTGGGTTTTAATGAATAATTTTGATTTGATTTGGATTTTTAAGTGTATTTTACATGTTCTGTTGGAGAGGCCTATTGCAATAAACAATGAATATATGTAGTTTTGGCCTAAACTCGCACTACTTCCAACTCATTAGCACAATCACGTCAATGGACGAAGGTACATGTTTTGTAATAGATGTGATATGGAGGTCCAGCGTTGAGAGGTCCGGCCAGCGCCGCGCGCCGCAGCTCGTCCTCACTATTAGGTACCTCTATAGTGTCTATAGCTACACACTGCTAGGAACTGGAAGGTATCTTGTCATCACTGTGTGGTAGGCGTACACTTTATTTGCCTTAGTAAGGATTTAGAATGTTTATTGACTGAAAATATTATTACCAATCGTTTTTAAATATTAATCATTTTATATGAGACAAAATTAGATTTAATTATATATTTATTTTTTATACATATAGTGGTTATAATTATGGGCAAGCCGTGTTGGCTAAATGGGAGGACACTCGACTTTCATTCCGAAGGTCGTGGGTTCAAACCCCGCCACGCACCTCTAGATTTTTATTCTTGATAATGAATGTCAGCTTTAAACACGTGCTTTAACGGTAAAGGCAAACATCGTGAGGAAATCGGCATGTTGTAAATACTTTTAAAAAGTTTGAAGGACATGTTGTGACATTCACCAACCAGCACTTGGCCAGCGTGGTGCATTAAGGCCTAATCTCTCTCGTCAAATTTCTCTCTCGTTAATGAACTGTATCTCTTTATCCTTTTACACAAAATAATAATAGTCTAGGTACCTACCTAGGCGAAACAATAGGTATTCTGTGAAAACGAAATGTCACGATCGATAGAGGCAGGCACTGATAAATAGCCGGGGCTGCGCTGACGAAATAGCGGCGGCCGGCGAGGGAGATAGGGAGGTACTATGTATTGTATGTATTATTAATAGGTAATAATAATGTTCATGATTATGATTCATGATTACGAGCTATTCGTATTTTAAAGAAAATAATTTTAACAAAATAATTACAGATATTTTTGTGTAGATACTTAACTAATTTTTTTCTTGTGAAATTGTATTTCTTTATTTTAGTTTTAATTGTGTGTGTGTGACTGGATTTTAATCAGAAATAAATAAACCGAATTGAATTATGTTCTCTCTGTTCAAGATCTAAGATGACTCACATCGAGTCAACTCCTAAATTCCAGGAATCCATTATTCCGAGTTTCGCGTTACGCGTATCTCCTATACGCATGTAGCCATAGTACCTAAGTAAGTAATTATATAAAGTTTCCGCATCACTTAACTTCTATTTTTATTATTTATGTGGTGAACAGTTGATAAAACAGTTATATAGTACAGAGTTATCTATCTATCTAAAAGTTTTCAACCTAAGTTGAAAAAATACAAAAATATTCGGAAAATAAAAACACATAGGTACATTTTAACCCACTTTAGATAGGTAGTCAATGATAGTCCTGGCGCGACACAAGCTCTGCTTAGATCTGAGCCGAGGGCTGGGGTTCTTGTGTGAGTAGACTGTAGACCATCAACATCTATTCAAAACCAATTAGGTTCTTATAATTATAAGTACTTAGGTACTTCTTTTGTTGCTTTGTCAAAGGTTTACGTTTGAATCTCAAAAATATTTGTATAAATAATCAACTCTTTGAATAGATAGACCTATAGTTCGAACATCGATTACATTAAACTTCACCTATAATAATATGAATAATTAATTATTGGCTATGTTTGAATTTTTTTTCTGCGCTTTACTCAAGCGAAATATGGTTAGACTATAAATTAATATTGTGCCACCTAGCGAATGTTGCCAGAACCAAGTTGCTTGCGCTTATCGATCCCCGGCGCGTACATGGTACAGGGCGTCTCAACTACTTGGTTACGTAGTTCAAAGCTACAATAACAGATGGCGCTGATTTAAATGTAATCTTAACCCTATGTATCGACTCAAATAATTACCTACTTGCACAACACAAGTGCGATGTTGTTTATATAAATATTAAAAGCCCGTTTTAACTAATAATAAATATGTCGTACAAGATACAAAATCATTTATTTCCATAGTTTGGTTTTACAAAACTTAGACAAGTCAAAATAAATTACAGAAAAACAAAAAAAAATAAACATAGGTGCTTAAAGATAAGTAGGAAATAAATTTATGGTATCTGGTCGCTTCGTTTTTTTTACACTAGAGCAAAGAAGCGATTAGAAACTCTAGCTCATTTTTGTATTGAAACTTTACAATCATTATTTGTTTGTTGTTCTTGTTTTTGATTTTGTGTTGGAGCAGATTCCGTCCCAAGCAGTTTTGTCCTCAAGGTAATCCGATATATTATAATAAGCTTTTTTACAAAGATTGTATTTTACAATTTTCTTAAATTTAGTAATTGACAACTGTTGCAATTCTTTGGGAATCTTGTTGTAGAAGCGTATACAGCTTTGTGATACCTTTAATAATCATCATCATCACCCTATTAACGTTCCCACTGCTGGGACACAGGGACTTCTCTCTTAGCGAGAGAGATTAGGCGTTAATTCACCACGCTGGCCAAGTGCGGGTTGGAAAATGTCACATGACCTACAAACTCTTTTAAAGTTCTCAGAACATGCCGGTTTCCTCACGATGCGCCTTTACCGTTAAAACACGTGTTTTAAAGTGCAAATACATTTTTCAAGATATTTCAATAACCAATTGTATTATGTGATAAATTTGCGTATTTTAATGAATGTTGTAAATTTTATCTTTTAAAATAAAATAAAATATATTTTAAGCATTTTATGTTGGCATGACTAACAAAATTTTCAGTACTTCAATATACTTTCATAATATTTTGAGCAATTCTTTGTATTCATCTTTGATCATCAACACGTAGAATAAAGCACCTAAACGTATTTAAAGAATTATGTACTTAGTTTGGTCTTACTTTGCTGCTATTCTTGCATTTCCTTCAAAGTTTCGACAAAATGTGCTATTTTAAAAACCTTAGGCACTGAATAATAAATTACCTTGGTTTTTATTTCTGCACAGAACATGAAAGAACTTTCTCTACATAATTATATTCTTTAAAATGTAAATTTCTACGGTTTATTGTAGAAATTTACATCTATCTTCTGAACTCGTGGGTTAATGTGCAAAAACTAGTATTTATCGCGATAACTCTGACCGACACCCGCGCGATGGTACCTACCACTAGACAACTCGTTAACATTCCTCACAGGTTCAACCCTCGCCGCTCCGTGCTGTGTTACGTTTCGAGCATGTATTTATTTATTTATAAAAAAAGCTACCTAGCACTGGTACTATCTCCGTCTTGATCTTTAGCTTTTACACCATATAACTTACAACTAAATATACAGGTATCAATGTAACCTCGTATCTTTCGGGAAGGAGGTGCCGCGTCGCAGTGAAACTACAGTGGACTACAAAAATAATATTTAATACTTAGGAATAGTAGGTAAGCGTAGGAATGTGTCACCGGTGCGGCGGCTCGGGCGGCAGCAGGCCCAGCTCGCGCAGCGCCGCGTCCGCGCGCGCCACCAGCGCGCCGCGCCACCGCCACAGCGCCGTGTCGCGCAGCGTGTCCTCGCGCAGCGCCGAGCAGCTCTTGGAGAGCGCCTTGACGCAGTCCGCGCGGTAGTGCTGCAGGCGCGCGTGCCGCGTCTCCAGCGCGTAGGAGGAGCACGCGCCGCCGAGGCACGCCAGCGGGAAGTGGTTGTGCAGCGCCAGCACGCGCTCCGTGCTGTGGAACGCCTTCACGTACTGGCCCGGCTTGGTGAAGTTGCGCGAGCGGTACACGTGCTGCAGCATGTGCAGGTGCCGCGGCAAGCCCGGCTCCCAGCCGTGCGCGTGCGCCGGCGCGTCCAGGAAGTACACGTTGGAGGCGTGCAGCGACGAGCGCGGCGGGCGGCCCGGCGCCGGCGCGCTCAGCGGCAGCGCGCGCCGCAGCAGCGCCGGCCAGTCCGCGTCCTCCAGCGGCACGATCACCTCGTCGATGTCGAGCAGCGCCAGCCAGCGGTAGCGGTACATGTGCCGGTACAGGCAGTCGTTGTACGGGATCAGCTCCATCTGCCGCTTGTGCGTCGTCTTCTTGGTGAGGTACATGTGCTGCAGCGTCGGCAGGTTCGGCTGGCCGCCGGGCAGCGAGGTGCGCGTCACCGTGACGCGGCCGAGGCGCTCGTAGTGGCGCAGCACGCGCGCCATGTTCGGGTGCACCTGCAGCTCGTAGAAGTGGATCTTGTCCGCGCCGAGCAGCAGCACCAGCTCGATCCACTCGACGAGGCGCAGCGAGAGGTCCTCGTGCAGGAAGTCGAGCCCCTTCACGCAGACGGCGACGTCGCGGCGGTCGGCGGGCGCGGCGGGCGCGTCGTGGTGCACGCGCAGCAGGTTGCGCGCCGCGTCGCACGGCGCCTCCACCAGGCTGACGGCGGCGGGCCGCAGGTGGCGCACCTCGGCGGGCAGCACGCACGCCAGCAGGTACGGCTGCAGCACCTGGTCGCGGTAGTTGCCCCACTTGTGGTTCCACACGTACTTGTACTCGAGGTTGCGCACGAGCACCGGCGCCGCGCGCTCCTCGAACCACAGCTGGCAGTGCGTGGTCGCCTGCGGCTTGATGCGGTCGTGCACCGCGAGCAGGCGCACCGCGGGCCCGAGGCGCGACGCGTTGCGCACGTCCAGGTACGCGCCGTACAGGTGGAACGCGCCCGAGGACGCCCGCAGCGTCTGCCAGTACGTGTTGTGGAACTCGAGCTCGTAGATCGAGGGGAACGGCGCGCACTCCTTCTTCTTGTAGAACTTGCCCTTGTCGTCCTTGTGCGCGTGCCAGTAGGACAGCGGCAGGGACGGCAGGCGGCGCTCCGCGTCCTCGCGCAGCGCCGCGTCGTCGAGCGGCGGCGGCGGCGCCGGCGTGGACGGCGCGGGGTCGCTCTGCAGCAGCAGGCGCGCGCCGGCGCCGGGCGCGGGCCGGGCGGGCCGCTGCAGCCGCGGCAGCGCCAGCAGCGCGAGCGCGGCCCAGCACAGCAGCGCGGCGAGCCAGCGCGCGCGCAGCCCGCCCGCGCCGCGCGCGCCGCACCACGCGCGCATCACCTGCAACAACGGACAGGCGCCGTCAGCTCACCGCCCCGTACTCTCACTCTCACCCTCCCGCGCTCACATTCGCCTCAAATTTGGAAAAGTAAGCTCGCGCTCGCGCTCGTTCATCGGAACCGCGTGCGTCGGGTTACCGTTGCGTGTGATCGATCAAACACCAGATTCTAGCCGAGGTAAATTACTGACCGCATGATTTCGCGGATTTATGTCGCCTGACGTGTTTTAGATGAGTGACATTGAAAAATATATTTTCGACCAAAAACATTTTCTCTCAAAAATCGCCTAGCTTCCGTTTAACGAGTCGATCACCGATAAGAAGAAGAACGTTTTCTGTGCAAACGCTATTTTTATCTATGACCCGACGTCCCATCCTGCGTAATCGCCTCGCTCATCTCGTTATTGTTTTATCCTGTGTATATTTAATAAAATTGTACCTACAGCCATTATGCACCTACCTACGTTCTGTGGTAAAGAAGTGGTATTATGCAGGGTGATTAAAGCTACGTAGTCCAAAATTAATGGGGTGGCCCCTAGTGGGAGAGATTCCTGCGCATATCGATGCGCTAGTTTGTGTTCTACAATTATTCTTATTCCGGTAAGCTTAAAACATCTAAGATAACATAGAACGGAAATGACATCTTTCATGCTATGAGATATGAGAAGATGAATCGGAGACGCAAACACAGCGCCTGCGTCTCTTTGCGACATCAGCGTCTGTTTGTTTGCTAAACTAGAGCGGACGAAACTTTATCTTCTGGTAGATTGTAACTTCGTCATTTGATTAAAAATGTGACACGGATCATCGCGAGTACTGACGAGGACTAAAATAATTCCTACGGTGGCGTTCTCTATCGGCTTGAGTTACAAAAATTGCGCTTGCGGAGAAGGGCTATCTAGAACTACGAGTATCTTGTATTATTGGGACAGGTTTTTATATGCATACCGATTCCCAACTAAAGAATGGCGGATGCGGACTCAGACACCACATTTATTTATTAAGCAGATCGGAAGCAGAGCGGGGAGTTTGTATGTGACTCGCTACGATCCAACGGCCAAAGTGCAATTGCTACTCTACTATACGGGTTCCTAGTAAACCAGCGTTGGAGCATCGCGGGTTGCGGTATGAGGCAGGAGGGGGGTCTGTCCCCCCTCCTAACCCTTCCCCCTCGCACTGAACAAACCACTTGCACCAAAATAAAACAGACGGATACAACAACTGCGAAGCGCCGCGCCTTGCGCAGAGATGTAAGAGCCAGTCCACGCGCGCGGCATATTAGACCGACGAGACGCCGAACTGGAACTGTTTAAGTTGACATGGAGGACTCAGACTCATAGCAATGTTTTTACAAAAATATGGCGGTGCTTTTTGACTGCGACATGGGAACAGCAAATGGTCTTTAAAGTGTATCGGCTGGCCCTGCTTGAACCGGCCTCTTCGGGCCAGTTGACCTAACGCAGTTTTGATTTGGCCAACTGGCTGCATTTATAGAATCTGTTATGTGAATAGCCAATACTTTTTAAGGTGCAGAACAACACGACGACAGTAAATGTTAGTGGGCTGGCTATGCGTCTACATATTTGCAGTGTGCACTGGATGTAACTGCAGGTGCGGGACGCGGGGCGCGCGGGAACCGGCCGCGACCCTGAGGGTGCTCCGCCCCGCGCGCCCCGCGCCGCCCCCCGTCCCGCGGGACTCCCGGCCGAACGGCCGCCAACTCCGCACAAGCAGGTATGCAATGCAGTTACGTAGGATTACTAATTACTTAAAGCATCTAGAACCCAAGCGTTATGATAGGTGCGTGTAGGCGTAGGCAAATATCGTAAGGCTTGTACTGAAAACTATAAAGAGTGTGAGGGACGTGTGACATACACCAACCCGCACTTAGCCAGTGGTAAAACTGGCGAATTAAGGCCTTATCACTCTCGCCGAGAGAAAAATTCCAGTGTCTCGGTAGTGGGAACCCAAATAGGGATGTTGTAACCTATACGATAAATTTATGTCGTGTATCCACACATTTCGGTTGATCAAGGTTCGAAAATACACATTGTATAGACACGTAACGATTACGCAGCTATTAGATCCCAGAGACGCAGGCGAGATTGCGCCATTTCATTGAGTTGTAAAAGAATCGTTAGGAGCTGCTATACTTGTGATACGTTTAGGTCGGTCGGCTTGGTCGCGTCGCGTCGCCAGTACATAGTTGCACACAAACGTACAGTGTCATCTTACATTTGCACGTTCCGCTTGTTGAGCAGAAATTATAAACATGCTAACTAGGTAGGTTCGAGCACACACCGCGTATCCGACGGAGGCTGAGCCTGTGCTAGCTGAGCTGCGCTATCCTTTCTGTTATTCGAGGTTTGTTAACCTTCGAGAAACCTGCTCCGGCACATTTGACTCACAGAATGACTAAACCACTGGAAGTCAGCAAGCAGCTGTGTTCGCAATAATATATTACTAAATTGGACGCAGTCTGTACGACCGCGTCGTGCTATATTTAAACACGGCTAGTGGCACTAAACTGCGGTGAATGGGATCGGGGACGTCGCTCGCTGGAGATTGTACCCGGGCCGGAAATAGAACCCGCACTTCAAAGTCTTCAAACACATTACACGAGCAAAACGAGCTGTGATGTGTTGAGTTGAATCCGGAAGGAGGGATGTGCCGATTGACAGATAGACATCACATTTGTGAACTGTGGTTCGTTCTATTTCAACGTTAAGGACAATGAACGCTTTAACAACTCGCTCCATGATTTCCCTATACCTACCAATTGTCTATCTATTTGTATTGACGTTCGTTATTACCTACGCATTTAATGAAGATGTTTTTAATTAAGACTCAAATAGTGAAACAATTGTGTAAAGTTTGTGCAGTTGTCGGGAGGAAACTGCGCGCCAGTTTGGCGACAAAACAAGTTGCAGACAAACAAAGATGGTCTGTTTGTGTGCTAATTAGTAATTTATGCTATATTTAACAACGACAGAAGTTTAAATTAAAAAGATAAAAAAAATTGAAATAAGCGCGGTTGAAATTTTGTTTTTATATTTATATATAGTCTTCCTCTTGAAAAAATCACTCTCAACTGCTCCTTGAGTCATGAAAAAGATGAAAGTGAACAGCCAGCAAAAGAACCTTTATTTTATTAATGTTTTGGTATATCACCATCTCAGCAGGAAAAAATAAAAATAACTTAATTGTTTACTAAATTTGAAAGTCACATTGGTTTCAAATTTGTTTTGTGACTTTGGCCTAATTGTTGCGATAAATAATAAATAGTAGGTCCTAGAATACTGCCCTCTGGTTCCAGTTATTTTGATATTTTAATATAATGTATCAGTTGCTTATACAGTAAGAACTGTTCCATTTAATATATAGGTTTCTTTTATTTTAGCATATAGTTTTAAGTGGTAACACAATCAAAAGCTTTTGATGAACCAATATATATTAAAACATGAATAAATATAATTAAAAAATTATTGTCCTATTAGCTATAGAATTAAACTTTTAATTTTCTTTTTCACCTAAATGTTTTTGTTTTGTGTGAGCAGCTGAGCAGCAAATAATGTTTAGTCTATGTCAATTTAAGAGTTTTTCTTTTAAAGTTTTTTGTGGTATCTGTCTCGATAAACACTGTAAGTTTTTGTCTGTTCTGTTCGGTGCACAATCACGGAGAATTAGCGGAATAATATAATTATAGAAAAAAATGATTTTTATGTTTGTCTTGGACGTCAATGAATATAAACTAGATATTAGCTAAACACTGCACTGCCTCGCACGGCCCAGTGGCGGTCGGCTATTAGCTCTTAGCTCACCCACAAGCACTAGGCGCTGCTCGCGGCGGCGGCTTGCGGGGTCCCAGGTAGGTCAACTTTCCGCGCAAACGTGCCCATCGAGGTTAATTAGTCGTACGTATCTACTTTTATAATTATATTTAATCACCTACCGTATAGAGAAAGGCCTTTCGTCCATTCAAATGATCAAAGAGACGTTGAACCGAGGGACATTGACCAATATACCACGTTTAGCTCTCTGGTAGTTGTCAGTGGTGATTTATTCGTGGTTTGTCAAGAGATCAGCGTGCGTTGTTCACTCACACAAGTGCGACGACAAGTAGCCCCTCTCTCTCTACTGTCAGCCGTCAGTCAGCGCCCATTGGCTCGTTCAGCTCACTTGCTCGTGGCTCGCGGCGCCGTCACCGTGCTTTGTTTGCTTTTTAATATACCTACCTGCTTCATCTAACAGGGTTCTACTATGAGAAATATGTGGACCGCCAACTACTGAGATCTCTTAAAACTAACGCGAGTTACACTACTACTACTACTGTAATTTATGACTTATGTATTTTGTGACGAAATTGTGCATATCATTCTACCTTTCTGTTTCCATCAAGAAAGAACCTTCCTCAGGGAAGCTAGTGTAGGCTCTCTGTCGGAGCGCGCGACGCGTTCTTGACGTTCGTCACGTAGAATGCGGTTTTTAAAATTCAATTATAGTTATAATTCGCGGATAAGCTTGATTAAAAACTAGAAACGATGAATCAATAGTCGCGGCCCTGTTGACAGATGCGCATGGGCGTGCTATTGATAGGCTGGCGGCTGGTGGACGCGGCGCGGGCGGCGGGGTGCCTCTCCCGGTGCTCGCTATTCGGGGCGCGCAATGAGGCCGCAGCCCGCACTTGTTTAATAACAATCTTGTTTAGACCCCCCCCCCCCCCTCCCTCGCGCCGCGTCCGCTATCTACCTGTAGTGAGAACAGTTTCGGGCAAGCAGCCACTCCTCAGGTGAGAGACCTGAGGAGTGTGCGCGGTCGACAGATGTGTCGGATCAGCCGAGTGGTCTCGGCGCGTGCGCACATCTATGTGGGTTAATTGTTAGTTTGGTGGAAACTAAAGCACTATGATTAGCGGCCGCGAACGTCGCGCGTGAAAGTGGAATTTAGATGAGGAAATTATTGAAATTCCGCTAAATTGTAGCGACCGAGCCGAGCAGTGCGACAGCGCGCGCCCGGCGGACGTTTTAGTGTTTGTTCCTTATTCATTCATTCCCAAAGAAAGATCAGGACAGCTTGGATTACGTCAAATATGTTGAGCGATGGATCCGCGAGCTAGTACTCGTATTTTGAATGAAACTATTCATCCATCCTTATTAGCTTCCTTATTAACCATCATCTATCGCACAGCAATGCACAATCGCTGTAGTTAATGAGCGCGGATAATGAACTACTGCTATTACATTAAAGTCTTAATTAATATTGTTCAACATTTTCAAATTAAAATCGATTATATTACAACGGTATCAATATTTTTTGTCGACCTAGGAAACCAAGATTCCGATGCTACAGACACGAACGGCAAATCATCGATAACGTAACTATGTTTTATAGAATTACGGAGTTAATAGCGGATCGTTAGAATTGCTTTCCTTGTAGTATTTTAGAATGAGCGCGCCGAGTCCGCCATGCTACTCATTGTATGATTTATGATTACGAGCGATCGAAGCACGGCTGTCGCACCTTAATTACATTACATTGCGGTTGTCCATAGCACTTACATACCGAGTACAGGAATGCGCCGAGCAGTGTGCGGCGCGGTGATACATCTCATCGATATTATAAACAATCACACACACAGCACACTCATATTGTAGGTTTGACCCAAAATCATGAATTTATAAAAAATCTGTTCGAAGCAGGAACTATTCAATTCGCAGAACTGCCATTTACAGACAGACATAACTGCATGCAGGTACTCGCTGCTCGCTCGTAATGTCCGCCACGTAACCGCCGCGCCGCCGGCCAGCGCGCCACCGCCGCGCGCCCGCTCCGCCCCGCGCTTCCGACTAACACGAGCACTCCTGGAACGCCGACAGCCACACCCAAAGCACTACTGCCATGGCTAAACTCAACATTATCCAGACACCTACCAAATTCTACTAAACCTATATAGAACAGATCTTCGAATCTTGGTAACTTTGGTTGTCTGGTAGACATCGCCCCTTAGCGATAAGGCCGCCATTTGTCACATAGTCTTAAAGTGCTTATGTATTGTTATGTCTTAATTATGTATGCAATAAAGAATAATTATCTAATCTTGATATAAAATATCCCCATAAACCAAACATTGTATCAATAGACAGTCCACTCTGTATAGAATATTATTATGTAAAGAAGGAACTGCCCTCACAGTAATGAATAGCGCAGCGACGAGGAACGTCCGCGAGCCCGCGGTCGCTCCGAGACCTCTCCTCTGTCGGCGCTGAACTGCACGCTCCATCAGCGCGCTGCCACCAACTCGCTACACGTTTGTGACGACTACACGCGCCTACAGAAACTTTGGTCACTTACGACAAGCATGGCCTCTAGTGGTTCTTCACAGCCAGTCACCAGCAACACCACTCCTTCTCTAGCGAGCGCCGGACGCGGGACACCGGGGCGAGGGGCCTCCGCCGACTGCCGCCTGGCGCCCTATCTAATCAGCAGGCGTTATCACTATCAGCACAACAAGCAGGGATCTAACAAACACGAACATTTAATTAATTCGTATTAATCAATCAGTTCATCACAATCCGCTAGAAGCCTCCGGCCCACGCGTGGTCTTCGTACGTAGAGAACACTCGCGGCGCAGTACAATCGCCGTTCTAAGAATACTTTCGTTTGTTTAATGACTCGGATAATTTACGGTAAATGAATACACGGAGATTATCCGTTCGAAGTGGAGCAATGAATAATGAGCGGGCGGTGCGTTGCCCCACCGCGCCGCGCGGCGCGGCGTGACGCGGCGTGACGCGGCGTGACGCGGCGCGGTTACGTAACGCGACGGCGCGGGGACGCTGTTACGTCTCGCAGCGTGGACCTCCCCGTCATGAGTAAAGGCGCAATCATTACAATCATAAAAATTATAAAAAATAGTAACCAACGCCCCAGTACACTGCCCTAGCAACACGAGAAATAAGGAAATATTACTTTTTCCTTATCCCTACAGGCTAAATAAATTGGGGAAATAATTAATGGGTAACTCTGGTCGTTTTTATAATAAGCTTCCTCATAATTAAACAGAGCTTCCTGTTCGAAAAATAAATTATTTATTATACAAGTCCAATGAATAAAGCGTATTATTATTAACATCTATACTAATATTATAAAGCAAAAGAGTTTGTTTGTTGAAGTGAAACTTCTTTAGAATCGTTGTGATTTGAAACCGGATGAAACGGAAATGGAAATAAGATTGGCTTACCCGACAGGGTAAGCCAATCTTAAACGCTTACAAGGTTAAGCAACGCGCGCGCGACGCCAGTACTTGGATGGGTGACCGCCGGAACAAAATCTTTTTGCATAGTTTTTTTTTTATTCTTCTTATTCTTTTGTCGATTTACTAAAGTTTCACTTCTATCGTGTGTGAATCGCACTCACACCTTTTTTTTTGATTGTTTGTTTGTTTGTTTGAACGCGCTAATATCCGAAACCACTGGTTCGAATTGAATAATTCTTTTTGTGTTGGATAGTCCAGTTATCGAGGAAGGCTATAGGCTATATAACATCACGCTACGACCAATAGGAGCAAAGATATAGCGGTAAATGTGTAAAAAACGGGAGAAATTGTTCATCTTTGAAGCCTTCCGTTGCGTGCGCCGTGAAAACGGTTCAAGATACACAAAAAATATGTATTAAAGAATAATAGCTCTTTTAATGATCTAAAAAACAGTCCGCGATAGTATATGTCTATCTTTTAAGATTAACTCACAAAAACCGTTTTTATGGTACCTAATTTGGTCGAAATAATTTGTTTAAGTTGTATCAACATAATAATATTAATCTTTATTCAAATAAATATGTTGTTGGTTAAGAGTACTTCATCCATTATAACGCGGGTAGCACCGCAGGGCACAGCTAGTATAATATATAACATTTTCCTGTCACAATGTTAGTTACCATACTCGTCCGAAACGGCTTTACCGTTTTTTATGAAATTTTATATGCATATTCAGTTGGTCTGAGAATCGGTTAGTACCTATCTGTTTTTCATACCCATAAATGATAAGAGTTATCCACCCCTAACATCTATTTTTTATTATTGTAATTACTAATTAGGCATTAAAAATACATACAACTCTAAATTTTCACCCTCCTATCACCAACCTCTATTTATTAATAGTTGTTTGAATAATTTAATAATTTTTCATCCCTCTCGATAACCGATGGTGCACGCTGCTAGATGTTGTTGCACGGATTTATTTATTTAAAGGCAAATCAACAGCAACGATTATCACTATAAACTAACCCAGTAGCAACAGAAAGCTAATTAAAGAGTTTCACGGATGGTCACAAATTATACATCAAAAAGTGAACACAAGTCAATGAACACAATGACGATACAATATAATAACATTATTGTGTATCATACTATGTAGCAGTATGTATGTATGTACGTAGAAGTATGGTGTATATATGTGTGGATTGTCCAGAAACATTTATTTATTTTACTTGGCATGGACTTCACTTTTGCCAGTAATGGACAAAAGCTCAAATTATGATTACGCGGGCAATTCAGCGGGCAACGCCGCGGTGGGCAGCTAGTGATTGTATAAATGATGATTCTGCTAGCACAGCTGATGTCGTTTCGGTAGATCCCTGCGTGTTGTGCCACTTTGACAGGCTCCCAAAATTCTGGTTGACCAGAACTGATATGAAGAATATTCATGTTATATAGCTCTCTGATATGACAAGTATTTTTATGTAAATGTAAAATTTACAATTGGTTTAAGATATAGAAGAACTCCAAAACTGAAATTAAAAAAACCGTCAAGATACTGTTATTTCCTTGATAAGTTTAAATAATTTAGTTTTATTTATTTTAACCGTCCATGTATGCCCTGTGCCCTGCTTCACAGGAAATAAACGTTTTAACTTTGACTTAACCGCGCGAAACTCAACTTTCATACAAAAAAAAAGTAAATTGAAATTGCTCCACAGCCCTCTTTTTTGTCGGAGGTTAAAATGTCTGAAAAACGCTTGGGGCCGTGTTTCATTGCCGTCATAAGACCCGGGGGCTGCACGCGGCCTCGGGCTCGGCGCGCGGCTGCGAGCTGCAGCGCTCTTAGGAAACTTTGCTGGCCATCTTGTGGTGGGCTTCCCTCGGCGTGGGCCTCCCCGCCATTCATGCCCCCCGTCCAATCACAAAAAGATATTAAAATGGTCTATGTTCTAATGTAAAGTGAGGCATTGTTGTTGGCTCCGCTGCAGCCGGGCGCGCGCCGCGTGGCGCGGTGGGGGGGGGGGGGGGGGGGGGCGGTGACCCAGTTGCGCTGCGCCCGCGCACGGTACCTTATAAATAAGATAATCAATACATCTGTCCGTACCGCGCTTCGTCGCGGCGTCACAGATGTGTCTATTGCTCAGATCAGGCTGTGACTAAATACCAATTAGGACGTTTGGGCTGAATTCCTCATCGAGTGACGTATAGTGAAGTCATTAAACCCGGGAATTTACGCGGTTTTTAGTTGTACTTTTAATTTAAAAGCTTTATTCAACAGAAGACTGTAATCAAAGATGATAATTATGGCTTCGGCTAAACGTACGGGTCTTCAACGCGGGGAACATTTGCAACGCGGTACATATTTGTCTCAATACGTCCCGCTTTTTGGTCGCGAAAAAAAGGTATATCACCTTATTGTATTAATTTTAAAGTAAGTACATTTTATTTGTACCTAGTTAAATAATATTGTGTCGTTCGGGATCGCGGGGGCGCTGGCGGAGGCTCGCGGGGCCCGGGCCGCGCCACTCGGCTGGCTGCAGAGGGGGCCTCATTCTATTCAGTTCATTTATTTCAGACACCATCAATTGAGCGAGAATACAAATTTGATATATCCATATTAATTAGACACCAATTAGATGTCATTCAATATAGGTACACTGAAAATATAAACTAAATAGATAGAAAGATTTGTAAAACCAAACAATGGAAATAAATGATTTTGTACCTTGTAGAGAAACAAACATTGACTTGGCCAAGTTTTCAAAAAGATTTACTGGAAATAAATTTCTTAAATTTTGTTTTTTTTATACGAGCTTATCTCTCATCTGGAGCCGAATTTGTAAAGCTTTGTGCGCAGTTCGCACGTCGCACGTCGCCGGCCGCCGCGCGTTACACAACGAGGTTGCGCAGCCGTGACGTCACACCACACACTCTACTATACACTATCAACACATCTACTCCTAGATCTATCTCCTATGCATGTTAAATGTTAGATCTATGTGGGTTGGACATTTAACACCTTTTGTGTGCGCTGCATTTTTACCTCCCTACTAAGAACAACTAACACATCGGAACACGTTCGACCGTTGACTCGTGCATTCGCTGTCATTCACATTAAATCAACGGCAATATGGTAATTATGTCATCTATATTATCATTTTCATAATCAAATAGTGTAAGCATACTCAATTATGGATTCTATTAAAGTCTCCCGCAGTGTCTGCCTGAAGATATGTTCGTGCAAATCTCAAAAACCACTGAATTATCTATTCTGAAGTTTTCAACAACAGCTAGTATAGAGAAATTAATGAGGAACGTGTCATTGTATTATCTATAGATTTGTGTGAATTTGTTGAAATTTGACTAGTATTCTTGCAGAAGTCGAGCATTATATACGAAAGTTTTGTTTATAAATGCAAATTACCAGTAGCCTTCGCGGTCACGTCACCGTGCGTTCTATATTAGGTCAGGTCGTAATGAACAGAATTATTGAATTCGAGAGATAAATAAATAAATATTTTTT
The DNA here is from genome assembly GCA_929108375.1 of Gymnoscelis rufifasciata. Classification (NCBI taxonomy): domain Eukaryota; kingdom Metazoa; phylum Arthropoda; class Insecta; order Lepidoptera; family Geometridae; genus Gymnoscelis; species Gymnoscelis rufifasciata. The sequence continues at coordinate 13,371,332 of OV815323.1, read as the reverse complement.
CAAGACCATCCGATTTTTAAGAATAATAAATAATTATATTACAAATGCGAAAGTAACTCTGTCTGACTGTTTCTCTTTCACGCAAAAACTATCAAACCGTTTGTAATTAAATCTGGTACACATATTTTGTCGAGCCTGTGACAGGATATATGCTACTTTTTGCCGCGGGAAAATCGTTTAAACCCCATTTAGTGAACATAGAGGAGTGTCTGCGGGAGCCTTGCTCTCGCCCGCCGGAGCTATCAGCGCCGAGGCGCTATTATAGAGATATATTAGATATAATATATATTATATTATATCGAGCGCGCGTTATTGAAACTCGAGCGCGGCTGTACCCGCTATAGGGTCATTTGATAGTCAGTTAGCTTCTCAGCGCACAGCGGAGGGAGCTGTCTCCGCGGCATCGTGGCCGGCACCAGCCCCGCCTGCTGCCTGCCGCCACCCATCCACCTATCATAGACCTGCTATGGACTACCTAAACTAGACATCTAATCCAAACCACCCAGAGACAAATGGAAAGGGCATTAAGACTATTAGATAAAACAAAAAAAGAGATAAATCAATATGACAATCCACGCAGCAACATCAGCCCGGTGGAAAGCTCTACGCTTGTGTTACGGGTACTACGCGTAAACATCTTATAAACTTAATATATAAGACATACATACATTTTATTTACTACCTATGCATAAATACAAGATACAAAATAATTTATTATTTCCATTGTTTTGGTCAGTTGTATATGCGCCCTGCAATAGGACCTTATTAACAAAAGTCGGCTACGCAAGCCACATCCGGCGTAGAGTCGCCGAACTGGATAGTGAAGTTCGCCTTTGTCCTACGACGCGGCGGGCGACAGACAGACAGACGCGCTCACGGACCACGGAGATTGAGCGCAGCGGCCAAGAGACTGGGTTATGATTCATCATCATCATCATAAGCGCGTTACGTTTCCACTGTTGGGATCTGTATCCCACGACTTCGACTTCTTTCTAGACGAGAGACGAGGGTTATGATTATGACACATTATGGTATGGTGTTTGAAAGTATTTTCTACAGTAGGCCACAAATTAACGCCCTTGCAAGAAGGCTCAATTCAAGGAAGTTGAGAAGCCTATGCAGTTCGGACTATGAGGTATATTACTGATGACGCCACCGCGACACTTGTTTACTTTCGTTACTTTCATAGTGTTATGTCATATGGGATTTTGCCTTGGGGGACGGCAGACTATATTCGAACAATTTTGATTCATCAAACTAGAACTGTGCGTTCAATCTATTAAATGAAAACGTGCGACTCCTTAGAAATCAGGCTATGCAACCACATGCGGATATATATATCACATAGAAAATAGTTTGTTGCGACGCCATTGGCAATTTTCCATGACCGATTTCTGTTAACTTTACTACTATGTTCGGAATCAGAATAATATACAGTATGTCGCACAGGTGCCATTACTGCTCGTAAAGAAAGTAGGATAGGTTGCACCTTGCTGCTCAGTAATAAGGGCGAGTGAGTTACCCTCGGCGGGGCCGGTCTCACGGGACAGTCACGTGACCGACACGTGATCACTGCGAGGAGGATTCGCCACGAACACAAAGAAGCAGTCATATCGAGATCGGCTTATTCCACAAATGTCGTGCGAGGATCGCTTCGAAAAGGATATTTGGAGTTTATGTCCCAAAACCCCACCTTGACATTGCCATTGTCCATTTTAATGATCGAACACATGTTATGGGAACACGTTTTTCATTTAAAAATATGGGTAAGGCAGTTTCAATGGTATTTTACATTCTAACATTGAAAAATAAATCAAAAATCCTGATATTAGCTTCCTTACTCCAACCATCCATCCATCATCATCATATCCACTTCGCTAAAATTATTAATTATTTATGTAATAATTCTTGAGACTGAGCGTTGGTCTAGTTCCCGGCTACAGCGGCCGGCCCGCGGCCCTCACAGACTGGCGACTTTCCGGAGGCACTCGACCTATGCCCTATATTGATCATCTACCTACACCCGATATATCACGATATCGAATGCAAGACATTGATAGAAAGTTTGACTATTACTTTGACGAAGGACAATCACTCTCACATCTATTGATTATTTTCATTTCCATGGTAGGAAATAATTCAAATATCGTGAGATGACTTTCTTGGATTTTTTTTCCATTTTCGTTACAAAGTGCTATGTGCATATTCAGGATATTATTACATATTCGAGTCGCATTCGAGTTCCAGCAGCAGGTCAGTTAAGGGCCGAGCTGATCTAGTGCTCTTCCTGGTGCACCGCTGGCTGCGCCCACCACTACATCCTTCCTGGTGCACCGCTGGCTGCGCCCACCACTACATCCTTCCTGGTGCACCGCTGGCTGCGCCCACCACTACATCTGCAGTCGCCATTGGACGGTGGCCTATTACCGTAATACCGCCCGCGTAATAGTATTACGCGGGCGGCGCACCTCTCCGCCGGGACGGGGGGGTGCGCGCGGGCGGGCTGCTTATATCGTGCAGTCGCCAACCCGCAACTTGACGTACGTTATAATTATGTTTGAATTAAATCATCCCGATGCATTGCACCAGCAAAAAAAAATCTCGAATCGTTTTTGTTTTGCGTTTTTTGTTTATATTTTTGTCTATGTGCTCTCATATTTGTTTGCTGATAGGAGGTAGAAACACTTACTGGACACTTTTTTGAATTTATGTCTGAAATTTACAAATTGTATTCCCGGGTAACTCTATAAAAGGCGAGCCCTTTCGGTCTTCGACAGGGAAGCGCAGGGCATTTTTGTAAGAAAATTCCAATCATGCCCTGCGCATGGGATACCAACTCGCAGGACATTCCAGGAATAAGCCAAATAATCCTAAAAACTTGTGTTGCATGCATGTATAATCTAAAACCCTTGTTATTTTCTTTACACGGTATGAAAATAGTCAGTTCCAGCCTGTTCGATTAGATGAGAGTGATTCAAGAATTTAGTTCTTTTATCACGAGAACATACGTTTAAAAAAAAAGTAAAAAGTAATTTATTAATCAGTGTACAAAGATAGTGTTATAGTTACATGGTAGTACGATGAAGTCACAAAAGTTTTACAACGTTAGTCCAAGAAAATCCGTTGATGAGTAAAACTGATAAAAACTAACTGATTTTGTCATACACAGTTTCAAGTAAACACAGTAGGCACCGCCAGCGCCAGGTAGGTCAAATAGAATTTGTATTTGTCATATTCCCCCCTTATACTTTAGAAATTCAGTTGTCTAGTTGAGTTGAGAGGAACGTAAGTCAGTCAGTTATTTTAAGCTCTCAAAGATGCTGTTGGCAGTGCAGCTTAGAAACCGGTCCCATCTCGGCCGCCGCGCGCGCGCCACTTGCGGCCCATCTCTCGGCGTAACTGCACTCGCCTCTCATATTATAGTAGCTGAGTGAGCATTAACCCCAAACATACAAGAGAGACATTTAAATTGCGAATACCAATTCGTCAATTAAGTATTCAAATTATTTCAAATACTTTTACGCGAAAAGTTACCTTCAACAGACATCATTACGCCCCGCGCAGACTAAGCTATCTAAAACAATTCAAACAGTCCAGTCGTGCCATTATTCCAACATAATGAAGAATTCCGATGAAGTACGTGAACTAAATGGCGTCTTGTTTGGAGCAGCGAGTGAGGCGACGAGATACATAATAAGCGGGTAGAATACCTACTGTCGGTAGAACCAGTCCGAGTGCTTTGTGCGAACCACTCGAACTCGTCATGCAGGAACTGAGCTGCGTCTGCGCAGGGCGCGGGGCGGGGCGGGGGCGGGGGTACAACCACACTTCCGCCGCAAGGGGACAAAACCTATTTTCAATAAGGATATAAAATAGCATTTAGTTCATGATATATATGTGATTACAATATAATAGTCTGTGGTAGTATATACAAATACGTTGGATGGAGCTAAACTTGAGGATCGTAGGTTAAGATTATTAAAGTTTGCAGAAACTATAGATTAGCTCACGATAAGGTGAAAACAAAATTGTAATATATTTTCCTTTGATGACTGAAGATAGGTACTCTTTTGATTTTGAACACCTTACGAGTAATTTCGATCGTCGTTTGTTTGTATTGACATAATATTGTTTTTTTTTTCAACGACTTGTACCCTATAAGTTTTGATTCCCATCCTAGTATCGTAATTTTGCGAATGTTGCAACGTAAACGGCTGTAAATTTTGATTTTATTAGTTTAGAAGATTGATTTATTTACAGCTACAAGGGGCAGTAGACTTGAATATTTGGTATGAATTTCATCGTGATACGTCCACGCGTCCCTGAGACAAGCTGTCTCGACAGACAGACGTACAAATGTACAACAAAGTGATTAAGGGTTCCATTTTACCTTTTGAACTACAATAGCGCTACAAAACTCATGACAATCATAATATTACTTTATATTATTTAAAGCCTATTATTAGTTCCAATTTTTATCGATTACTGCTCCTTTTTCTTATTACAATGATTAACAGCTGTGCGATTCGTTTGAGCGGCTAATTAGCGAAACCGACAGTAACTTTTATCAAGATTAATTTATGCCCGTTAACCTCAAAGAATGACGCAAAATCAGTGGATGTGGATGGTGAAAGACGGACAGACGACCTGCAAAAAGTGTTTTACTGTGCCTACACACAACAATGGATGGTATTGCAGTCCCTTCCCACAGATCGCGAGCTTAGAGCGCATTCCTCAGGCGGATTGGGACCGCTGTCGGGTCACGCAGCGGGATGTCCAGTCACATCGCAATCTAATCTATAACGAGCGAGTAACGTAACGCGCTCCGTGTCGCCAGGTTCTCGCACGTTTCGTGCACAATTCGGTTTATGTTTATTTTCAGAATACAATTTTTCTAAACATGTCAAGAACTAGGTAGAGTAATTGTATTCAGCCTGCGAGCAGGTATGCAATATATTTTCAAAAGTAAATGTTATTAAGGTACAAAAAAAAGGTCCTAAGGATCTGGTTGTGATACTTGCTTTTCATGGGGATTTTTTGTTAACTACAGTAGTAATGTTTTATGTAAAAACTAGGAAACAAGGAGGTCCGTTATAAATTTCCTACATGTCACGTACATGCAACAATAACACCGAACTTTAGACTTCATTTAGTGTATACATTATTTTGGGATCCTATTTCATCAGGTTATCCGCTGTTCACTGTACGTGTGCTTATAACTGAAACTAGCTGTGCCCTGCGGTGCTACCCGCGTTATAATGGATGAAGTACTCTTAACCAACATTATATTAAAATTTATTTGAATAAAGATTAATATTATTACGTTGATACAACTTAAACAAATTATTTCGACCAAATTAGGTACCATAAAAACGGTTTTTGTGAGTTAATCTTAAAAGATTTTTTAGATCATTAAAAGAGCTTTCAGCTTTATAATATTAGTATAGATAACGCAATTTTCTCATAAATCTTTCTTAACACGTATTTTTCGTAAATTATTTTTTCTTACCTATTACAATAATATTTATATTATCTGAAAACGTGCACGTGCATATTGGTGTCAATCATTGCAACGAACGAACAATGTCAGTGATCTCAAGGTGGTGCTGATTTATCGAATACATTTAACCTATTAGGTATGTTTTGTTTATTATTATTTTATATCATATGAAATAAAGACAAAAAGAATGAGTTATTTATCATTTTGAAGAAATATCATAAACTTAGATTCACAATATAATCTAGTCTAGTAGCAACAGACAGCTAATTAAAGATGACGGTATTTATTTTAAATTGATATTTTACGGAATGAATTCAACCTGCAAGCAGCAAGACAAGCAACAAATCTTATAACAAGGATTATTAGTTTTTTGCGAAAATACCGGCCTTTGAAGGGCTTTTTTAATTTTCATTATAAAATGGGCTTATTTTGTCTACAGTCTAGCTAGGAGGTAGAGGCAAGGTCAACGATGGAACAAATTTGGCTATTCACTCTTAAAAGTGGTAGGGTTGTAATTATTTGGAAGCGTAGGGGTTTTTTGGATTAAAATTCTAATTCCTTCGCAGGGATTGCTTATCGCAGCTCAATTTTGGTATAAGACTATTACTCCACTTAGAACTGTTTTTATAACTAAGTGGCATACGACACGACAGAAATAAGAGTCGTGTTATTCCGCCCTGTTCGTCAGTCAATTGTCGTACAATCGACTCTGCCGGTTTCAGTTACAATAAAGTTATGATTTCCGCGAACAACGGTGCCGGCCGTCAAGTATCTTTGAGAGATCTTTTTTGCATCCTGTTCTATAAAACACATTCATAAAAGCATGTTTGTACCAACAAATGATGATATGAATATAAGATTTTTTTTACCAAAAATTATATTCTTTGTTATTTCATACTCATCGATAAAGGCAGTACCCCTAAGCCCACAGAGCAACATTTACACACAACACATTTTACAGAACAACAGGTAAATTCATATTATAATGCTAAAGAGTTTGTTTGCACGCGCTTATCTGAAACTATTTATTGCTCTGATATCAAAAAATATTTTAATTTCGGATAGCCCATTTATCGAAAACAGCTATAGGCGTCGTCGAATGCGCAAAATGCTAACAATATACAGGAACCGTGCTGTACACATTACACATAATAGGTTCCCGAAAGTACTTATGGGTACTCATTAACCCCTATAATGTAATGGTAACCCCGGTAATGCTATGTTCGTTATACCTTTTGTCCTACAGTTATTTTAATAAATGAATTGAAGTTGTATTAAGTAGCTGTATAATATAAATGAATAACTAATCATGAATCTGTTATTTGTATTTTGTTGGATTCATGCAGCCTGCTTTATTTAACTTAATACCTAATTACCATAACTTTTGATATTACTGTATGCTCAGATTGGGCAAACTGTTGAGATAATTGTATGTAACCTGCCGTCTAATTATGAAGGTTCACAGTTTCACAATACATTTTCTCCTCTTCTATTCTGTAATTTTTATGTCATCTAATCATGGCATGTTGCGAATCGCCCCATTGTGGTTCTTAATTAATGTTTTTAATAAGGCTGGTTTTCATATCGAGCCGATAAGTGATACTATAATGATAAGCATTGCAGAGAGCTAAACCAGGAAATTATGAATATACTCTACTCATAGAGTGTCGGGTATTAAAATATATGCACTCAACAAGAGTTAAGTGGTGTAAATAAACGTACTTTAAGTTTATATCTAGGTACGTAGCTTCATCGAATTTTCCAAAAACTTGACTGAACAATTTTGTATTTGGTCTTCGACGAACTCGAGATATTTCCTCGCTAGACGCTGCTTATAAAGCATGCCTATCATGGATACGTTGGAGCAATTCTTCAATGTGGCTTGTTATTACGGGTCACTACTACAGACTGCTGCAGGGTTCAATAAAAGAAGATGTGTGCGTTTCATGTGCAGATCAGATATAAACTGGACTCTTGCAGACCTCTTTTTAACCCGCGGCAAAAAAGAGGTGTGTTGTAAGTGTGACGTGTCTGCCTGGCTGCCTGTCCCCTCATAGCTCCCGAACGGGTGAAGCCATTTCAATTTAGGTTTTTTTCAAACGAAAGGTAATTTTCGCGCGAGTGTTCTTAGACAATACATGTTTGATAAAATCTGTTGACCCATTTAAAAGTTATGAAGGTAAAAGTAAAAATCCTCGAGTGGGGTCTGAAATGAAAGCGCATCACATGCACATTACAATATAGTATGACTTTATACTTTTAAGGTTACTTAAATTTTGTAAACGGTTTTTATTAAGATTATATTATTAAATAATTAGGAATATTGAGTTGAAACTGCCTCTACCTAAAGCAAGCCGTTCCCATTGTGAAATCCCATCCGTTTCTTTTAAATGAATCATGATGATTAGTCCCCACAAAGGGATGTGAAGGACTTAGAAACTTTGAATTTAAGATTAGATATTTAAATTTAATTTTTTTAATTGGATATTTAAAGCTTTACCTGATGAATTTAAAGAGTTACACTGCTGGTTATACACAATTAATATTTTTACTTTGTTAAAAATACTTAAATCATTTTGTTTTATTTATGTAGGTACCTACTAACTATAAAATATTTGCATGACGATCAATTGTAGTAGAATACAATGGACTAAAATTAAAGACCTACCTATACCTACTTAAACACTTTATTCTAGCTAATAAAGTTTTTAAATTTGAAGGTTTTTTTTAAAGTCGTCATACAGATACAGGTAGTTTGGTTTCGGTTACATTTTATAGTTAAACTAGCCATCCCTGCCTACATCCTCCTAGGAATTTACGGAATTAGTACCTACAGCTGTTTTAGTTTGTTATTTTACAAAAAACATGTATGATTAGGTAATCATCGATTTGACCTTTCTAGTAGGTACCTACCTAATTAATTCTTATTTGCATTTCATTTCTGATATTGTATTCTTTAGCATTAGGATGCGATCACTTTATGGACATAGGCACTCAGGTACGGGTAAGGTGGCGCTACGTTCCATGCTACGAGTAACTGAATAGAGATTCCGGTAAGTGTTTTATTTTGAACAAATCGTAATGACTTGCGTTCGGTTTTAAATAAAGCATTATACGCAGGTAAGTACATTTATTACCCCTTATTCCACCGAGAGAACATTGTGATTCAGCAAAGCGTGAAATGAAAAACCTATCAATCAGGTATGTCAGTGTTAGCTCGTGGACCCTAGTGGGCTTGATACCGCGCCGTGTGCACTTTACAAACCCACGAATTGTCACTTTGCGACCTTGTTCGTGCAGCTACTTGAGTCACATTAGAAATGTTAGAAGTTTAGGGTCATGTGGGGGATTTTGGATTTTTTTTCCGAAATCCCCGTTCGACGTAAGACGTTCTCCAATGATTTGCGCTTGGAGAGACATGGTTACACACAGTATCGGGAACCCGCCAGGCGACGTCGCCGGCGGCTCCTCGACGGATCGCGATATGTACCTTATTCACAGACACGTCTGGCGCGAACTTTACTTCCTGGAGGAATCCGATCACAGTCAATGTATTCACTTCATGGGCACCTCGGGACGCTCACCTGCCGGTCAGGCGGCGCGCGGGGTCGACGACCTGCGGGGTCCGTGGGGCGCGGTGCGGGCGTGCGTCGCGCGCGGCGCTCTCTCTCCGACTGCCGCCGCCTGCGCCCGCGCCGCCCCCCTCCCTCCACCCGCGCGGCCTTGACCGTCGCCCCCGCCCGCCCCGCGCCGTCCCGTTACGCCGCGGAGATGCCTAGGACGGACGTCGTCTATCACACGTAGCGGTGCTGCCGCGGCCGGTTATGTTTACTATAATGCATGCGTGTGTGCGCAGACGCAGGTCAGGGAGGTACCTACCTGAGGGCCCGATGCTCAGCCCTCAACCGATGACTCGAATAAGCGGCGAGTAGGTAGGTACCTAATCCGAAGGGAAAGCTCGTCGCTGAATCTTGGTCGGACCTTGGTTGGCCTAGGCCAGAGGCCGCCGCTCGACGGGGCGGGACGGCGGCGGTTCGCGGGCGGGTGCGGTCGTGTCCCAATAGAGGTGCGAAGTGAAGACGTCGCCGCGCCGCTCCGAGAGCCCCGAGATTTACGAAACGTCGCCATTTGAGCGCGAACTTCCATTATGCAAACAAAAGCCATAAACACTGGGTTATTGGTGATTGTTGGCGCGACATCGCGGGCCCTGACCTGGCTGCTTGGCGAAACACACTCACACACACACACACACAAACACCGTAATTACTAATTCCAACAAACACCCAAGGGAAGATGAGGCGCCTGCAGCCGACTCACTGACACTGCGCAGACAATAAGACAACCTTTGACCACGGTGAACCCTTCTATAACAAAATCCTTCTAATATTATATGTGTTCATGATAAACATAATCAAAAACGATTTTGTGAAACAACTTTATTAAAATCTATTTCTGAATAAAAATAAAATAATCGTGCAGTGTTTATTCAAGATATGTTGCCTGCGTCAAGGGACAGCGGCAGGAGGGAAACCGGCGGCGCAACGGAAGGAAGCGCTCCGAGGACACTGCCTCGCCTGGACGAGCGCAGCCTGCAGCCTGGCGTGATGAGCGGTGATGATGACGGAGTCAGCGGATGACGGCCCACGTCAACTCAATAGACAGATCCATTTATAAGATTTAAACAGTGCTGCGCATCAACTAACCACAAACTTAGCAGAGTTTTTCTTGTATACCTACCTTAAAACTCGACACAGAAAAACAACTACATAGAACCAGAAATAACGATTTACCGTTCGTGTTTAAGAACCCTTAGGCGTTGCTGAGCTCGTCAATGTACGAAGTTCTTAGACAAGACAGTGTCGTACGTTATATCAGAACGAACCTTACAAATGCTGTTCCAACTCACTGCAAACTAAAGTTCATATTACATATTAAGTTTCAAGTGGAATCTCAAACTCGTGGATAAAGTCCTTGCCATCGATCCATAAATTCAAAAATTATTAAAGTAAATATTTGTCAAATGGGTCTCAAGCGAGGACACGCTGGTACACTCTAATAAAATGATTGAAGGTAGCTCCAGTATGTAGTTAGCTACGTCAGCATCGAGCGGCGGGCGGCGGGCACCTGGCCTTGTCCGACCGTTTGTCAACCTCTCAGCCCGCATTAGACGGTATTAGACAACCCTGCACTGTGCCTAATATCTGTAGTACACGACTTCACGGTAGTACGCAAGAGGTAACGAGTGGTAACCGTAACCGCCGCTTCCTCAATAAAAACACATCACGACACGCAGTAGGTATGTGAAGCAATGTGCATGGACGCACGATTGAGCCGTGACGCGCCGCGCGACTGGCAGACGAGGCCAATATTGATTCCTGCTACAGCAGAGCAAACGATCAAACTTAATTACTTCCATATTTTTCAAAACTTACCGCCGCGGCCTGCGTCCGGGCAATAACCCCTCGTTGCGATTTAACCGGAACTGCGAGCAGTGCCACTTCCGCCTCATTCAAAATTAACAATTTATATACTTCAATATAAGTAGTTGTGCCAACGTGAGAACTCCGACAGCGCGCAGCGATGCGCTTCAAATACTAAGTTAGAGTTACCAATAAAAACAAACTTGATTGATTTATACATTTTTTATGCGTTTGACCAAATTTGTTAATCAATGCCATCATTTAACAAATTATTCAGTACGCGCAGCGCCTTGCGGTGTTACCGCCATAATGGTTTTTCCCGCCCGAGTGACCTATTTTCCCGCGGTACAACCGTGTACCTATGTCCTATATTAAGTAAGAATCTAGGCTGACATGGTCATTGTATGATAAAAGTCGTTACAAATAAATGAGAATAAAAAAAAGTTAGAATCTAAGGTCACCTGGGGCAATGGGTCATACTACTCGATCACTGCAAGGTGTCGCGATATTGTCGTCAAATTTATGGCATCATCCATTTTATTAAACCCTAGTCTCAAAACATGGCTAATTCTGTACAAAGTTCTATAACTGATGTCCTCGCCAGATTATTAGAAATGTATCCAATCTAATGTTAAAGAAAATGGAATTTATTTCGCTTGGCTATATCGGCGCCCACGTTCTTCGACGTATCTAGTCATTCCTCATTCGATCACGTAGAGAAACCCCGAGCATAGCCGTTTCCGTAGCTCGCTGCGCAACTCAGAGTCTATGTATGAGACCGATGGTGAAGCACCACTTTTCGGGGCCATATGTCATCACATCACTGGCAACACGCACGTTAGGGACTGAGGTATAAATGATAGTGTGTCAAACAAAAAATTCGTCTATGGCCTTATCTATCACGAAGTCATTTTAGTTCAGTTTCTTGTTGTTTTCAAATTGGACTTTGCGCTTGAAGCGACAATTTGCCAGTGTCGAGTTAAATAAAATTATAAAATGAAAATTATGTTTCTCAGTTGAACGCCATTTTTGCGTCGCCCTATCACGAAGTCATCTTCTCATGGTAGTCGAAATTAATTTTTTGCGTAATTTCTGCGGATGTCGGCTCGTAAATCTCGCTATTCACTGGCCAAAGGGCAGATGAGATTAGTTTTGCACAAAAACCATTGCCGTTTAGACAGGCAGCTCATTGAGTGGAGGGCGGCCCGCTTGCTGGCCGGGCCGCGGCCGAGTGCCCGGCCAGCGCCGCGGCCCCGCTTGCTGGCCGGGCCGCGGCCGAGTGCCCGGCCAGCGCCGCGGCCAGTGAGCCGACAGACACGACATTACACGTAACCTTCGGCATTCTGCGAAGGCTGGGTCGTGCCTGGTTGGCCTCTAGCAGTTCTACTTAGTCATTTATACCGCTAAATAAACAACCTAAACAACAACCTTCAATTGCGTTACATAGTCAGGAAATATGTAAATAAAATAAAATAAAAAAGCCTTTATTTTCCTTTAAGTTACAAATGTTTCACTTTAAAATATTGTAATATCTATATAATTTTATTAATAGAACATTTTTAAAGGACCCCTCTACGGGTATAGGCCTCCTCCAACATTTGCCATTTATCTCTGTCCTGTGCCTTGTTTGTCCATGTTTTTCCTGAGATCAGGGTTATGTCATCTACCCATCTCTCTTGTGGTCGACCTTTTCTTCTCTTGCCAGAAGGGCCTTGCCATAAAGTAGCTTTATGGCTCCACCTGTTGTCCGTAGTACGGACTAAGTGGCCAGCCCATCTCCATTTCAAGGCTTGAGCGTACTGGAGAGCATCAGGAAAGCTGTAGCAGGAAATATATGCACTTAAAGCATAATACTATTTGGGATTGTAACTTAAAAAAATATTTATTAGTTTAAGGATACCTACGTACACTATTTTAACCTCTTTGTTAATTACATATCAAAAAAATAAAATAAAGGTTATTGACCCGCGTTGCAAAGGGTGTATTTGATGCTGGATAAGCTGGATAAGATTTGACCGCAATCACACTTGATGTAAAGTGACGATGTCTAAGATAGGGCATGAAGTCCTAGAAGGCTTCTCCGGACCACATTACGATAAAAACCAAAATAATCTTAAATGAAAGTGCGCTTTTTAACATTCTTTTTCATTATATGATAGATTATGATTAGTTATTAAGTAAAATACTGAATTTAATTATATAATTATTATATATAATTAAGTATGTATAAAAAGTGACATGAAAACATGTTTTTTTACCAATAAATTGACTATCTGACTATGTATATAGAAACGTCATCAAAAATTGATTAGTACCTAATACAAGTAATCTGTAACAAATGTCTTTCTATGACAAATCGAGTTTATACTATAGGATATGGAATTGGCAATTACAGTTGCGCAGGAGAGGCGCGTCAAAAAGACGCAGGATATTGTGTGTATGGCAACCGTCAGTAAGTCGCGCGACTTCACCCGGAAAGTCGTGTGACGTGGTCGCGCATCCTCCGCACGCTGCAGACGCGGCGCGTGTCGCGGCGCAGTCGCCGCACGGCGCGACGCCGCGCGACAGCCTGACAAAGGTTCCACGAATCTCTGATAAATGTCAAATCATCATCAAGTGAGGCAATCTCGGCACGCGGCATTGCGCTGCTAATTACCGCGTGTACACTGTACAGGCGAGCTCATCTCAGCATTCACACATCTTACAATGTCTAAGAACATGCTACCAATGAGACGAGGGTACACAATCTGAGATTCATCAATTATACATTAATAACAATAATAATAATAATCAGATCATTGAGATATTTTTCAAAATTAGTGAGAGATTTTTTGATAAATATAATGAAATATCTAAATATTATATATATTTTTTAAATACTATATATTCTTCATCGAGGCTCAAGGTGAGAGTCACCTTGAGCCTCGGTAAAAATATTAAAAAACAATTATTAGCAACGAGTCATACTTTTGACCAGGGTACCTCAAGGCACAGAGGTTTATTTTAAATGGAAAACAAACAGTTTTTATAAACTTATTACTATAAAAATACCTATGAACCATTTACATGTTTTAGCAGAGTATACAGATTAGATTAGATTGAAAAGTAGCGAACATCCAGGAAGGATAAGGTAGTGTTTACTTACCAGTAACCCTGTATAAGAACCCGTGCTGGTACATATTATAACATGTTTCTTTTAAAGTTTTGAGAATGCTCAAATATTCTGTACTTGACTGTACCTAAAATATCGCTCTAAGAAGCATCGAATAGCTTATTAACTATTGACTGCGGTGACTCAAGCTGTGTCAGATATTGCGGGCGATATGTGCTGATTGTGCAACTCGTGGAGTTTTATACAACTACTCATGATGTTTGTCTGAATGTCAGCGATTTTCAGGCGCAGATGGTACACGGCGCACGCGCAAGAGCCTGACTAAATTATAAGAGTTAATTAAATTAATTAGCCAATATGTTATTAATCTAATATATTATAAAATTTCCATGTCACAATGTTAGTAACCGTACCTAATCCTCCGAAACGGCTTTACCGATTTTTACCAAATTATATATGCGTATTCAATAGGTCTGAGAATCGGCTACTGTCTATTTTTCATTTTGCAAAACAACGTTTGCTGGGGGCAGCTAGTAGACTATAAAACTAATTTGTGACCGCTGTAGCTAAGGTGTAGCTCTTGTATATTTACCCATATTTTCGCAACAGTAAATGATTTGATTTAAATATTTATTAATTCTCATCAAGATTAGGTACCTAAAAAATAAATACTTTCGGACAATCCACCAGCATCCACACAACATCATCTAAGTAAGCTGTAAGCGTGTGTTCCGGCTAGGTACTGTCCATCTGGTCACGACATAGTATGAAGTCGGTTAATAAAACAAAGTCGCTTTCTCTGTCCCTATATCCCTATGTATGCCTAAATCTTTAAAACTACGCAAGAGATATTAATGTGATTTTTTTTAAATAAAAAAAAATGGTTAAAGTGATTGCAGAGGAAGGTATATATGTAATATAACATCCATTTAATAATGGAGAAATACTGTTATTTTTGATGTTTCTAATGTGATGTCATAAATCATTACATTTTCTCCGTTTACATCGCAAACGCAGGCTGAGCCCTACGAGATTTATCAATTTAATGCACTAAGTATTGTACACATTGTCATTTAATTTTAACGATAAATAATTTTCTATGCGATTTTAACCCATACAGCATTAATCCTTATCCAATGAAATACCATAAACACACTGTTGATCTAATTTAGATCTAGATATATGGCCTTTTACAGCATATGATTTAAATGAATATTTACGAAGATATTACAGATTTAAAATATTTCGCAGTTTTTCTGTAGTGTATTTAGTATGAGCATTGCACCCGTGCGAAACCGGGGCGGGTCGCTACTACTTAATATAATAGACTTACAAACATAGATTTATTATAACGCCTATGAAACTAATAATGGCAGTAGCCATAATTGATCTGAAAGTGTGCTTTAAGCCTATTCATATTTTGCGACTATTATTTTAATATCGAGATAAACAAAACAAGTGTGAACAGTTGTTATTGCACTGTTAGTGAACAGCACTAACTGATGTATGGATAATGCTTTTTATAACAGTTCTATACACCTCCTTTAAATCTTTATATGTATATAAATAAAAAAAAAATAGTTTTACAATAGTTTATTTGGTATTTATTTATTCTCCTTGTTATATCTTTTTTTTATGTTACGCTACATCCAAAGGTTGCCTGGACGAGATATCACAGCGATAAGGCAGCTCTTTGTACTTCTATGTTTTGTCTTGTTATTGTTTGCTGTTTGTATTTTATTTGTGGTGTACAATAAAGAGTTAGGTAACCATCTTAATCTAAAGAAATACGTGTGTTAGTCATCGATCTCCTCTTAAACGGCTGGACCGATTTTGATGAAAAATGTTTGTGTGTGCTTGAATGGGTTCGAGAATGGTTTAGATTCACAATACGGTGAACTAGGCGCGAAGTGGGGGCGGACCGCTAGTATGATATAACATTTGTAATATTAGTGTGAATACGGGGGTAAGTGTACAAGCCCGATCGATGGAAGCCTGCGCCGGCGCATGGCGCATGGCGCAACTCGCGCCCTTTCAGGCAGCGGTGTGTGTGTGTGTGCGTGTGTGCGCGTCTTATTGTGAGGTGAGTGCGGCAGTAGAGATACACTCTGCCCTTTGTAAAGGTCCGTGGTGCCTGTAAGGTGCGGCCTTGTGTCGAGTAGTACCTGTACCTGTACTGTACCTGTGAGGCCACGCAGCGGCGCGGCGGGAGGGCGGACTTCGCGAAGGAACTAGGGATAGTGGGAATTCGCAAACATTTGACATTCAATTGAATACTAGAAAAATTTAATAAGATAAATTTATTGTACATACTCAATTAAATCAACAATGGTAAAAGCCTCTAATTTTTTTATTATTCTTCATCCCACGATGACTTATAATTATAATCATTAACATAGGCACTTAAAAAAACAATTATCATCAAGTCATAATCAAACAAATTTGAAGTACCTAGTGAAGATAGTCCGAGTATGTATGTACCTACACAAAAAGTTCGACGTTATTAGATATTTTAAAAATAAAATTGCGTAATAATTAAAAGCACATTAACATTGCCGAAGAGAGGGGGAGAGGGGTGGGGGGGGGGGGGGGCGTGCACACGAGCAAGTAATGGACGCGTCCATTAAAACAACATTAGTTTTTAGTCAGTTACTTGTACGTGAATATGCTCACTCAAGGGCACCACAAAAACATCTAAATTATTCTAAATAATATAAGTTCGTGGCTTTTTGTTCTTTAGAATCGTGCCTCCTCCGACCGCTGAATTAATTATTATTTCTGCTGGCATTTAAAACGCGCGCTTGTTGGCTCTTCGCTATTTATTTCCATCCATAAATATTATGTTTCAAATAAACATAAGTACCAATACAATACATAATAATAAAAAGACCTTTAAGGTAAATGCCATTTTTTATTATACATACATAATGTAGAACAATAATAGTAGGTAATAAGTTCATATTTATTTTTAATATCGCATTAGGGAAAAACACTTGTAGGTACTTAATTATGTTAATTAAAAAATTACGCATTGGGTGAGCACGAACATAATAGACTTCGTTGGCTAAACGACCACTATTAAAAACGAAAAAAAATCTGTTTACTTAACCTAGATTAGTGAAAAACATAAATTATGTGAGGGAACAATAAGTAGTGATTAATGTACAATATAATGAGACTGCCTCAGTTGAGTAGAGTAGTTATTTATTGAGGAAGTATGTAGGCTATTTTATCTCGGGAAAATCCGCAAAACACAGGCAACGCCGCGCCGTGGCGATTAAAGAAGATATCTAAGTATATTTAAATTCTAATTTGATTATTTATTTTTTATCTTAAAATATTAAGTATATCAGATGTCTTAGTGTCCGTAGCACAAGCTTGAGATGTTGTTGTGTGGATTGTCCGGATATATTTATGTATTGAATGTGGCAACAAAGACCATTTGTCATCTATGCACAATAATAAATAAGATTATAGTTTCTGTTCTTAATATTACAGTAACCGCTTTTTAACATTTACTGAACGAAATGTAAACACGGCACATATCTACCAAAACATTATTTCTTTATTTTTGTTTGTCTGTCTGTTCTTGCTAATCTCTAAATAGCGGGACTTCCACAGGCAGAAGTGACGGGAGACTTTGATTTTGAATGTAGTAGCATACATACATAATCATGTTTGGTGGTGTCGTTAATAGTACGCGACACAACTGGTAGTGCAGCTAGTTGGCCAGGCCTGTAGTAGGTAATTTATTTAAAAAAGCTGTGTTGGTTATGTGTGAGAACACACCACTTTCATTCCGAAGTTCATGGGTTCAAACCCTGCCAAGCACCTCTGGATTTTTCTTCTTGAAAAATGTATGTACGCTTTAAAAACACCACTGCTTTAAATAGTTTGAAGGACATGTGACAATCACCAACCCCCACTTCGCAAGCGTGCGGAAATAAGGCCCAATCTCTTTCGCAAAGAGAGAAGTCCCGTGTCCTAGCAGTGGGAATGTAAATGGGGTGATTGATGATGATAATAAATAAATAGATAATAATAAATATTTCCGGACAACAACATCTAGCGTGACATATTTATTTGTAATACAAGTTACAAGTTTATACAGAGCACTCAGCTGGCGTGTCCTGGCTTGCTCTCTGCTGCACGGATGTTGCACGGAAGCTGCGCGTTACCGAAGAGTCACCTATACACAACCTACACAGTATGTATAGGTAATTATTTATACACAATTCTTTAATCAAGCGACATTTCCTGGTATAAGTGCATATTTATTAGGTTCATTTGTTATAAAAGTTCACATACCGACATGCTCATTGTGTGGAATCGATGGAGCTATGATCTTTATGACGGAGTTCCTGTGGCCACCCCCAGCTCCTCCAGCAGACCAGCTTTGTGTCACCAAAAAGTTGCATTGTGACGTCATTTACATTATGCATACAATCAATTTCAGCTCAAATGGAAACGGGAAATGGGTCTTGGTTTTAAAATTTTGGTATAACTACAAGTCCGCCATTTTGGAAAAACGGCCAGTGATGAAGGTATGTCAATCGACAGAGCACCTAAATACAAACACTAGTAAAATGTATAGACTAATGAAAAATTAGTTAATGCTTACTATAAAAAAATGGTTGTAAACTTCTTCTGAGATTGTCAGGTTTAAAATCTATATAAAATCTGCTCCGGTTGACGCTTAAGATTTAACGTATTCATTTTACAGGAACAAATATAATAATACATTTAAGAAATGTTTTACAGGTTATTTAAACAACAAGCACAAATCTGTGTGTCTGAAAGTTAACAAAAAGTATCTTGATATTAATCTGAACTTTCATAGACGGAACAAACCGATTGTGCGGGAACCTGCGTCAGCGCCGCGGGAACTACGACAGATTGCACTATTTAATTATATGATTAATTTTGTAGTCGTTTATAAACTTTAAAATAGGTTCACCTACTGACCGAAACTTAGGAAACAAAATCACGTTATATCTTAATCTAGACTGAGAAACATAAAAAACTAATAGAGTAGTACTAAGTACCTCTTTACATTATGTTGTTATTCGTAACACAGGTCATACTTGGAGTAGGTACATTACCCCTCTCCCCCCCGTCTCGCGTGACGCACTGAACAGCTCAGATTTCCTAAGAAACATAGTGCCGCAAAAAAATATATGATTTATATGAATGATTAGTAAATGAAATGAATGGTAGAGTGGAGACGAGGAGACGGCGCGTGCCCGGGAGCGGGCACTTACCAGTTACCTACACATAGATGCTTCTCTTCATTTTCTTGATATTCATGAATATCGGGTCTTTTTAGCGTTCTTAGCCAAAGTTTAATGGATAATAATGAGAAGCAATTTATAATTATATAATAAGCTGAAGAAATTGTTTGTTTGTTTTTTCGTGTTTCGTGATGTGGTCCGGAGAAGCCATCTACCTTCTAGGTCTTCATGCTCCATCTTAGACCACATAACATCAGGTGAGATTGTAGCCAAATCAAGGTTTATCCAATAAAAATAAATTAACGAGGAAGGCTATAACTATATGTTTATAACCGCGGGAAAATGCCATGTTCCCGTGGGAAACTTCAAATACACGGGCAGCGCCGTGGCATGTAAAGCTAGTAATTAATTAACTTCAATACTTGATTTACCGTTAGACGAAAAAATAAAATAGACTGTAAAAAATTACAGAGGCTAGAACACTACAGACATACCGTACACCCGCTTTCGCCCCCCACAGTTACACCACATGATCTACGTCTACATGTGTGAAAACGTCCCTATGCAGAACGCCTCGCTTACAGCCTAAAAACTTGAATAGTTTTTTACGTCTGCAATAGAAGACTGTTCATTCGCTGTAGATACAGCTAAAGGCCAGACGCTAATGAAGCGTCGACGACGGCTAGCGACGCGGCCACAATGCGCCGGCATAAGGGTGAGAAATCAACATCGAGCTATGCTGCGCTGTGCTATGTTTGGTCAACTCGCTCGTCTAATATTTTAATGAGGATACAAACAAACCATGCTGTGCTGCGCTGCGTGAGGCTACGCTCTGTTTAAAAATGCAGCAGTCTCGAGCGAGGCGCGCTACCCGCCCCGTGCTGAGCCGCGCTGTGCCGAACTCATCGCAAATATTTAAAAAAATCGTCTTCAGTGGCAATATTCTTTAGAAAATTAAATTCTCCGTATTTTTCACGTATGGTGTGTGGTAACAAGCTACCGTGACTGGACTCTTTTAACGACAAAATAACACATAAAATATCCATATCCGCTTCTTCTTCACTTTCATCTTCATCGGATTCGACTATGTCGTAATGTTTACGTTTTTTTGAAAATAAAGTCATTTTTGACGAGATAAACGACTACACGAGCTGCTGATTACTTTTAATACTGAGCCAAGCAAAGCGCAACACAGTTTGATGTTGATTGTTAAAAAAACGTAGCTTAAGAAACACACCACAGCACGACGCAGTACAGCGCAGCATAGCTCGATGTTGATTTGTCACCCTAACGCGCGCGCGAGGCCGGCTCGCCTACACCGGGCCCGGGCCAGGCTCGCGGCCATACTCGCGAGGATACATCCACATCCAGTACCTGCGTACCTGCGACCCAACTAAACATCCATAACTAGGCCGTTATTTAGACATTTTTGACAATGATGACATTCTATAATTTTATCACTTTCTTTGTTTTAAGTTTGTGCGTTTAATCTATAGAATGAAACTACGAGACTCCTAACAAGATAAATTTAAAAAAGAAAAAAAAGACTTATTCAATATTATGCTATTATTATAATGTATTCTAATTGGGGGGACTGAGATCTTATTTTTACCCAAATAATTTGTTTACAAAGTTGACTTAAAAGTAATTCGGGGGTTAGGTTAGGACCTATATTTTCTTACTAAAAGATTTTTACAAATTATGCGCAATAAACTAACCGAAGTCGCGGGAGTCTGCTTATTAAACATAATAAGTCAAAACCTTCCTTTGTTTATGTAGTCGTATGTTGCACCCGTTTGCATCCGTCTTAACGCCTAATCTTCCGAATATACGCACGCAGAACAGATGGCAGTTGAAGCCGGAGACCAAGAATAGATGGACGAACGAATTGGCGGCTGCCAGTTAACGGTGGAAGCAGGCCGCTACCAGTTAACGGTGGAAGCAGGCCGCTGCCAGTTAACGGTGGATGCAGGCCGCTGCCGGTTAACGGTGGATGCAGGCCGCTACCAGTTAACGGTGGATGCAAGCCGCTGCCAGTTAACGGTGGATGCAGGCCGCTGCCTACCGAAGTTTGAGGGTCTATGTCCTGCAATTGACGTCCTTCAGCTGATAATGATGAAATTGGCTTCTGCATGCTGCTCCGACCATCTCCGACCGACCTCAAAGGCGCCGCACACATTTAAAAGTGCAATTAACAAGAAATTAATCTGCAATTAGTTACCCAATCAATTACGGTAATCCGTGTAAGATTTGCTAATCGAACAAATTACAATTAACTTACACGTAAGTAAGAGTTAATTGTATTGCTCTTCGATCCGCCCGCCGCGCCGCCTTGTTGATGCACCTACTAGTATGAAAGTGTTATAATATTATTTAAACTAGCTGCCCGCCCGCGGCTTAGCCCGTGAAATAATATTTTTTCTCATGTAGCTTTTGTCCTTTACTGGAAAACAGCTATGTCGATACCAAATTTGATTCAAATCGGGCTTTGCTCGCCATCATTGCCATCATGTTTATTGATTTTAAGTGGTATTTTACCGAAGTAAACAGTAGCCTGTGTTATTCTGATATGTAGCTTTATTATTGTAAAGTTTCGTCATAAATTCATAATCCATCTAGTGGTTTTTCGTAAAAGCAACAAACATGATTATATGCTTACCTCACTGACTTTCGCGTTAATTATATTACTCGTTGTAAAATTAAAATAAAAGAATTTCGGGTAAAAGCAGTGTTCAAAAATATGATGGCTTAGTATTTTCCTAATTAAAATGCTCTGCATACTGTTTGTTCTATGAAACCAAACCATGGAAATGCATGTATTGTTCTGACTCTTGTATTTATCGACATGCAACAGGAAGACGTATTGTTGCAATGAGTGGTTCAATTTCATGCAGGTAGGCACTAGCAAATTGTACGCAAAGAATAGACAGGTAACCATCATAATCACAAAATAGTTTGTATTATTTGTTTAGATGACATTTCTTTAAATATAACCATAGATATTAGCAAACGTACGTAAAATTTAATCAAAATATAATTAACTCGGACACACATAATTTATGGTACGTTTATTGCCATTGATATTTAAGTCATCTAATTAGGAACCTAGATATTAAGTTTATACCACAAAAATTATTCTGCTTTTTTCTAGTGTCTAGGCTGGTTATAAATCAGAAAGCCTGGGGGGGGGGGGGGAGGGGCTAAAAAGGCTATAACAAACGAGGGTCCTCTTTCAACTAATCGCAGTATAATATATTACTTTTTGATTTTGTATGTTTGTCCGATCTGTTTGAATCACGGGATGCATCTCATTATTTTTTAGATGATAGTCCAAAAAATCATCCGCTCCCCGGCTGCACCGTCGAGGGTAGACCCGTGATTGGCGCGGAGCGGCCTCGGCGCGGGCGGCCTCGGCGCGGGCGGCGTGCGCGGACTGGCGATGCGGCAGCGAGGTCCTCGACTCGTCGCGGAGGGTCTCAGCTCCCGGCAACCTTCCTACAAGGTCGCCATACTAATTAAATATATTATTTGTTTGGGTATTTTTTGCTATACAATATTTAGTTCTACCTTAATCCGATTTAAGACATTTAAAAATCATATAACTGTTATTTATTTACTTATATTAGTGTTAAGTAAGTTATGAAGAAGTCCAATACTCAGGGAGTGCAAATGGGCTGATGATGATGATTTTGTAGAAAGTAAGGAGGATTATAACGGGTTATTGGCTATCGCATATTCGTTGTAAAGTAGTCGCAAGCAGCGGGAGTCGTTCCGTGTTCTCCGGTCACCGTCACCAGTCCAGTCAATTAGTCAGTTATTTAGGTTATTAAAACAATATACACCTATTTTGACTATAGGTACAGTGCATTGAAGCTCCGCGTAACGTTTTCATGCGATTTGGACTAAATGTATACGTCATAACCCCCCACCCCGGGACCTAGCTATAACTTGGCACGTTCTGATTTAATGAATAACGAACTGAACAAAATACTTATACTCTGTAGTCACCATGCCTGGGTTTATCTGTCTTCTAACTATGTCGTGTTGATTTGAATGTATTAACGCCATTTTATAAGTTCAAGAACATCTATTTATGTTTATACAGTATCTTAGCGCCCCAGCGGTAAGTGTGTGACAGGCGAATGTGCGTTGGTGAGAGATGCTGGTTGGGTAAGTCGATGACCCTCGATTTACTACGTATTTCCTTAACTGTGAGATCCCACAAAGAAACCCTGAGCTTTAATGTTTTTCCATAGGGTTTGTCTTTAAGACGTTTACTTCTGAATATGCATAGTATACCGTTAAATTAGTTGGGTCCGTAACAAGTGTCAGAAGAGCTTGGCATGCAATGGGCTGCCTAGAACACAGTTTGACTACACTTGAGTTTTGTCTACTTAGAGCTAAAATCTACAAAAATACAAATTGACTAGTACACATTTTTCAAAATTTTCCTACATAGCATAGTGATGTAAACACGAATTGTACAAGAAAACACTAGGTAAAGTGGGTTGTAGGTTCATTTAGTACTAGTCTAGTCAATTTGAGTCTTATATAGTATATTTGAATGATCAACCGCTTATTGAGCAGTAGTCACTTTGAGCTCTAGGCATAAAACAAAAGTAGTCAAAATGTGTTCTAGACAGGCCAAGGCAAGCCCGCCAGGAGTGTCTGCGCGGGCACCGGTGTATGAATTTTCCCTCTACTCGTGAACATGCTCGGACCCGCCAGAAGCTTGGCAGCAGTGTCTTCTTGGACCTCTAAATCGAATGGCGAGCTCCTAGTTGTCAATAAAAGTCAATGTGTTGTCGATGAATCTTGTTAATGGCAGCGGAGGTCACGTCGCGCGCGTTCACGTCTTTTATATGAGCTTTCTAATTAATGACCGCGTCACACTGTGATTGTATGACTTGCATGGCCTGTGTGTACGAACCCGCGGCTCCACTCGAAATCTGCACGAGGAGGTATGTCTAACATTCTATAAAAACAAAGATGTAAGATACGTTTGTCCCGCTATCTCACGAGGAAAGTACCTATTGTCATGAACACAAATCACGAAGCAACGCATATTATAATTAAGCACTTTGTTTATTCATATCTCAAAGTAACTTAAGGCTGCAACAATGGAATGATAACTCATTGTCCGCATTTATTGCAGTAAGCATCATCATTGGATGTGACTCAACAGGCATTGTATAACAGCGCCGATGAAGGTACCCGGAGTCTGTGATGTGCGCCATGTCACAGCGGAGAGAGGGATTGTATGCGCGTGTCTGTACATTGTAGCGCCGACAGCTGATCTGTGAAAGTCAATGCTGGCGCGTTCCCACATAGAGCACCTCGTCACAATGCGCTCTCAGCAAAAACACCCAGACTTGCAGTTTACTGTCATTGCCGGCGCCGGCGCGGCCTTCGTGCCGCGGCCGCCACGCCCCGCCACGCCCGACCGGGCGCCGACGGTGCCTTACATTTATACATATAGATAATTAAGTATTAACTTATTTACATTCCAAAAATTAGCCAACTTAGCTACAAATACGTTCGTTCCACCTAAATACTCGTAAGCAACGTAAAGATAAAAACAGGCCTTCAAGTACATACCAAGAAACAATGCCGAATACTTATTCTACTTCATATTTATAATATAATGCTAATTCATTCGTTTGCTCAGCTGCGGCGAATTGTGTAACAGAGCGTGGCGGCCGTCGATTGGAATGAGTGCCGTGACGACGCGGCGACTTGCGCACGCGCGCATGTCGTGGCACATCTACGACTACATATAGGGGCTTCAGTCCCGGCCTGGAGCCCTACCACCGCCGGGGACAATGCCTCTGACACTCAACAATGAATTCAATAATCATTTCGTAGAAGTCATTCTCGTAGTCCTCATTAACATTTCAAAGTTGTCGTGTAGGTACTTCATTCTTTTGCTAATTATTGAACGGTTATGTGACGGTAGGTAATAAAAAAACCTAATTATTAGTTTTAACTGGTTTTAACAGTTTCGAGTCACGGCAATTAATCGCTCCGAGATAACATAGATCTCACTCGAACCCGTGTAAGAACTATGGCTTATTATATTATTTAGAGATATTAGAATGTTGAAGAGGTGAATCAACGATGACGGAATCCGACATTCGGATGCTCGCTCGTTCCGGAAGCCACTCACACACTTACACACACACTTACACACACACGGTTATTGCTGACGTAACCGTGACCTTTCCACTGCAGGAAGCATTAGCTAGTAGGCTCATTAGCTGTTCAGTTTGGTCAATGAATGCGGGCGCATGTTTTGCAGCTGCGTCCGATGAACCATCCACGCGGCCTGCATCAACAAAGACATGTGTAGTATATGTATGTGCATAGACGATGATTGACTTACTGCCAAGATTAGAGATCTAATACTTACTATTTATAGACACATTCCAGACTTATAAACCAATTGGTTTATAATTTGATAGCTACGGCATATCTGGGCTGTTTTTATCTAAAGATAGAAAAAAAGTCTAAATTATTTTATAAAACTTTCATTGTCATGTCATAAAATGCTCCATCGGAAATCGGAAAGTGTGATAAATTTAAGTTACAAGATAAGATTATTAAATATATAAAAGCTTATAAGAAACGACAGAGATACCATCTTATGTGCATAACAGTTATCTATATAAACACGGATCTCTTACATAATCCGCTCCAGATTCTTTGATTCGTCTGTCTGTGACCTACGCGCGCAAGCGCATCTCGAGATAAGAATCTTGAGTTTGACATTTATGCAAGCTTTATATTTTCATTCAAAGGTTGGGTTCCTATAACTAGAAATATGAATACTCAGAGTGCACAATAGCATGACATTTCACCATAAATAAGGCTTATGAATAAGTTATCTTCTAAAATATACAAATTAATCTCAAAATGAGTTGGTAATACTAAACAACGAATAACTCAACAACGCCACTTGACCAATTTTTTTTATGTTCGTAGAATTTTAAGGATGGTTTAATCGGCGAGAAAAAAATCTAATAATTACCCGTGCTAATATAATACATTTGCTCTCTGCCTTTCAGTAATTGAATGACACTGGCAAGGGCGATGCCCTAATAATCTATCTCATCTCAAGAGAGGAGTCCCTGTGTCCCAGCAGTGGGAACGTTAATAGGGTGATGATGATGATGATTGATAGTATGAATAGTTTCCCTGTGTTTAAGTGGTAGTAAGTATGTAGGCGGTGTGCGGCTAGGCGCGCGGCGCGGCGGTGCTCGAGCGCGCGCCGTGACCCGCCTGCCTAGAAAGCATACAGCACAGTTTGTCGCGCCGCACCGTGAACGTGACGCGCGCGGCACGCTGCTCGAGCGCGTTTCTACCTCGGAGGCAATCATGCTGTTTACTCGATGCAGGTATCCCACTTTTGCGGAACCATTCAACCAAGTATCCTAACATTACGACTAATAATATGAACTGTCCCTATTACTTGTATAGATAATACTTATTGTTCCCATTAGAAATAAATGAATTCCTATCTTGTATCTTGAATATTTAAGTGTTTCAGTTTATTACGATAAGTGTATAAACTGTTGAAATACACGAAACCCTTGGTGTATGAGCCTTTTTTCTATTTTGTATTAGTTCTTAATTAAGGTCATCAGTCATCACGGATATGACTTTTTGTGTTTAGGATTTATGTAGGAAAATTTATAGAAACGATAAGAATGAAAAATTTAATATATTTATGTAATAAAACTATATGTAATTATCTAATGATACCTACTGCACCGTTTCATATAGTGTAGGTTAAATTGAAATGGCAACAACTCGCAATAAGCAACATCAAAACAGTATTATCTGGACAAATAATTATTTTCTAAGATAACTTACATAAAAAAACGGTCGTTTAATAACACATATAACCAATGTACCAATGTATTATACAGCATGGGTGATTTCATGAAATAACTTAGTCAAATCTTATTATTTCTCAATGGGTCGTGCCGTGCTTACACGTACTTACATACAAGAGAAAGGTTATTATTACCTAACTATTGTGTTAATACCAAACTTTTCAGGCTAGGCGAGACAAATTAGACTTTGTGAGTGCAAGCCGCCATAAACCAAATCCCATCAAAAACATTAAAACAACAAAACAAAAAAACAAGTCTCGCAACTCAGTTGTTCTGCGGTAAAAAGTTGTGAGATCCATGTAATACCAAGTCGGTTATTAATTTATTCAGTCTTTATTTAAGCGACTTTCTGTCTTAATACGTCCAGTCTCTAGGACCACGAACGTGGTCCATAACAATTGAAAACCAATTGAGTCTGAAATTTCCGTACTCGAAGCATTAAGTTGATACGTAATAATTAACAGCATCTTATAGTGACGCATATCAATACCTAATAAAATACTTTAATCTATATAAATAAAAATGAATTGTTGTTCGTTAGTCTGATTAAAACTCGAGAACGGCTGAACGGATTTATCTTATCATAGTCTTGAAACGTTCGTGGAGGTCTAGGGAAGGTTTAAAAGGCGAGAAAAAATCGAATAATTGCCGGGAAAAAAAATTGAATAAAAACCCGTGCGAAGCCGGGGCGGGTCACTAGTGTTTTATATAAATATATTAAGACTTGGCCATCGCCTGAAAACACGTGTAAATTCAATTATTTAGTGCGAAAGAACATTGAACGTGTCAATGTCAACAGTCAACAACATCGTTGTGTCATCTATCACAGAGAAAACAGCTGATTGTCAAAAATCTATTATATTTGCGCTTTTCCCGACCGTTTTGTAATATTTTATTGCGTAAAATGCGTCTTCTTACTTTCAGTTTCCTGAAGAGTAGTCGCCTGAAGGCGGTGTGCCGCGGCCTGGCGAGCGCGCGGCCGGGCGCTGCGCCCGCGGGCGTCTCGCCCACCGCTCAGACTTCGCCCTCACCCCTACCAGCAGGTAAAGTAATGTTATAGTACTTTTGTTGCTTAGTTTTTCCATTCTCTTTTTGATTATATTCTTACTTTCAATTAAATACTATAGTCTTGACTGAAAAAAATATACATTTGATCACCACTATGAAGCAATTAATTATAGTTAGAATTTTGTATGTGTACATAAAACCTCATGACTGAGGAACGTGATTCCTCCGGGCCAAGATTATTCTCGGTTACCAGCCTCTATGCGTAACGGAAGTTTGACTATCATTGAATAGGAATAACAATTGACTCAAAATGTGTGTTTTGTTTTAAATGTACTAACAACTTAATTAAGTATCCTAAATTTTCTAAACTAATGAACATAATTATGTTCATACATACTAATCACCGATACAATATACTAATGAATGTAATTATGGTCATACCTACTATTAATCATTTATGCACTATTATTCTAGTTGTATCGTTAGAACATAATTAGGTTCATTAATAAAACAAAAAACTTGTGTTAATTTTCTGTTACCTACCTTAAACAGTATGTACTGAGATACCCTGAAGGTACAGGAACACATTGTTGTTCATATTAATTATAACTCTTATGTATGCAGTAGTGCAGGGTGGATTGGAGTATTAAAGTACCTAGTTGAAAAATAAAATAATTTTGTATATATCAGCGGACCCATCCATGGTGCAGATAGCAGAGAGCTGGGGCTCAGACACGGAGCCCGAGCTGCGCAGGCGCGTGCTGGAGGACATGCTGGTGCTGCCGGAGTTCATATCAGAGGCCGAGGAGGAAGCGCTGCTGGCCGAGCTGGAGCCCGTGTTCAAGCGCCTGCGCTATGAGTTCGACCACTGGGACAATGTGAGTACCCAACATTGATGATGATGAATAGAGATATCTATCAAGTATTCTGTACGGGTTAAGAGTTAAAAAAATAAATTAAAACATTTATTTGAAGTTTTGCAGTAGGTATGTTGATGCCATGTGTGTCCAGTATTATGTGATTAGTAAGTTTAAATTTATATTTCATAAAATTCAATGTGCATATGCAGCACTTAAAGGTATAAGCTATACTAATATTATAAAGTTGAAGATTTACGCTAATCTCAAGAACTACTAGTCCGATTACTATACTAGCCGTAATAGTCCAAGAGCTAGTGAACCCTGGGAGTAACGGTCTCCCTGTAAGGTTAGAAATTTGTATACTTACGATTTATGGTATGCTGAGAGCAATAGGCATGACCTGGCAGGCGTCAGCCCTGCACGTCATCAGCAGGGTTCACTAGCTCTCCAACTATGAGTAAGTTGTTCCCGCGGGATCCAAAGAGCCAAAAACTCGGCCAACGCCGCGGCGCGAAAAGCTAGTTTTATTAATAAGTCTATAAATAACATGGCTAGGTTCCTCATGATCATTCAAATTATTGACACAGAGTTGATCACCGACAGACTTTTAGTTAAGTAGCAGTTTATGTAAGGACCTAGCGAGTCTCCTTTCTCCCTCCTCGGCGGTAGAATGTCCACCGAGACTTGCCTCCCGTATAATACTCTCTGCATCTAATCAAATAATAGACACGACCACCCAGTTGTAAAGCTTCGGTGGTGGTATCGTTACCCTATTATTCAGGTGCATTGTACATATTGACCTGAATATTTAAAACGATTAATTATTATAAACTATTTATACTCCATTTTCCGAATAATCCTATCCATTCGAGGTCGTCCGGTAGATATCACTCCTTAGCGATAAGACCGCCATTTTTCACATTATCCTAAGTGCTTATGTATTATAATTATGTGTGTTATCGTATCTTATTATGATCTTGAAATTGGCGGTGTAACAAAGGGTGCGCAAACGTTGCAGGCCATAATCGGGTACCGCGAGACGGAGGTGCGCGCGTGGAGCGAGCGCGGCGCGGCGGTGGTGTCGCGCGTGCACCGCGCCGCCTTCCCGCGCGCCGCGCGCCCGCTGCCCGCCACGCACGTGCTGGACCTCGCGCCCGCCGGGTACATCAAGCCGCACGTGGACGCCGTGCGGGTAATGCTTCCTTGATACAGTTATGAGGGTTTTACACATTTATACCACACCTACTCGACCGCCATTTAAAAGAAACTTCACGGCCAGTGATGAGGCCCATGTCAATTGACAGAGTAAATACTTAGTAAGTAAGAGTAAAAACAAAAAGTACTAAGTGACTAATAGTATACGGTTTCTAAGATATTTCGGCTTAAAATTATTCTAAAAAAAAAAAATGTTTAACCCACGTATGGTACGAGTTACAGATTTTTCTGAGCACTTTTCGTTTATGATAGTTTACTCTGTTGATTGAAATGAATTTGATCTGGCCGTGAAAAAAAAAAAACTTTTTAGGCCTAAATATCTGAAAAACCTTATAAGTACGTCTGAAATTTGGTTCCTTAACAATAATTGCCAGCTTTTACTCTGTCAATTGACTTCGGTTTTATGGTTTCTACTTAAATATGGAGGTTTGTCTGTTCACGTCCGTAAGTGGTAACCCTCTGAATCCTTACACGTGACCTCCGGGTGGTTCTAGGAACAGTCTCTGGTGGTAGGCTTCGGCCGCGGCTTGTCACCACCCTCCGGGCTGGGCCAGTGCGTGAAGCGATTTTTTCGTGTTTCGTAATGTGGCCCGGAGAAGCCATCTTCTAGACGTTCATGCTCCATCTTAGACCACATCGTCACTTTACATCAGGTGAGATTGTGGTCAAATGAAGGCTTATCAATAATAATTAAAAAAAAAAAAAACCGTAGAATCCCTTTTTTTTCAAAATATCTGTTTATATTTCAAAATTTGTTTTTTTTTTATTTTTTGTAGAAAAATTTAAGACACATCCGTAACTGTCCGTGTAGAATAGTCCTTGGATTTTATACGAGATGACGTTACTCGGGGCTTCACTTGATAATAGAAAGTGCAAAAAAATTTCGACCTATCACGTAATGCGTTGGTGTAATTGGCTATCACATCGGGGCGCTCCCGGAGACGCAGGTTCGAATCCTGCGCGCGAAGGATGTGTCGTAATTTTTTCTTCATAAAATTTAAAAAAATAGTTTAACCTGCAAAGTGAGGTTTATCACTTATTATAAATCATTAAAATGTCTGTGTTTGTAGTAGGCATGCCACGCTCGATACAAAACTACACATAAATATATGTTTCATTGAAATAACTCGGAATCATTGCGCAGAGACTGCACGGTGCCTTTGTACGTAACTTCGCGCCGCGTCACGTCTCGGTCTGGACAGACCTATGCAGTAATCGGGCAGATATTGCGTAATCGACTTTCCTTCGTTAAAGTCCGGTCAATTTAAACCAAAAAATGAGAGTGAAGTTACATAAAGTCCCCCAACAAGCTGAATTTCAGTGAAATTGTTTAAAACATAATTATAAACAATGTCTAGAAGTTCCCCATCATTCCCATGTAAAGAAATTTTTTTAATCAAGGTCAAAGGTTACAATAATGAGTTTATCGCGATTTTCAGCAAAACGGTAAGTTTTATCATAAAAGTACCTGAGACAAAATTATAGATCATAAAATGATCTATAAAAAATGTATGAATACTTTTTTTCTTACGAGCCACCGTTTCTGAGATAATAACGATTCAATAAGTATAAATCTAAATTTAAAATTTTAGAAAATCCCCCTTAAAAATTTTGAAAATTTTCTGATGTTTTATTTTCCTTAAAAGTAAAACACCATAATATTTAGTAATGTTCACGCGATGCTCTTTCATTTGATACCCCACTCGAGTATATTTGCAGATTTTCGGTTTTCCTTCCCCACTCTCACCCCCATAACTTCTAAACGACTCAACCGATTTTCATAAAACATGTCTAAGAAGACCCAGGCCAAACACACCTATCATACAAAAAAATTGATCCGTTCAAAATCGGTTGAACCGTGAATAAAAATTTTTCCTCACATGGGAATGATGGGGAACTTCTAGACATTGTTTATAATTATGTTTTAAACAATTTCACTGAAATTCAGCTTGTTGGGACTTTATGTAACTTCGAATGTCTAAATTGACCGGACTATTAATAGAGTTGTGGTTATGTCGTGTCCAGTTCTGCGGCGCGGTGATCGCGGGGCTGTGCCTGTGCTCCGGCGCCGTGATGCGGCTGCAGCACGCGCGCGACCCCGCGCTGCGGCTCGATGCGCTGCTGCAGCGCCGCGCGCTCTACATCATGAAGTAACTATGACTAGAAGTTATATATTATACCGTCAAAAACCGTATACCTGTCAAAAATCGTCATCGATATCGCGCCGGCTAGGAAAGTTACAAAGGTCAAAAGGTCTGTTTTTTCTCAAATATCTCGCGACACCTCGCGCGCACACCGTAATCTTCCAAGCCCGCGCCGGAGGCGCCATCTGCGCCGCGCGTCGCGTTATATCCCTAATTGTGCGCGCGTTCCCACCAGTCCGGTCCGGTGACTTGTATTCTTGTTTCGTACGTAGGTACCATTAATTTGCCGTTAATTGTTGAATTTACCTATCCAAATGTGTTCGCTCGCGTAACGGTCGGTTTGGTGTGGCAGGGGAGTGGCGCGGTACGAGTTCTCCCACGCGGTGCTGGGCGGCGAGGAGAGCCGGTGGGGCGGCGCGGCGGTGCGGCGGGGGCGGCGCGTGGCGCTCATCGCCCGCGAGGAGCCGCGCGCGGAGGACGCGCCGGGACCTCCCAGCGTGCACTCCGCCTGAACGCCCGAACCCACTGACTACGCTGCGACATAATATGTAACGGAATGCGGTATTTTATTTCCTTTTGTACACAAACTTTTTCGACCCGGGTGAGTTCTTATCACTGAAAGATTATATTGACACTGCGCTTGTTTAGCCGGTCTCCGCCGGTCGTGAGCCTCGCAGTATGAGGGAGCTGGACCGCGACCGCGGGGGGGAGGGTCCCGGAGCGGACGGAGTTGCTCCGCGGGGGGAGGGTCTGGGGACGACGGTGAGGCTCGGCCCTACTAGGACTGTTATTGAATTTTTTTCCTCTCATAAATAGCGGACTACGCTGCGATTTCCTCACGCCAGAGGGCAGCGTAAGCGGTAAACGATACCCATAAACTATGTTAATAGTATCTCGTAGGTGAACCGCCATGTTGTTTACTTAATTACTCAACCGTAGACAAGAACCTAGAGAACCAGCGATTTGTTTACTAATTTGCTAGTGGCGCCATCTGTCAAGTTTGGTAAAGTTGAAAAATTATTAATACAGGGCTATTGTGATTGTTATCCAAACTGTTCATTAATTTGTGTATCTGCATACATATTGAGAACTAGTCTTAGTGGTTGATTTTATTTCAACCACTTATTGTGTAAATATCGTCATATGAATTTGATTCATAAATGTTCAGTATTGTATAAACATTAATTTATGATAGTAAATAAAACATTTGTTTAACATTTTATTATTTTTATTTCATATCCCTGCGAATTCTTAAATACTATAACTTACTTTATATTGTTGTAAAACTTATTACATCGGGAATTCAAATTCATCACGATGACAGATGATTTTTAACTACAAAATTATTGTCGACATCTCGACTATCTCACCCTGCAGCACAAACATGACAACTATTATAAATGTAGTTTATTGGGTAATAGAAAAGTTATATTTGTGCAGAAAAGTTATACCGGGCGTTGGAGCAGTCAGGCTGGCCACATACCTAGCGTTTTTATTCAGTTACGACAGATTACCGAATTGTCGTGACTCAACGTCCACGCCTTATAAAAATAAACTGAGAAAGTAGCTCACCGAAATGGTATTTTATGACATCAGTGATTTTTCTAGTCTACAGCTTTTATAAAATTATTTTAACTACAATGCATAATATTTTATTTAAATAATCAAATTTTGACATATAATAATGGTATTATGAATAAATTCTGTAGTATTGCATTAGAATATTATAAAACCGGTAAGACCGACGCCGCCTTAATATATGTGTGGCTGTGATATATCTTGCTAGTCCTGCTCCATCTCCTCCAGCGTCTCCACCTCCAGGTACTCCACCCGCTCCTCCTCCGCCCCCGCCTCCGCCCCCTCCTCCGCCTCCGCCCACTCCGACTCCTGGAAGTGACAGGAAAACTTGTCATAGCACAGGTCAGTCATACAGTGATAATCTATTGTAAAACCTTTGTTTAAAAAAGGGGTAAAGTCAGATCCAGGTAACTACCGCCCTATAACAATAGTTCCTATTTTATCGAAAGGAAAAGGAAAAACTGGAAAAGGCTACCCAACAATTTTATAAACAAAAATAATATCTTAAATGATGCACAATTCGGCTTTCGAAAAGGCAGTTCAACTTCTCTTGCATGCTTTTCCCTGATTAAGTTTGTTACTGAGAGCATTAATGAGAAGAGTAGCCCGGTGTTGTCGCTTTTCATGGATCTCAGTAAAGCTTTTGATTTTGTAGACCACGAGAGACTTTTAGGCAAACTTGACAACTATGGCATTCGAGGTCCAGCCCTTGACTGGTTGACTAGCTACCTACATAATAGACAGCAGTGTACAGAAGTAACAAAAGTTATTCGAACTGCCAAGGGAAGATTTGTTAAAGAGGTTTTCAAGTCAGCTAACATATTAAACAACAAAGGAGTTCCGCAGGGCAGTATATTAGGGCCTTTGCTGTTTTTATTATATATTAACGATCTACCTAATTGTACTCCCCACAAATGCGTTCTTTTTGCAGATGATACAACCGTTCTTATCAGAGTAAAAAACAAAAATGTAGCTGAAAAAACTTTGAATGACGCTCTATCTGACATAATTAATTGGACTAATCAAAACAAATTATTAATTAATATAAATAAAACCAAAATAATACAATTTAATTCCTATAACACAATACCATTAAAATTTGACATTAAATACAATCTTGAAAAAGTAGAAGAGGTTTCATCGTACAAATTTCTAGGTACAACGGTAGACAGGCATTTAAATTGGAAGGATCACGTCAACCAAGTGTGCGATAAACTGAGTAGGTTCGTCTTTGCTCTTAAAAAAGTACGCCAGACCATTTCTTTTGAAGCGGCCATCGTAGCCTATCACGGTCACGTATCTTCTGTTCTAGGGTACGGACTACTGTTGTGGGGGAATTCAGTGGACGTTGAAAGAGTATTTAGGGTACAAAAAAGATGTCTGAGGGTTATTAACAGGACTTGGTTCCGTGATAGTTGCAAGCCTCACTTCAAAAAATGCAACATATTGCCTCTGGCGTGTATGTATATTAGAGAGCTATGCCTTTTCGTTAAAGCTTGTTTGTTTATAAAAGTTTGTTTATAAAGCGGAGTGAGGTTATAACACGACAGAAAAGGCATAAATTTAAAAATTTGCTTACAAACCACAATGCAATAGGGATTTATATAAAAGAAATGTTTATAACATGTGTATATTAATTTATAATAAATTACCCGAATCATTAAAACAATTGAATGGATTTATTTTTAAGAACAGATTATGTAGTTGGTTGCTTGACAAATGTTTCTATAATGTGAATGAGTATTTGAATTATGATGATAAATGTATGTAATTTTTTATTATGACATCTTTAATATAATTTTGACAAAATATTTGCACGCCTGCTTGCAGGCTGAATACAGTGACATAAACTATTATTTTAGATCTGACATGTATTATTAATTATGTATTCTCGCAAATAAACGATTTCATTTCATTTCATAACGATACAAATAACAAATTTGTTACACAATTTTAAATTTAATGATATAATATATATATATATTATATTTGATTATATAATAAGTATCCTAATATAGGCAAGGTCTCAATATAAGTAAAAGTTGAAATGTCCTGACAGGGTTAATGAAGGGGATTTTTAAAATGAGGAAACAATTAATTTGAATAATTGCGTCCTGAGATGTGGGAAATGCGAGTCTGTTTATTTGGTACGAGTAAGACGTATCCCACATATTATCACTGTTGAAAATAACTAAATCCCCGGTGTTCAAAATATTTAGCTGAACGTCCAGAGTTCGTACATAGGCCTCTTCAAAGATCTTCAGTTCTTAAAGTTTTTGATGTTAAAATGCGTTCGATAATGAAATAAAACACAGGCAAAGGAGACGCGATAGTGTGATGTACGTAGACGTTACCGGGGCATCCTCCTTGTCGTGCGTGCGCGCGTGCCGCTTCATGGCGGCGCGCGACCCGAACCTGCAACAACAACACTTACGTTACAAACGAAAGTTATTTCATAGTCAGTGTACCTAGCAGCGCAGCGCCGGTCACGAGTCGCGAATAGCTTTCACACTCACGGACGCTAGCACTCAATATGACCGGATTTAGCTTGAGCTAGAAGGGTTCCGATTAAGAAAAGAGTTGCCTTCCGGTCGTTAGGTAAATATATCTTATAGTACCGGTGTAAAAAAACAAATTAAAGTATTATTTTTTGTAATAGAGCCAGAGTCGAACTATTTCAAATTTTATGCAGAAAAAGATGCGCGTTCGAGGGTCACGGATGCGCGTTAGTCTTGCTCTTCTTAATAAAAATAGATTAAATTAGAAGCGCAGTTTATTTTCATGTATTAAAAAGTCATTAAGAGCCCTATTACATTTCGATGTTACGCTAATTTAGGTATTTACGTACCGAACCAGCGGCGAGCTACGCGAGCGCTACTTTCTGTACCGCTCGCGCCATGATATTGCGTTGAGTAGGCGTCTAAATGATCTTGATCCACCGTAATTTAAGTTTTCTTAGAATGGAGTTCGGTGGATGGATTTCACGGTCGTAACCTGTTTATATAAATAAAACATACAAATGTAACTATTAATTATTTATTTGAGTATAGTAATTTATCATATAAATACAAAAATATTTCCCGCAACGGCATTGATCGAGCTTTCCTCGAATCGATAATTTCAGGTATTACACATTTTTCATAAAAAGCTTGCAACTTAGGTAACATATTTAAATTCCAAAATTGTTCGTCTTTGTTGATTTTTATCAATTTTACTGGATGATCTGGGCCAGTCCATATGGCAAGTATACACATATTTCTATTTGCTATGTGAAGCTGACCTTGGATTTGATAAAACCAGTCATGATTTTGATTTATTGTTACGCGTGAGTTATTTAATTTAAAACCTTTATTTTTTTTTTTGTTCGAAGGGCCGTGTCATAGTCTATTCCGAAAGCTGAAATAAGACATTTAACTTCAATAAGACCCTCACTCTATAAACCATCAGGTGAAGCCCCCAAATAACAATGATCTGGGTCAATAAATAGACCACATTTTTCTATTTCAATGTTTTCTTGTTTACTTAATTGTTCCAATGCTACAGACTCGTTGTCCCTACCATGTTTGATGGAAGAAACATTGTCTAGATTATAATTAGATAAAATAGTTTAAAAAAGAGGAGCAGAATTTTGGTTAGGCCGTCTTTTACATATTCTTGCAAATGTCGATGCCGTAACAATGTCAATTATTCTTCTTCCTTGAATGTCTGAATCTAATCTATCTATGAACAAAAAAAAACATTATAAACACTTTATCATTTTTTTTAAGTATGTACAAAGAGCATTTCATAAACGCACTCACCATATTTTCATCACATGAAGCAAGTGTTTCATCTACTTCTACCATGAAATCATTTTGAGATTCATCGGATTTATAATTTATATTTGTTTCAGAGCGTGTGTTATCTTTGTCAGGATCCTGAAAATAAACAAATAGCTAATAGGGATATACGTTAATTATTTAGTTCATGAACAGGTCGCTCTAAAAGTGATATTTTTTTTGGATTAGCTATTTTCAGCTTTAAAAGGTGATCTGCTCATCTCTCTCTCTCTCTCTCTCTCATGACACAGATATTTACAGACATTACAGACATAAAAACGTAATGAGTTCTCTCCACCACTAATTTAAATTCATTATTATAATAATTCTCTCACCATGTCCATCGTTCCGGCGAGGTTGCTTGATGTTGAAGGACAATATTGTCTGGATTACCTCGTTTTTTCATTCTAAAATAATAATTAATCATTAATAAAAAAAAAAGTGTTGTGAAGATTAGAAATAATAGACCAGATTTAATATAAACATTGATTTTAATAAGATAAAAAGAATTGATTCCCTAAACAAAATTTTAAAAAAATCCGTTAGGTATGTAGAATTAAAGAAATATTTTTATAATCCTGTCAAAAATTAAAATTTATAATAATATAATAAACCGCCATTTAAGCATAACATCAAATTCGTAATCTACACCCTCGATTTAGTCGGAAACGATATACCCATGATCAAAATTTTGAATAAAAAAATCAGCCATGTTGGTCTTAAGATTAACCCCAATTTCGTAAACATCGATTTAGTCTGAAACGATAACCAGATCGAATCTCTGTTTTGGAGAGATGGGTATGTTCACATAGTTCATTATAAAATTGGTCGTTTAAAAAAAACACGAAAGTAAACATAATAATAAAAAATCAAGTGTTAACCTACATATTACTATATACTACATATTATATTTAAATAATACCTTACCTTGCTTCTCTTGCTTTCTCCAGACATAGAATATTTCTTCTTTAGTGACGCATTGATATTTATATTTATTTTTCCCCATTCTGACTTGTAATAAAGCTCAGCTACATTAAAAATAACTTTAATGAGTTAACTAGTACGAACATAATACTAATTGAAATATAATAATATACGAACGTAAATACTTACATTACAACGATCAAAATATTTCGGTCGTAGCATACGCACGCACACTAATAGCGTTTATACGGCAATCGACAGTATCAACACGAGACAAAGGGCGCGAAATCAACTGACATAGGTCCACCCTCGACAAGCGCTCGCGCAGTACTGAGGGCAGATCGCCGGCGCAATGAATTATATAGTTCTTTTATTTAATTCATAAAAAATTTAAAACACCGATTTAAAAATTAAAATTAATATTGTAGCTTAAGCAAAGGTTGACAATTATTTTGGTATAAGTATGATGTCAAATTGACTTAGAACTTCGGAGATATTGGGGTTTGTTTTGAAGCCTTTTCGGTCGATATTGAATTTATTTCTGCTTTTTTTTTCTTTACTTAAAAAGCATATAATGAAAATGTATTCTATCATTATTGAAGTATAGGATATAAGTAACATAAAAAAAAATATTTTGATGGTCTATATTCAACAGAGTCTACAAATTAGAGGTCCCAAAACAGGTCTCCGAGCGTTTTTCGATAAACATGTATCGGGAGAATATTTATTATAAAATAAACGAATAAGTTATCTAAAATTTGTTCTATTATTATTCTAGTGGAGAAAACGAACTATTATAAACAAGTAATTTTAA
Source organism: Gymnoscelis rufifasciata (assembly GCA_929108375.1). NCBI lineage: Eukaryota > Metazoa > Arthropoda > Insecta > Lepidoptera > Geometridae > Gymnoscelis > Gymnoscelis rufifasciata. The sequence goes on along the minus strand of OV815323.1, from coordinate 13,331,813 downwards.
TTTCAAACAACGAACGAAAAACATAAAATTTGGACCATGAAACCGAGCAATCTCGCGTTTTTTTGTAATAGGCCTCTTAAGATTGAATAGTGGCCCTAGTAGGGAGTCGTCGTCAGCCAGCAGCGGGTACGTACGTGCGCGGGCAGCGGGCGCAGGCCACGCCCCCGGCGGAGGGGGCGGGGCCGGGGGAGGGGGGCGCCTCCTCCGCGCCGCCGTGGCACTTGCGGATGTGCGCCAGCAGCGCGCTCCTGGAACAGATTTCAGATTCTGATTTATTTATTTCACCTTATTATAACAACGGTCGCTATACAAGGTAAATCATTCTATTATTCTTTCTAAGTTAAATTATACATAAACAAATCACAAAAAGTCAGATGTTCAGTTCAATGTAAATAAATAGATTAAAATCATGAAATAAATTACAAGAAGACACACACGAGAAAGAAAGGCACCGCGCAATCGTTAAAGTTCCGGGGTACTCAAAGTAAGCCGAAAACCCCTCACTTAATAATTCAAACCGAATCGATAGCATCATTTCCAATCATCGCCATATTATATGCGCACAAAATATTTCTACGTGGATGAGAATTCTACGCCGAGTGCGAGCGGACGGAACGTCTACGATGAATAGGAGCGGCCGTGCGCTGCGCCTGCGCTCACCGCGGGCGGGATACGCCGAGGTCCCAACTTTCGCCGGCCCGGAAGCATCTCCCTCAATTCCTACTTAGAGAACCTCGACAGGAGGCGGAATACATTTCCAACGGGCGTCGCCGACGGTCTCACCTGGTGCTGAAGCGCAGGAAGGCGCGGCGGCGGCGTGGCGGCGCAGTGCGGCGCGCGACTCCTGCGCCGCGCCGCACACCGGGCAGGCGCACGGGCAGCTCGTAGCCGACGCTCTCACCTGGTGCTGAAGCGCAGGATGCAGGCGCGGTAGCCGCAGACGCGGTGGCGCTCGGCGTGCTGCGCCGCGTGCGCGGTGCGCTGCGCCGGCGAGCGCGCCAGGTGGAAGCAGGTGGCGCACAGCGCGGCGTGGCCGGGCGCGGCGGCGGCGTGGCGGCGCAGTGCGGCGCGCGACTCCTGCGCCGCGCCGCACACCGGGCAGGCGCACGGGCAGCTCGTAGCCGACGCTCTCACCTGGTGCTGAAGCGCAGGATGCAGGCGCGGTAGCCGCAGACGCGGTGGCGCTCGGCGTGCTGCGCCGCGTGCGCGGTGCGCTGCGCCGGCGAGCGCGCCAGGTGGAAGCAGGTGGCGCACAGCGCGGCGTGGCCGGGCGCGGCGGCGGCGTGGCGGCGCAGTGCGGCGCGCGACTCCTGCGCCGCGCCGCACACCGGGCAGGCGCACGGGCAGCTCGTAGCCGACGCTCTCACCTGGTGCTGAAGCGCAGGATGCAGGCGCGGTAGCCGCAGACGCGGTGGCGCTCGGCGTGCTGCGCCGCGTGCGCGGTGCGCTGCGCCGGCGAGCGCGCCAGGTGGAAGCAGGTGGCGCACAGCGCGGCGTGGCCGGGCGCGGCGGCGGCGTGGCGGCGCAGTGCGGCGCGCGACTCCTGCGCCGCGCCGCACACCGGGCAGGCGCACGGGCAGCTCGCCGTGTGCGCGCGGAAGGCGCCCCAGCTCTGGAACACGCGGCGCGGTCTTTAGAGTCGATTCCGAATTTAAATGCGGAACGCTGACCGCGGATACTTTTTCATCGCTCGGACGCGGTGCACCTCCGCGGGGAACGGCCTCCGCTCTGTCCCGCGGCGGTGACCGGACGCGGTGGCTCGTCGCCCGCGGCGTGCGGCGTACGTACCTCGTGTCGCGCGTCGCAGAGCTGGCAGTGCAGCGGGTCGGGCGGCGCGTGGTCGCGCGCGTGGTCGGCGAGCGCCCCCGCGTCGCTCGCCACCGCGCCGCACGTCCAGCACCACAGCGCCGCGCCCGCGCCGTGCGGCGTACGTACCTCGTGTCGCGCGTCGCAGAGCTGGCAGTGCAGCGGGTCGGGCGGCGCGTGGTCGCGCGCGTGGTCGGAGAGCGCCCCCGCGTCGCTCGCCGCCGCGCCGCACGTCCAGCACCACAGCGCCGCGCCCGCGCCGCGCGGCGTACGTACCTCGTGTCGCGCGTCGCAGAGCTGGCAGTGCAGCGGGTCGGGCGGCGCGTGGTCGCGCGCGTGGTCGGAGAGCGCCCCCGCGTCGCTCGCCGCCGCGCCGCACGTCCAGCACCACAGCGCCGCGCCCGCGCCGCGCGGCGTACGTACCTCGTGTCGCGCGTCGCAGAGCTGGCAGTGCAGCGGGTCGGGCGGCGCGTGGTCGCGCGCGTGGTCGGAGAGCGCCCCCGCGTCGCTCGCCGCCGCGCCGCACGTCCAGCACCACAGCGCCGCGCCCGCGCCGCGCGGCGTACGTACCTCGTGTCGCGCGTCGCAGAGCTGGCAGTGCAGCGGGTCGGGCGGCGCGTGGTCGCGCGCGTGGTCGGAGAGCGCCCCCGCGTCGCTCGCCGCCGCGCCGCACGTCCAGCACCACAGCGCCGCGCCCGCGCCGCGCGGCGTACGTACCTCGTGTCGCGCGTCGCAGAGCTGGCAGTGCAGCGGGTCGGGCGGCGCGTGGTCGCGCGCGTGCTCGGCGAGCGCCCCCGCGTCGCTCGCCGCCGCGCCGCACGTCCAGCACCACAGCGCCGCGCCCGCGCCGTGCGTCGCCACGTGCGCGCGGAACTGGGAGATGCGCTGCAACGAGGGGGGGGCGGTTGAGCCGGCCGGTACCGGGAGGACGGCGGACGGATGCGTCGCTAGCTGTCCCACAATTGGTAAACATCTGAGAGACGTTCCAACTTTAGACAAATCTACCGGTCCGACGTTTTAAAAAAACGTGATTTCGCTGCCAGTGATAAGATGCATGTCGATTGACAGAGTAAATATTCAGAAACAAATAAATTAAAACGGGCGATTGGGGAGGTTGTTGTGGATCGGTTTAACCCCCATGTATGTTCTATGATTTTTTATAATTTGGAATTATTGTAGCTTGATCAGTTTTTCCAAATATAAATTTGTGTTAACAGATTCAAAATTTTAATATCTCCAAAATTATAAAAAATCATAGACCATACATTTATTTACCAATTGTAACACGGGGCGTTATACAAGGCAAGTCAAATTTACATAAGAATTGTATCTAGTCTAGGTATTATAAAACATGTTATAAATAAAACTGTTACTCCAATTAAGTGTTAGTAATAAGTTTATTAAAACTGTTTGTTTTCCAATTAAAATCAAATAATAAATCTAAATTTAAAATTTGAGAAAGACCTCCTTTTCCAATTCCCTAATTTCCTTAAAAGTAAAAAAAAACATAATAAATTAAAATCGCTCCATCCGTTCGGGAGCTATGATGTCCCAGACAGACAGACGACTCTTTTTTTTGGGGGGTTAAAAATAGGCCATGTGCTTCTAAGGAAATAAACTTTTTGAGTTTGAGTAAGACCTTAAGACTCCGCCTAAATTCCTTTTCTCTTCTCTCTTCAAGAACAGCTTTGATTCACGGTCTATTTACCCGTCTACGTACATGGCGGCCACTGAGGAGCACTGGTAGGACAGTAGTAGACAGTGGTACCTGGATGGAGGCGGGGCACACGGAGCACTGGTAGGACAGTAGTAGACAGTACCTGGAAGGAGGCGGGGCACACGGAGCACTGGTAGGGCTGGTCGGGCGGCGCGCGGTCGGCGAGCGCGGCGGCGGCGAGGGCGGCGCGCTCCACGGTGATGACGTCCTCCGCGCTGTAGGCGCCGCCGCCGCCGCCGCCGCCGCCCACCACGATGAACACGTCGATCTTCTGCGTCAGCTCTGCTAGCCTGAAAATTGCAACACAACAACATCTACAGTTATGAAGTGCTGGATGGTTTTGAACTATAACTTTTTACTTTGAAGAGGCCTCAGGCGCTCAGCAACCTTTTCCATACTTTCAAGCTAATGCATTTTTTAATGATTTTATTTATTTGTAATAATGTATTTATGACACACACATATCCATACATGTGGAATCACTGTGTTAATTCAATTCAATTTATTTTTAAACATGATGCACAGCTAGTTAAAATTTACTGATGTTGGTTATCAAAAAATGAATCAACAGACAAGAATATGCAATGTTATCAATACATGATACCCAAAGCAACTCAAACAACATCAATACAACATCCAAAATACGTTTACCATAACATTCCAATCTGCAAAGGAAGGAAAAAAAGGAACTGAAGAATTAGAATTAGATTCCAATCTGCAAAGCCGAAGGTCGTCGGTACAAACCTCTACCTATTCGCTTCGCAACGTCGGAAGAAGGTGGGACAAGAGTCCCTAGAAATACGAATCCGCTCGTTACCTCTGCCTGAGCGAACGGATCTTCTCGCTGAGAGGCGGGTCGGGCGGTGCGGCGAGTTGCAGGCCGAGAGCGTAGGCGTCCTCGGCGCGCCGCACGCAGCGCAGGCACAGGCGGGCCGGCGGCAGCGCGCGGCTGTGGCTCAGCTGCAGCAGCACGGCGCGCAGGCTCGGCCGCGTGACGCCCGGCGCCGGCCACTCCGCGTCCGCCTCCTCCGGCGACACCAGCTCCGAGTCCGACCGCCCGCACACGCCGCACGCCTCGCTGCCCGCCTCCAGCTTCACGCTGCCGCCGCCGCCGCCGCCGCCGCCATCCGCGCTCACGTACGAGCTCATTGGAAACACCATGATCACCTTCCGCGAATCTTATATGTTAATAGAAACGTCCATTACACTATCTTGATAAACTTGCTCCTGAAAACTTTGGTTGGAATTGTTGGAAACAACGTAAATATTCAACAAGTAAAAACAATAACAGATGACGGCGTCTGTCGGTCGATCATCATCGCTCAGATTACGTTTCACCACGGATAAATAGCTCTTCGATGACCATCAATCATAATCAAAAGTGAAAATAACGATCTATGATTTACGAGCTAGCTCAGGTAATTTTGTAAAACGCCGAAAGTTTAATACACCACCAGCTATGAATCTATTGGCTTTTGTTTGTTTTAATCTTAAATGATACAAAAATATGTCAGGTAAAATTACAAAACCGTTGTTTCCACGATTGCATAGTCTTTTACCTTATCTTTTATTTTAGTTTTGTTAAATATTGTATTTTGTTATAGAATTCGTGTTCTACGAGAAGAACAGGAAGCGGGCAGCTAAGTGGTCTGGCGCAATTAAATGGTTAGACTCAGGTGATAGTATCTCCTTAAGTAGGTATTACTTTAAAGGTATTTTTGCTGCTGCTGTATTTCATGTTTTGTTTGCTGTAAGTACTTATCTGAAATATTATGTTAACATAAATATGATAGTTCTGTTATTATTACCATTTTTCTGACAATTTTGTTGATACCAAAAATAATTTAAACAGTTTGGAGGCGAACTTTGGAGATTATACACATTTCTAGTTACTAAAATATTTACTTGGATAATCTTGCCTTGTTTTTTAATTTCGATCAATGTTTTGCTTTTCTATGTAGATTATTTTTTATGGTTACCCCTTTGATACTTCTGACTGACCTCTAGGAAGTGCAGAGATCCTGGAGCACATCAGCGCCACTCCCAACTCTGAAATGTGGGACGAGCAGATGGAGTTTGCCAATAAATTGGCTCAATTTGAGGTATCTATTAATTTTCATGAATATTATGTATGTAATTAGATCTATTTATAATTAATAAGGCAACTTATCATACATAAATGGTGTCTACTCTTCCAAATCAACCTTTTTATTGCATTTTAGGTGATAAACAATGAGCTGGATGCTGAGAAATTGGAGAAAGGAGCAAGCTTCCTGTCCACCGTGCCAAAACCTGCTCCCTGGGTCACTGACCCGCGCCCACAACCACATTGTAATATAGCGAAATTTGCGAATTTATTGTAGGAACAGATAGACTAAAAGGGGTGTTTGTAATTCTGTGTGTTTAGGCTAATTCTCTTGCATGGCGAAAGTGGCGCTAAAATTGTTACTATTTCAGGGTCTATTGAAGAAAACAAGTTGGTAGCAGAAAACAATAAAGGCCCTAAAGATATTCCAAAAATACCAAAGAATTTAGATGTTTTAAAGGTATGTGCACTAGGGTCTGTATATTTTAAGGTTTGAAACAAAATATGATTTGCAGCCTGGTGACAGACAGACGGATGACTCAGTCTCAGTATGGGCCCCGTTTTACCCTTTACAAGAGATGTTTGCTTGTGGCGGCATCTGCTTTGAGTTTCGCGTAATATCCTATCTGGAAAATTCTTTCACTTCTATTGAGTCTTGAGTCCTGACTTCTGAGTGGCGTGCAGTCGGGCTAATCGGAATATGTGACCATTTGGAAGCCTTGTTTCATTTTGTCTAGAGTTTAAACATAAAATGTTGTTCAGCTTATTCCCATTCAATCATATTATTCATTCGTAATGATTATGTGGTTTTATGTGGATGTGATTATGTGGATTATGTGGTATCTAATCATATACAGTAGCTTTGCATTACATTCCCTCCCCAACAAATTAGATCAGATGCAACAAGAGGATCGTAATAAAATTGTGATCAGATAATATCTAACTAGCCCCCTCTACACATCGGCAAACGATATGAATAAATTATAGTTTTAATTAGTATACTCCTCTGTGGTAGGTATTTAACATCGCTCCAGCTCTAATCCGTCTGTTCTCCTTTTGGAAGCACATATTTCGTTTCTTTAACTATTTAATCTTGTTGTAAATTATTTTATTTGTATCCCTAAGTCCGCGGACGAGTCCGTCGATAGCATTTGCAGGTCCAACATCATGTGGAGCATAATTATCCTTGTGCAGACGATGTGTGTATGCGTGAACGCGGCGTGGCTCTCGTCCGAACTGCTGGAGCCGCTGCGGGAAGCGGCGCGCGCGAGTGGCTTGTGCCTTAGAACCGATCCCCGCCTGCCGCGCGGCCTCGTCACCTTCCAGCGCCTGCCGCCGCGCGCCACGCTGCATGTGACCGAACAGGTAACCGCCGCGGACCTCAGCGCCCTTCGACTTACAGCCGGGTCCCTCCTGGCGCGCGCCACGCTGCATGTGACCGATCAGGTAACCGCCGCGGACCTCAGCGCCCTTCGACTTACAGCCGGGTCCCTCCTGGCGCGCGCCACGCTGCATGTGACCGATCAGGTAACCGCCGCGGACCTCAGCGCCCTTCGACTTACAGCCGGGTCCCTCCTGGCGCGCGCCACGCTGCATGTGACCGATCAGGTAACCGCCGCGGACCTCAGCGCCCTGCGACTCCCAGCCGAGCCCTTTCTGGCGCGCGCCACGCTACAGCTCACCAACACTGATAGGTAAACCCTTGGATTTAATGATTGACGTGGTTCGGGGTTGGCACTGGGCGTCCGACATATAAATGTAGCACAAAAGAGTGTAGCGGTAGAGTGCAAATCGGTCGGTAACCTTTATTACCAATCATTATGAACTCCATTTTGCGTCAGCGCTCACTTCCACTTATTCCATATGGTCTTTTGGCACTCCCAAACGCGAGATGTCGAATCACCCGCAATCGCGGAAGTTGCGCGACATTGATTCAAGTAACATACTTATGTCAGGGCGTGGCGCTGTCGGACGCGCGTCGCTGCCTGCGCGCGCTCTGCGTGCTGGAGGGCGGCGCGGCGGCGCGCCTGCTGGCGGCGGGGGCGGGGGCGGGGGCGGGGGCGGGGCTGGCGGCGCACGCGGCCCGCGCGCAGCGCTCCGTCTGCTCGCAGATCACGCTGATAATACTCGACGTCGCTGACTACTTCAAGTGAGAGTTTTATTCATTTGTTTGGACCGAATTTAAATTTTAACGTCATAATGCTCAAAATTAAAGAAATTGTATGTAAAACTCTTGATGCGACGACGTGTGGCTTGTTTGCGAATTTTTTGTGCGTAATTTACTTTATTGTAGCTTAGTTGAACGTGTAACATCCGAACGGTTTGTCTCCATTAATTATTTATATAAAATAAATTACAAATAAAAATCTTTTATTTCAGACACAGGTTCATAAATTAAATTAATGTGATCATAAAATAACATACATATAGAAAACATAACCATAAATAACATAAACAGACAGATACTGTCCCGTGCAGAGAGCGATCAATCTAGGAAAAAGGTTCCTTCAGTTATTATCACTCTCTGCACAAGAGACCTCTTCGAGTCTTTAGGATATTGTTTCGACTGCCCCGGACTCTGCGCATCAGGGACGCAGTTTTTATTCGCATAATGGCATGAAAACCATTCGTGCGGTGTAGCGCAAACATCCCCGATGCACTACAAAACCGCGGCAGTCGCAACAACATCCTAATAATATTATTATATTGCACCGTAGGGCGTCTATTGATTTTTTGCAATGCCGGATCCACAGACTTCCCGTGTAAAAACTCTGACAGTAAGCTTTGAAGAGCGTAATTTTTACTTCATCGCTACAACGGGAAAATCTGCGGGCCAGCATGTTGCCTCGAATCGATAGAGCCCTACGCTCTCTTTCAACATCAACATCGTCCTTAAGGTCGTCAGTAATAAAATGTCCAAGGTATATAATTTTTTTTACTCGATTTATGTTCAAGCCATTTAGGGTTATATTTAAGCTTTTTTCTGGACATTTCCCGGCGGCCTTTAAGACCATGTATTCTGACTTATTGACATTATAAATCTAAATTTAAAATTTAAGAAAAACCCCCGATTCCAATGCCTTAATTTCCTTAAATATAAAACAACATAATATTATGTAATGTGAACGCGATGCGTTTTCATTTGATACCCCACACTAGTATATTTGCAGATTTTCGGTTTTGCTTCCCCACTCTCACCCCCATAACTTTTAAACGGCCCAACCGATTTTCATGAAACATGTTTAAGAACACTCGCGCAAAACTCACCTTTCATACAAAAAAAACTAAATTGAAATCGCTCCATCCAGTCGGGAGCTATGGTGACACAGACAGACAGACAGACACACAGACAGACAGACAGACAGACACGTCAACCTTATAACACCCCTCTTTTTTGGTCGGGGGTTAATAAATAAGGCCATGTTTGATCGCAAACTTCTCACATACTTTTAACAATTTTCTGAGGCTACCAACGGTTGGACTCAGCAGCACCATGTCGTCAGCATAGCTGATGTTATTGATGCTAACGCCGTTCATTCGACAGCCGACACGCATGCTGCTAAGCTCACCGATGAGGTCGTCGACGTACAAGTTAAAAAGCTTAGGCGATGTCATCCCTCCTTGTCTCACCCCGCACTCCAACCTGTACGGCTGAGCATGTTTAAGACTTCAACCGGTATACCCCTGTCCCCTAGCTTTCTCCAGAGCAAGTCATACGATCAAAGGCTTTGGAGAGATCCAGAAAACAGGCGTACACCGGCGTTCGGCGGTTTGTGTAGTACTGATTGGTGTGCTTAACACTCACGATTGCGCTTTCAGTAGACAGTCCTGGCCGAAACCCGAACTGAGCGTCATGGAGGTCTAAATATGAATCTAGATAAGTTTTAAGCAAACCATCCAGCACTTTAGCAATAATGGTAGCCAGGGAAATAGGCCGGTAATTCCTAAGGTCCGATACATCCCCAGTTCTATTTTTCACAATTGGCACCACTACAGTTTTCATTAAATTCAAAGGCAAGTGAGAGTGACTCATGTACATTGTGAAAAACATAGCGAGGACGTTCGGAAGGTGCACACCCGCATGCCTTAGGTGCTCTACACTGAGCCCGTCATTTCCAGGAGACTTTCCACCACTCATTTTACTTAAGACTCTCCTCACCTGTCCAGCAGTAAAACGAGCAGATGTTTCGTCCTCATAGACGACGGGCTCAGAGTTCAGCGTAGATGCTGAACCGAGCGGAGACCGTACCTTAAAATGCTCTCTAAAGAGGTTGGCGATTTCAGCTACATCACTAGCACCGCCAACGCTCACCGGGAGACCAGACCTAGTATCCAACTTACTTGTAGCCTTCCAGAAACTTCCAAAATCCTTATTTGACCTATGCTTGTCAAGAACATTCATTTTCAGTTGGTCTTGGTTCTTTAGACACCAACTAAGCTTATTTTTGAAAGATTTGCGAGTTTCATGCATTTCATCATAAGCCGGTCCAGAGGTAGGTCGATTACAAAGCACCCAAGTGTGAAAAATAATATAGAAGAAAAATATATCCCCATTATCAAACTTTAACAAAAAACTTCAAAAACATTTATTGCATACATGGTTTTACAAAGGTCTTACGATTTTTACACCTTTCTTTGGGTGTTCCGGTCGTTTATGATTGAAATTGAATAATCAAAAAAAGATGGTATTTGCCGAAAAGTAATTCGAAGGTTGAGTAATTTTACACAACACTATTATCGCCTTAGTAGCTATATAGAGGTAGTATAATCAATTATGTGTTATCTATAAATGAAATAAATATTACTCCTAACAGTAGCCATAAGATACACAGATTATTAAAAAAATCTATTGACATTCCTTATGTTATGACTAATGTTTCAGAAAAGGAAAAAATAACGAGCAGTTGGAAGAGGCAAAAATTGGTAAGTTCCCTGGTCCTACACATGTGCGAATTTATACTCTCGCCAGTAGATATAACATCGTCACGGTTGTATTCAGATCTGATAGTGTCCCTCGGCATCGACACGGCCTGCCTGCGCGGCGAGCGCGCACCGGAGCGGCTGGCGGCGCGCGTCGTCGGCACCGCGCGGGCGCTGGCAGAGGAACCCAAAAAGTAACCTACAATTATTCTCATCCTCCAGAGTATCACATCGAAAAGAGCGTTTTTGCTCTTCGATATCTGAGCGCAAAAGCTGTTTCAATCCTATAGAGGTTGAAGTAAATTTAAATTTAGAAAATAGAGTTAAATTTAGAAACGAAACACCATTAAACCAATTTTTACTTCTTTTAATAGTTAAATCCTTGTACTCGGAACTTCCTTGGGGTACCCAGATTCACCTACATATTATTGAAAAGAGTTTCTTAGCCAGAGGTTTCACTGACCCATTGTTTTTCTAAAGTCTAATCTTGCAACGTAATTTTGACACACTTCCCGATTTCCGATTGAGCTGAAATGTCGGTCATTTCCTCGATGAGGTAGGATGGTAAATTACGTGTTGGACTCGAGCGCAAAGAGTTGTAACTTGGTGCTCTTTCGATTCCCTCAGAATTATAATTTAAAAATTTTAGCATCCGTCGCACGTTAGGTGATTAATATTGAGAACGCGCCAACTATTAAAATTATTATTTTCATTTTAATTATTTTAACGAATTTGCAAGACTATATTATTATTATTTTTGTTCGCACTAGGCTGACTAAGCGCGCCATCGACGAGACAGCTCAGTTCTACATGCGCGGAGACAACAGGAACTGCGTCACGGTGGACGCGCACGGTGAGTCTGCTAGACTAACTGAACAACAATCAACATGCCGCTTGCATTCGCTTGTCCTCGTCGACCATCGACATTTGTGTTTGTTAGAAAGAGACAAAATTTATTCAAAAATTTTGCATAGGTAGAATCATATGACATGATTAGTTTATTTCAAACCGGCGGTTTCGTTGCGACTCCATTCAAATTTAATAAATAATTCAACGCATATACTTATTCAACAACGCTCATCATAATAATTTATTTATTAATTAGAATGGTTAGCAATAACCACTCACACTAATTATGATACTAAAATGCAATTACATTATTTAAATTAAAATAAAATAATAAGAGAGGACATGTAACATAGGTGTGGCATGTCAGGCCCGGCCTAGGTGAGGACCTAGTACCTGTCACCTGTGTTTGTAAACAAGCGGAGCTGTGAGTTGTGTGTTGCCGCGCGGCAGGTAACGGGCTGGCGCGGCTGTGGCAGCAGATGCTGAGCGCGCTGCCGCACGGCTCGCTGGAGCAGGCGCGCGCGCTGGCGCTGCGCTGTCCCACGCCAAGGAACCTACTACAGGTATATTCCTATGCCATACTTATTTACACACATCGATAAATTATATATAAATAGCGTGTACCCATCCTTGCTCGTCCTCGGACGGATCCGCCGATGTGTAGAGGGGACATATTAATTAGTCGAGTTCCGTGTTCCTCAGGAGGCGCAGAAGCCGGGGGGTTCGGCGTCGCTGGCGGAAGTGGGCGTGGTGCGGAGCGGCGCGCCGGGGGCCCGCGCGCGCCGCCTCGGGCCCGAGGCCGCGCGGCGACTGTGCGAGCTGGTGCAATGCCCCGGTGCACATACGTTGTGCTAAGGAAACTGCCACTATATCTATGTGTCCCGCCCGACGAACGCTGCACTGGGGACGTCGATACCCTCTTTACTACTGTTTCTGCATCTACTGGTGCCGCGGCGCATTTACGCTGCCATAGGGCGCCACACCGCCAATCTACTGCGACTCCTCATTCTACCGATGCTCCGGGACACATCAGCTGCGCTGAAGCATAAATTATTCCACTTCGAATATAAATTTAAACGGAATTTATGTTAGTTTTTTAAATGATAGTTACTTTATGAACAGTATGTTTAAAGTTTGGTATTTAACGGATTTTGTAAGTGGAAATACGAGTGCTCATATTATTAATGTTTGTTTATTCTAATTATGTAGGTAAATCGATTTTAAATGATGTGGACAATATTTTTTATAATTATGTTATACTTTTTGTGATAAATAAATGTAAAATTATAAATTCTGACCAGTTGTTATGCATTTATTTCCCTGATTTATTGTAATATGTAACTATAATATAGTCAACTATTTCTCTTACAAATAATATTATTATTGGTATAAGAATAATATAGTCAGCTCACATCTGTGTGTGCGCTAAGAATCAAATCATACATTGATCCTAAGCCTTGCACGGAGCTTGTATGTAGATTGCATAGCATAGCAGTAAGTAGGTTGAACTATCGCTGTAGTTTTGCCGGGTGCTAAATATTGCAACCAAAGACAATACATATAATACAGGTAAAATTGGTGACTGTTTAAGTGGGACTATTTTAAAGTTCATCATGTAGTACATAACCTGGTAACTATTAGTATAAGTATTATGTAGGTTTCAATATTTTTCAAAGACGCAAGTGCAAAAAGCGTGAAGGAAATTGAATTTACTTATTTGCTCACATGTATGTACATATTATAAACAGTAAAAGTTTTAATTTTAACCCCCGACCAAAAAAGAGGGGTGTTATAAGTTTAACGTGTATGTCTGTCTGTCTGTGTGTCTGTCTGTCTGTCTGGGACATCTTAGCTCCCAAACGGATGGAGCGATTTCAATTTAGTTTTTATGTATGAAAGGCGAGTTTAGCGCGAGTGTTCTAAGACATGTTTCATGAAAATTGGTTGAGCCGTTTAAAAGCTATGGGGTGAGAGTTGGTAAGTAAAACCGAAAATCTACAAAATATACTCGAGTGGGGTATCAAATGAAAGCGCATCGCGTGCACGTTACTAAATTTTATGGTGTTATACTTTTAAGGTATTATAGACATTGGATACGACGGTTTTTCTTAAATTTAAAATTAAGATTTATTGCATTATCATGTCTTATGTTCTTATGTCGTTATGAACATGCCCTGGATTAACCATTCCTCATATCGCATCCAGAGATATTGTTTTCTAAGTTACCTGCAAATTAGGAAAGGTAAAACTGATTTTGATTGATTTTCCTATAGTAGGTACTAATTACGTCATAAATATAGATAATTTTGCTCTTCTGAAACTACCTGGATTTTTAAATAAAGTGAATAGAATAAAGAAAAAATTAAACTACATGAGTGAACTCAGTAATCTGCCTGCCTAATTCCAAGTTTTTATATTTTCCGATACCACGTGATTCTTTAATCATAATAATTTATTAAAAACCAAAGAAAATAATAGGTTAACATAACTAACGCAGTTATTAGTACCTTACCTCCTGTCATAGTAAAAAACTGTGTTACAGCAAGGCAATGCTTCAAAAACCACGCAGTAATTTATATAACGTTACAAGGACATACAAATAAATACCATATAAACTAACATTAAATACCGGGTAAAACGGGGTGGATAGAATTCAAGAGGTGAATGGAAATGAAACCAAAAAAGTTTTTTTCTGGCAATTATTAACTAACATTTTAAAATAGAAACGCCAAATTCTACTTTTTTGTAGACTACAATATTTTATTCTTGACATGGTGAGACTGATTTGCTGTTAAGGTTAGAAGTTTAAAAATAAAAACACGTTGAAAGTGAGTCGTCGTGAGACGTTAATTTGTGGTCCTCAAAACTTTATCAATATCTCTTTAGTAAAACGAATTCTTGTAAAATTCAAAATTGTGGTGTAGTTGGCAGTTCATCGTGGTTCATTTTAATGTAAAGGTATTTTTTATGTTGTATAATTAAATTTCCTAAGGCTAAAATTGTAAACCAAGTCAATTTTATTCAAACTTTGGGGTTAATAGAAATGCCAAAGAGGCGAACAGATACGTAGTATGGGGTCAATAGATATGAAGTACGGGGCTAATAGAAACGGGATAGGTTTTAATAGAAATAAGAAGGGGGTGTATAGAAAATTATGTGCTAGGGCTGCCACCAAAATATTATTAGGTAGGTACATCATTTTTCATAGAATTCAACTGTGTGGTTGTCTGTGGCCTCCTAAACGAATGGACACCTATTGGTGCGGTTTTTTGTGTTCAAAAGCTGACGATATTTTATATATTAGTTATAATTTATGAATATTCGTTCAGGCGTTCAACAACTTATTTTTGGAAAGTGACAGCCCTGACGATTTTTTCAATTCGCCCCATATGACGCTTCTTTTGACCCCAATTGCGGGTAAATAGAAATCTAACATATTTTTACATTTTACGATAAAATCAAAGCATTATCTATATATTTTCATGATAGGATAGTATTAATTGAACTTCGAGACATAATAAAAAACACTATTATGATAGCCAATCATACAAAAATCAATGGAGAAATAAAAACAAACTTCAAAACCATGTCTATCCACCCCGTATACATATTTAAGTATAAATATTTATTTATGGGTTTTTCTTCACGAATATATCCATAAAGCGTATATATGACTCCAATGAGGCCTTTTAATATGGCCCACATTAAAATGAAACTTGAAAAGGTGAAACTTTGTGGCATCATTCATATTTCTATTTAAGAATACCTGTATATTATATTTTGTTGGTCAATGACAGACAATAAAACAAACTCACGGGAGTCACGGGAAAATAGCATAGACCGTAGGTTTTCATGAATACAAACGAGCATTATTTTTAAGGAAATCATATTTTTATTTTCTATCAGTTCATGAATGTATTTAGTTGGTAGAATTTTAAGATGACAGTGCATTTATCTAGAATTTTATTGGGCGTTTTCCGAAGCCAAACTTCAAAATATTTCACTGTAAATTCTCTATCACAACAATGCATGACGAAACCGAAGTTTTTATCGACACAACTCAGTATATTCCCGGGAATAAATAATGCTGTTGTAAGGAAATACTCCAGCATTGACACCCAGCCCCCGTTGGCGCTGGACAATGCCGGATTGCCGTTAAAAAAGAAGATAATTCACAAAAAAGACTTTGTCGATCTAAGTCAAAAAGAGGGACATTACTTGACCTACGCTTTTGCTACGGCTAATGCGTACGATTTGAAGAGTCTCAAGGAAGCTCTGATACAGCAAAAGCTGTATGAACCGGGAAAGTGGGTAAAAAATACAAGATTTCTTTTGGAATGATGATGAAACAGGTAGCTAATCTTGCCTGGATTGGTTACAGACTGAAGTCGAACGAGGTAGGGGACGTAGTGGTGGCCAGCGCGGTCTACTCGGTGGGCGCTGAGCCGCGGGAGATCATCTTCTTCCGTGAAGGAGCGGTGGTCTTTTGGAATTGCACGGAGCTTGAGGCTAGCAATGTTTTAGAATTTATTGAACCGTGAGTGTCCCCTGATTATTACTGTCTCATTAGCTTTAAAATATTACCATCTATTGTAAGTTAAGATGGATGGACTGTGTGAAAAAAGATATGTGTAAGAAAGGAGTGAGTCTTGAGATCACAGGTGATAGAGGGAAATGGAAGAAAAACACATGTTGTGCTGACCCGACATAGTGTGGGACAAGGGCAGGATGATGATGATGATAATGAATGTAAATTCTCTTTAGCAATCCCACCAGATAATTATATTGTAATTTCAGGTATGAAATTGAGAGCTATCCAAAAGAAGTTGTGCAGAAAGAAAAGGAGATAATGTCCTACATGTATCAAAACCACACGTAAGTGAATGCAGAGATTTGCTGGTTTACTATTGATGTTTACAAATTTTTTTTCATAAAATTATAATATATTTCAGAAAAAGCTGTCATCTCCAAAACTCCACATTTGTGATGGTGCCCAACAGAGACAATTCTTTGGAAAGATATACATTTAGGTGAGTGTGGGCTTGAAAGAACATACCCACAATATTATATTGTTCATATGATGGCAGGCATTAGGTACTTATATTTTGGCTGAACTATCCAATCAATCAGTGTCAATTTCGTCATGGTGTCATGGTATGTATAAGCAGTTAGAATCACCATGACATTGTATGCAACCTAAGTGGTTAAAATAATCTCACTTTTACTCTATAAGGTTCGGTGGACGGCGCGCTGAGGCGCCCAAATGAAAAGGTGTTAGCTCTTCTAAGTCTCGATTTATTCTGTCCAATAGGTACACGTTACAAATGATTATAATCATTATATCTATCTAAGTTGAGATACATCGTATAAGTTATAGAGGCATACATCACATCTCCTTTCCCAGAAGAAAAAAAAATGATGTACTCAATACATTTTTTTTTTAACATATAAAATTAATAATATTAAGTTATAAAAAATACAAATAAATTTTATTAAACATTGTTGATTAAATGAACTTAAAGTAAGTTAATAATAACTACGTAATTACTCTTAATTTTTAAACAATTTTGTTCTATTTTTAGGAACAATTTCAATTTTATCGTCTTTAAGTAGGTATACATTTGGTGAAATATCTTCTACAACTAAGTATGGTCCATTATAAACATTCTGTAATTTTGAATTATTTTAATTTTTTAATAAAACAGTCATTTTCTCTGAAAACAATTGTTTATCATAATAACATTTTTTTTCTTCTTCAGATAACAAGTTTTACCTTGCTTACTCATGACATTTTTGTAGTCTAAATTTTAACTCTAACAGGTAGCTATCTGAACTATACAATGGTTCTATGTTTGTAGTTAAATTACTTGGTAGATTACAAGTTTTACCAAAAACCAATTCAAAAGGCGTGAATTTAGTTGATGTATGAACACTAATATTGTAAGCAAAACACCACTTGTATTGTAGGTATGATTTTTATGAGAATTTTCCAAAATTATTGTTTCATGGAAACTCGCTGAAAACAGCGTCCTTACGTTCTAATGGTATAGCTACGACATACTTACTAAGCTCACACTGAATAGTTAGAAAATTATACCTTAATAAAATAATCCTTATCTAAGGGCCCGACTATGTCTAAAAATATTTTATCGAAGGCGCTCATGGCCGTAGTGGTTACAACCATAGGCTCTCTAATTGGCACTGAATGCTCTTGCATTTGGCACTTTTTGCATTTAATTATTTTATATCATTTATTATTTATTTTCATAATAACTCTTTTATCTTCGTTAGAAGATACTCTTATTTGTCCTCTTAATATAAAAAACATTGTGATAAACCGGTCCACTTTATTTTATTTACCTCTTTCTCTTTTGTCTCTTGGGTTAACCATTTCACGTATTTTTCATTACTAGCATGCTTTATTAAAATTATTTCTTGAATAATTTTTTTTTCTACATATTTGCTCCAGCTGACTCATGTAGGCGTCTCGCGCTGTACATGATTGTAAGTCTGGGCATGTAGTATATAAAATATATTTTTTGTTATCATACGCAAATGAAAAATATTCATTTTCATTTATTTTATTTATCTCTTGCTTCGAAATAATTACTAACTCGACAGAATTAAATGTTTAATAACTATACGACTTTCGGTTGATCAGGCCGGAAATCAATAGATATTGTATCATTTTCTCTTACTCTCTTTTGTCTGTTTTCTCGTCATTACATTTAATATTCGTTTATTCATCTCTTTCAACTCCTCTGATTTTACAAACACTCTAGATTATGCATCTGCAGCTCCATTGTATTTTTTTTTATTAAAAAGTCTAAGCCTTAATATACCTTCGCTCTGACAACATAGTCCATCGAACACATGAAACCTGTGTACAAATTCCTTATCCATAAAAGTCAATCTCAAATCAGCATAATCCAATCGAACAAAGTTCACCACACACACCGTTTATCTTAAGTTGTCCTATATGGAATGGAATGTTCCATTTGAGTAAGGTGTCATGTCTCACGGCGCAAAGTGATGCTCCCGTATCTACTAACCAATTGCACGCGCTGTTACCAAGTGATAATTGAATCGAATTGTAATTGTTGTAATAGCAAATCTGAGAATAAATATTAATGTACTATCCTGCTAATTAACAAAAAAAACTGAATCGAAGGGTTCTGTTCTTAGGTGAACGTATCGTTAGTGGTAGCATTGCTGGTAGATGAACCAGTATTTGCAGTTAAGGTCTGCTTCCCGTTCGAAATCATGTGGTACATCCTCGAATTATAATTATTATTCTGACCTCTATAGCCTCGATTATTATTATTGTACCTAGCTCTTGGCGCGTTATTCGATATCGCTGCATGCCAAGTACCGTGGTTGTTCCCGCGAGTAGGGTGACCACGCTGAATGTTATTCTGACCTCGGTACGAGTTAAAGTTATTGTAATGACTCGAATCGCGTTTACCTCGTCCTCTGTAATTGTAAGAACTATTGAAAGGGTAAGCCTTTCGCTGAAATTGCATGACGCTTTCCGAAGTTGTTGTGGAGATCTGCTCATCCTTGGCTCCACGTATTGCATCCTTTAAGCTCTCGTAATTCCTAGCTGTGATAACGGTACTGAGCTGACTGTTCCGCAAACCGCTGGCAAAGCGCCATATAGCAGATTTTTCGTTTAATGGCTTCAAAATTGTATATTTTTCTGAATCACCATCAGCTTGAGATACAGTCAACCCAACGAATAACTCTTCAATTTCATTACCGTATTCTTCAATACTTTTTTGATTTTGTGTACACCCTAATAGCTTCTGTTGTAAAGCCGTAAAAGATGTTTTTGTTATCAAATGTTTGCGCATAATCATCAACAAGCAATTGAACGGTGTCATATTTCTGTGATAATCTCAAAGTAGCACTTTCTGATAATCTGGTTTTTAGTACAAATTGCACAAGAAAGGGTTTCGATTCCTCTTTCAACATAGATTCGTAAAATTCAATTGCCGAAATTAGCTGCTTTGTAACAATTTCCTTATCATTCATAACTGGAAGTAAGGACACAGCGGTCATTAGGTTAAAAGTCTCCATATTATCTACTTTTATTCGACTATTAGATTACTTTTATTGTTACTTTTATTAGATTTTTATTTGACTCAGCACATAAATCAGAAATACCCTTATACAAACTTTTTTATTTTTTCTGAAAAACTATTTACGCTATTTCCTTACTACATAACTCTTTACACTTCAATTCTGATAATTCTTTCTTAAAGCAATCTTTTGCTAGAAGAAGCAAAGAACATTCACTACTCCTTTTAGGGCCGATTTTTATTAAATAAGATCTTATCTCTTGTAGGCATGAATAATAGTTTATAAGTAATTTCTCCATTAACAATACTAATATCAACCGATATTCTAATTATTCAAGTGTAGGTATAATTGAACCAAAATTATTTAATTTTTAATTGTCAACTTAAAAAATATATATTATTCATACCGACGTGCGTTTTACTTAATTTCTAACACTTACGTTTACCGCTTTAAAAACGTTCATCGCGAGGCACTATTTATTTCCGCACGCACTGCACTTTCACAACACTAATTGAGTTTATCCTTACGCATTACGGCCTAAAAAAAATTTATTGAAGAGCGCGACACGACGCATCGCAGTAGATGGATCCGGTGGGATCTTATATAATGTTGACACCCGTAGTCTCCGCCTGGACTCCTCCAATCTCTCGACGTAGCCGGAACCAACTGTTGTTTCTCTTCAAAGTCAAAATTTGTCAATCCTATTTTTACTTCCAAAATCGATGCTGTTCGATGTCCGCACTATTCGATCCGCCGGTGGCATTTTGGGGAATGATGACCTCCTCTTTTGAGTATGATTTACCCATTTTTAACTTTTTAAATCATAATATTATATACGCACTGTTCTGTATTCATTGTAATACTTATTAAAATGATAAGTCCATTTTTGCAACGTAGCGCGAATCCGATCAAACTGGCAGGGTCGCCATATAAGGTTCGGTGGACGGCGCGCTGAGGCGCCCAAATGAAAAGGTGTTAGCTCTTCTAAGTCTCGATTTATTCTGTCCAATAGGTACACGTTACAAATGATTATAATCATTATATCTATCTAAGTTGAGATACATCGTATAAGTTATAGAGGCATACATCACATTTCATATTTATCTAATTTTTTCAAGGTGTTGGTAAAATGATCTGAAATGAAATTAGTTTATTGCTTCTGTGCAAACCAAGCTTTAAAATCCACCACCTGGACTGGGCCAGTGTGTGAAACGATTTTTTCGTGTTTCGTAATGTGGTCCGCAGAAGCCTTCTACCTTCTAGGTCTTCATGCTCCATCTTAGACCACATTGTCACTTTACATCAGATGAGATTGAGGTCAAATGAAGGCTTATCTAACATAAAAAAAATAATAATAATAACTATCTTCTTAATGAGTATTCATGCTACTGGTAATATTATCCACCTGATGGTAACTGTTGATATGGACGAAGATGGATCACATAGATCTAGAAGGTATGTACCTATTCACTCTTGTCTTGAAGACGCTCCAGTAGTAGTTATTAGGAGATACAGCAACAGGGAGCGAATTCCAGAGTTTGTGACCTGGTGTTCGGTTGGTTGCAGCCACGCCATGGTGCAGTCGGCTCGGCTGGGGGCGTGGGAGGCGCGCCTGGAGCTGCTGGCGGCCGGCGTGCGCCTGCACACCGCGCACATGACCAAGGAGGGCGCCAGCCACGTCGACAACAAGGAGGTACATCATATGATTACTAAAACTTTATTACTGGTTCTGCCACAATGATGTTTTAGTAAATAACATTAATATTTATATGTATGCTAGTCTGTACGGTACCGTTATGTTTATATGGGCCTGAGGTGCCTCACATAAATTATTTATTATTTTTAACCCCCAACCAAAAAAAAGGGGTGTTATGTAGTTTGACGTGTCTGTCTGGCTGTGGCACCATAGCTCCCGAACACCCGGGCCAAAGGTGAGTTTGGCCCGGGTGTTCTTAGACATGTTTCATGAAAATCGGTTGAGCCGTTAATAAGTTATGGGGGTGTAAGTGGGGAAGGAAAACCGAAAATCTGCAAATATACTCGAGTCAAATAGAAGAGCATCGCGTGTTTTACGTATAAAGAAATTAAGGGCATTGGAATCGGGGGATTTTCTTAAATTTTTAATTTAGATTTATTATTTTACTTGCTCTTTGTTAATTTTTATTCACTTCATTTAATTTGTACTACTATTACGGTATTACTATGAAAATGAATGACTTAAAATTTTGAGTTGTTATCCATTCAGATAGTCCGTTCCCTGGGCGAGCTGTTCTCCCTGCGGCACCGGCTGACCGTGGAGTCGGACCTGCTGGACACGCCCGACTTCTACTGGGAGGAGGAGCAGCTGGAGCGCCTCTACTCCACCACCGTGGCCTACTTCACCATCCCGCGCCGCACCCGGGTAACCACCGTCCCACCGCAGGACCCCCTCACTTCTACTGGGAGGAGGAGCAGCTGGAGCGCCTCTACTCCACCACCGTGGCCTACTTCACCATCCCGCGCCGCACCCGGGTAACCACCGTCCCACCGCAGGACCCCCTCACTTCTACTGGGAGGAGGAGCAGCTGGAGCGCCTCTACTCCACCACCGTGGCCTACTTCACCATCCCGCGCCGCACCCGGGTAACCACCGTCCCACCGCAGGACCCCCTCACTTCTACTGGGAGGAGGAGCAGCTGGAGCGCCTCTACTCCACCACCGTGGCCTACTTCACCATCCCGCGCCGCACCCGGGTAACCACCGTCCCACCGCAGGACCCCCTCACTTCTACTGGGAGGAGGAGCAGCTGGAGCGCCTCTACTCCACCACCGTGGCCTACTTCACCATCCCGCGCCGCACCCGGGTAACCACCGTCCCACCGCAGGACCCCCTCACTTCTACTGGGAGGAGGAGCAGCTGGAGCGCCTCTACTCCACCACCGTGGCCTACTTCACCATCCCGCGCCGCACCCGGGTAACCACCGTCCCACCGCAGGACCCCCTCACTTCTACTGGGAGGAGGAGCAGCTGGAGCGCCTCTACTCCACCACCGTGGCCTACTTCACCATCCCGCGCCGCACCCGGGTAACCACCGTCCCACCGCAGGACCCCCTCACTTCTACTGGGAGGAGGAGCAGCTGGAGCGCCTCTACTCCACCACCGTGGCCTACTTCACCATCCCGCGCCGCACCCGGGTAACCACCGTCCCACCGCAGGACCCCCTCACTTCTACTGGGAGGAGGAGCAGCTGGAGCGCCTCTACTCCACCACCGTGGCCTACTTCACCATCCCGCGCCGCACCCGGGTAACCACCGTCCCACCGCAGGACCCCCTCACTTCTACTGGGAGGAGGAGCAGCTGGAGCGCCTCTACTCCACCACCGTGGCCTACTTCACCATCCCGCGCCGCACCCGGGTAACCACCGTCCCACCGCAGGACCCCCTGACTGCTACCGAGACCTGAACATAGGTCGTGTAAAGATGGACATTCGCTATCAGTTTTTGGAAGCGTTTAGGATGTTTCATGTATTAGAATTAATTTAAATAAAATGCTTCGGTGTACGACCACCGCAAGGCGTGTGTAACGTGCGGTGCTCCGTGCCCCAGGTGCTGTCGGAGCGCCTGTCGCACTGCGTGGAGCTGCTGCAGCTGGTGTCGGGCTGGGCGGTGGACCGGCACCACGTGCGCCTCGAGTGGATGATCATCGCGCTCATCCTCGCCGAGGTGTGCTTCGAGCTGCTGCACCTCGCGGACAGGTAACCGACTGCAGCTGGTACAGTCAGCCGTCTATAGCTATAGAGCAACGTGACTTCTGAACTCAC
The DNA here is from genome assembly GCA_929108375.1 of Gymnoscelis rufifasciata. Taxonomy (NCBI): domain Eukaryota; kingdom Metazoa; phylum Arthropoda; class Insecta; order Lepidoptera; family Geometridae; genus Gymnoscelis; species Gymnoscelis rufifasciata. The sequence goes on along the minus strand of OV815323.1, from coordinate 13,308,556 downwards.
CATGATCAACGATACAGACAGACGCGGCTAGGGACTCTTATTTGTGTTTTAATATGTAAATTAAAAAATCTATACAAGGTGATTCCTTTATGGTATATACTGCGGATAGGGGGTGAAGGGCACGCACCAGGTGAACATATTTTGTTCTACAACTTTTCGGAAAAAGGCCTCTTATTTTTTTTAGTCTAAAATAATCTCTAAGTCTTGTTTAGCCTCATATCAGTTGATTTAATTTTTTTACGCCTGGAATAAGTTATAAGAAGTAAGTTAAAATTTAAACCCCTGTTTATTTAGTGATTATTTATTGATACTAAATGAGATAGGTTTTACTTGAATGATTACCTCTCAAGGTATCCAATTAAAATAAAAAATATTAGTTAATGGCTATCATTCACTAAAAAATTGGATTTACAGATTTACACTTTAAGATTTTATTTTCGAGCTTCTAAATCGAAAAGTTGTAGAACAAAATATGTTCGCCTGTTGCGTGCCCTTCACCCCCTTTCCGGAGTATATACCATGGAGGAAACACCTTGTATTATGTATGGATATAGTCAGAGTATAATATCAGATATCTAGTAGCAGTAACACAAGCTTAGAGCTTACCATCGGCTAGATGTTGTGTAGATTGTCCGGAAATATTTATTTATAATATTTATGGATAAATTGGAAAGTTTCCTTGAATGTATTTCCTTGTTGCAGGTATCTGTAGCCCATACCTAGTTGGAGATTAGAGCTGCATTTTGTACATAGTTTACTTCTAGTCTACGAGTTTTTAAATAATGACTGAGACGTCCACACCAAAATTATATTCGTAAGATAAACTGTATTGTAGGTAAAAGGCAAAAATCTCTGTTAAATATCATGAAACATTTAGAGTAGTTATTACAAGTGCTTCCTTATCATTGTAAAGTATACTTAAGTATATTTCTGTAAATAACTTATTAGTTAGTTGAATAAAGTTGTTTTATGTTTCCATTATGTTTTCATTATAGTTTGTTTGATCCGACTTAGAGGATGATATTCATTATAATCAAATAATGTAGTGTAGTGTAGGAACTTCTCCAATCTTAAGTACTTATTCATCATTAAGATTTACTTCTCCATTGTTGAATATATGCGAGATCTTCGTTCATTCTAAAAGCTGAAAGTTTTAAACAACTCAAACTCCATATTCGCTCGTGCTTTCCTACCTGTGAACCAGTCCCGTCCAGGCAATAATGTGAAGTTTGGTAATGAAACCACACCTAGCCTATACTTAAATGTCAGAACCACTACGAAATGTCAGAAGCTACAATGTCTACATTTCTGCTCGTGGCTCACATTAGAACTTCATTCAAGCATGTGGTCACTAAAACGGGATTTTGTCTAATTGAACCCCTAAATGGGCTCAAAGGGGTGAGTATTGGAAGCGTCGTTTTGAAACTACCTACCAGAAATATTTCTTATCTATTATCTAGCTAGAGTTTGTTTGTTTGCTTTAACGCGCTACTCTCAGAAACTTCTGGTCCTATATTTTTTTAGTATTGGTAAGCCAATTTATCGATAAATTTACTTTTAACCGCGGGACAATTCGTTGTTCCTGAGGGAATATCCATAAAACGCGGGCAACACCGTAAAGTGACAAGCTATTCGTCTAAAACCGTTGGACCTTACATAAGAAAGAGTATTTAAGAGTAAAATAGAAACGTCGGATAATCATAATATCGTTACAATATACGTAAGTAAACCCCGTTGCTTAAAATGAAAAGAGTATACTATAATTGAATTACCTATATATTGCACTATCCTGCAGTCGACTGCGTTGGCACTCCGCGGCCGAGTCGCGCCCCGCCGCCCCCGCCCCCGCCCCCACCCCCACCCCCACCCTGCGATGATGCGACGCCGACGCCGCGCCGCGCCGCCGCCGGTGACGACTTCCACTGAGCTACCTACTAATATCTGTATATAAGTACCTTGTCTTAACACTCAGAAGATTTGATTGTTTGTTTATTTCATTGAATAGCCTCCGAAGCTACTAGATTAAAAAAAATATTTCACTGTATTGTCTTATTTGCGAGAGAGATAATATAGGCTATTTCGCCAAGGGATTTTTGTTCAAAATTTCAAGTATCCCGTTTAGTAATCTTCGTAGTAACATAACATAATGGTCAAAACGATGCCTTTTGTTTTATCGAAACAGCGCATAGACCTATGAGTCACTGTATTCAGGTCGAATTATTAATATTCTCGTACTAAGTAGGCTGTTGAACTTCAATTCTATACCTACACAAATGTGAGCACGCGACATTTCCTGCGCCGCGCACGACATGCGACATGTCCTAAAACGCGACACGACACAACACACGCTCGTGTCACATGAACTGAACGTAGTTTATTCTCTATTGTTCTAGTTATAGCTTATTATGGAGCTTTCATGCTTTGAGCTTGAGAGCATGAGCTTTCGTATCTATAGACGCGGGACAGTGTCATGGTAATACTATCTAACTAAAACAGTATTCCAACTTCACACAAACGGTCGTAATGTGAGCTATAGGTACTTACGCGCCTCGATCGAAGGTTACGCGAGGGACACGTGCAGTCGCGACTGTGCCGCAGTAACAAACGGTCAGCGTGTCGTTTTTCAATTAAAATCCGCCCGATTTTGTTCGTAAAAATAAGTACAAGTTCCTATTTCATATGACGAGAAGAATATTCTGCGATTTATTTCTATTTCACACATTACGTATATTCCAGTCGAAATTGTTTAAAATTCTAAAAAAAAGAAGAATTATAAACTAAATAACAACAGAATTTTGGTTTACTCCTGTGCTGTTCACAAGAGCAACTGCATGCACTCTCTCGTTTGCTCGTTGGATTTTAAATGAGCTATTAAAATTGACGAAGCGACTGCCATATTTAAATCACTTTCCAATTTGGTAATAAAATGATTCTAATTTACAAACTAACTAGTCTCAATAGCCACTACTACATTATCTGTGGCCCGTACAGCCTTCGTGGAAAGTGCGTGTCGGGTCGCAGACAGCTGTATCGATTTACTCATTTCATTGGCTTGGTATAGAAATCCCCTTAGAGCATCCCCTGCGAAGGGGATTTCTATACTTTTTGTATATAAATCCCCTTACAATCGAAAAAAGCTGAAGCAGGGGATTATTAGACAAAAAGTATAGAAATCCCCTTAATGATTAATTTTATTTTTAAATAACGTAAAAAAACATAAATTATTTCAAGTCACACAAAAAACCTATCACGGAAAACCAGTTAACTAGTTAGTTCTACAATGACCTATTTTTTTACCTACATAGTTTTTATTTCATAATTTTGCTCAATAATTACAGATTCTTGGTAAAATAATATTGAATACTTACTATAGCTATACATCAGAATAAGTAACTCATTTGTAGCAATTGTGAATATTATAACAATTTATAAATTCGTGTGGCCTTAACTAGGCTACAATTTAGTGTCATCAAACCGACGGTAGCGCTCTGGTGTGAAATGCACCCCCCAGTCACTCATCCAAAGGCTGGCTGGGCTGAACTTTGCTTAACCTTGCTGATCGCTCAAAAACAACTAAGCCAGCTGTGCTATGAATGCTTCAAATAAAATACAAACAACTAATGAAAAAATCACAAAAATCTTTATTTATTTTACATACCTGGATAATCAATAACCAAATCTTCGAAGAAATTTCACTTACGAATACATAAAACCTCTCATGAATTCTAAGAATTATTTTGAATCACAAGTGTCATACGAAATATAATTTTTATGGTCAGAGTAAAATCTAGATTTTGATTAATTATACCTGAGCAATCAAAATATTAGAAATAAGTTTTATAATCTTAAATCATGGGTATGTAAATAATTGTAATTAATGGTAAATAATTATATCTACATGATTTATGATAGTGCTATTACAGAAAAATTACATATTTACAATATTATTTGGCCATTTTCTTTTTCTCTAAACGTAACTTCCGAAATTGAATAAAATAAATTTTGGGAAGTAGATTTGGGATTTTAATAAAGTTCACAAATTTTTCCTACAAATAAATCAACGAAGTTTTTTTAAGAAGTGTCCAATCGTTATGTCGCCGTTAATGAGTTAAAAGTTAGCTAACCCATAACACAAGCCCTGCTTATCTTGGGGCTAGATAAATAAATAAAAAATCATTTATTGCCTTATTATGTTACCTTAAACTAAAATTAAACACAATATAAAACTACATAAAGACAAAGGGAGTATATTCAGCATTGTGCCGCATGCCAAGACATGCGGCGATAATTTTCTATATACTCTCGTCAGGTAGGTGGATAACGATGTGTGAATTGTCCTGTATTATTTATTCATCATCATCAATCTATAGTAGTCCACAGCTAGACATAGACTTCCCCTGATGAGCGCCATAGCGCCCTGTCTTGTATTATTTATTTATCTTTTTCTCATTTTCATGATCACGGGCCATATACAATACATGGGACAGGAGTCTTATATGTATTCGTTTTGGCACAATATTGATGTCCACCGTTTAGGAGTACTTTTGATTTATTTTTAAAGATGAACTTCAATTCTGCGCTACTTTAACCACTAGCCATGATTTTTTTAAATACTTAATAATAATTATTTAATTGTTTATGTTTCTTTTAATTATCACTTATAATGTCGAAATGATTCGTAAAGTTAATTTATTTCGTACTTTACAGTTTCTCTTTTGAAGTTGGTTTAATTTTTGGCAAAAAAGTTTTATTATTGTAAACATGTATTATATCCGACTTATTTATAAAGAATTTTATATGTAAACCTAACTTCGTGGCGTAATTACGTCATTATAATCGGTTGGTTAATATATGGCGGAGTCATAATAAACGGATGCTACTTTAATAGTAAGTATTCAATATTATTGTACCAAGAATCTGTAATTATTGATCCATTGAACCGTCGGTTGGATGACACTAAGTTGGCCTACACGAATTTATAAATAAGTATAACAATTTAATATTAACAATAGCTACAAATGAGTTACTTATTCTGATGTATTACTATAGTAAGTATTCAATATTATTTTACCAAGAATCTGTAATTATTGAGCAAAATTATGAAATAAAAACTATGTAGGTAAAAAAATAGGTCATTGTAGAACTAACTAGTTAACTGGTTATCCGTGATAAGTTTTTTGTGTGACTTGAAATAATTGATGTTTTTTTACGTTATTTAAAAATAAAATTAATCATTAAGGGGATTTCTATACTTGTTGTCTAATAATCCCCTGCTTCAGCTTTTTTCGATTGTAAGGGGATTTATATACAAAAAGTATAGAAATCCCCTTCGCAGGGGATGCTCTAAGGGGATTTCTATACCAAGCCATTTCATTAGGTAATCAGCATTTCCTTTCTCGGTAATCAGCAGTACTTTGCACGAGACCCAGCCTAGTCTGGGTGCCTATTTCCATTAAACACGCGGAAAATTAAGTCTGACGCATTGTTTTGTTGTAGCTTTTTATATGGCATTTTACCACTAAGCAAAAACTTGATTATATTAGTGCTTGTAGAAGTACAAAGTAGATTATTATTATACTAGTACTCTCCTTAAGAGCCTAACTAGTAGTGAAATTTTAAAAATATTATGGTTTACAGGAACGTCTTGAGATGTCCATCACTGTTTGTTGCTTTAAAATAAACGTAGGTAGTGATTATACACTCTGCATTTAATTTTGGACTTTTACAGTATCAAGACAAAGCGTGAATACCTTGCCTACCTTACGTAAACACCTTGTACTTAGATGTATGTGATCCATCTTCGACACTTACCATCAGGTGAGATTGTGGAAAAACTTAGATCCAGCTCCCACTTTCAAAAGTTGCGAATTTTGCCTCTCGAATCAATACACCTTGTTAAGTCTCAACCTGAATTCTTTAAAACAAACTAAGAGCTTAAAATAATACAAGAAGCAATGAAGGCCGCGGAAGAGAATTAAGGAATAAAACTTGGAACGAGCTTTATTATCCTGGATTCAACTGTTCGATAAGTCGAAAGAATATTTTGCATGTGCATTAGAATTTTTAACGCTCTACCCAAAAGATTTAAAGAGCTACTACCTACTACCATTGAGTAAGCTTAAATCAAAGTTGCATCATTGGTTACTTGACTGCTGTTTTTACACAATGAATACTTTTACCAATGTAAGAAACATAATCGACGCCCCCCGCGAATAATCCGGTAATCGTAAAAGTGTAAATGTTCAGGAAAAATAAAAAACCGTTTTTCCTTAATAACTCCATTTAACAACAAGTATCAGAGACTTTTTATATCGCATAAGGAAGCAAATTTTTTCAGTTATCTGGTTATTTCAACAAAATTTAACTAGGCCCATGGGCTTCCTTATAATTTAGCTGGATGCATTTTACTATATTAGTGTACGTGAAGGTCTGGTCAGTAATGTCACATACGATATTGTTCGTGTAAGTTTATATTTTCGACGGCAACAGTAAAATCTTCTTGCGATATTATTCGTGTAAATTTATATTTTCGACGGCAATGGTAAAATCGTGTAACGCTATTATTCGTGTAATTTGTTTTGTATACTGAACATTTGTAAAAGCCAATTATGTGGTTATTCGATTGTTTGACAGTAACGTACATTTTATTGTTATGACTTTTACTGTTTATTCGAATAGTTTACTAAAGTATTATTTGGTGATTTTTATAGTATATTTTATGAAATAAAGCCTTAATTTCATGAAATATACTATAAAAATAAAGGGCATTCTAGTAAACGAAACAACTTTGGTTAGTTTGAGAAAGCACGATAGTTATTATTATTATAAAAAATGACACTGCACTGAAGACACGACTATTACACTTGATTACACAATCATGAAAATTATAATAAGGTCCTATTACAGTTAAAATTCTTAATCAGAATCCTCATCGTGACCTGATTCAGTATCACAAAAGCATAAGTTCCTATAAAATTCTTGATAATGGTGGGGAATTGCTTGGGAGTTACACAGGCTTAGGAGATCGTTATACAGAGCTTTCTTAATAGGGAGGGGCTTGTCGTATGCTGGCTTTAATTCAATACTTTCAATTGATTTGGACACCTGTTTCTGCCGTCGCTGTCTACTTCTGCCTGCATCGTAATCCAATTCAATATCCTGCATCCAAACCTAAACGAGATGAGGAGTTAAAAGTGGAACAGATGGATTTATCAGGTGATTTACGTATCCTGAGAGAGGAAATTGCAGATCTTAAACAACACCTAGCATTGACCGTTAAGACCATCGTCTCTTATGAGTCCAAACTGGAAAAGTATGCCGATCATGTACAATTTCTACATAATAAGGTTATAGAATCAGAAAGCCGGTATTTTCAACCTCCACTTGGGTCATCTGACGGTAACAAAACGTTGGTCGCTCCAATACAACTAGTTGAGACTCCGTTGTCGTCCGACGAGTTCCCGGTGTTGCCACTTACTATGCAGCCGCTTACAAATAACCATAGTATACGAAGAGCAAAGAGCTCTGTGGTGTCTAAGTTTCCTATATCGCCAAACAATACTTTGTTGGTGACAAACAATAATGGAAAGGGCGATGAAACCGAGATGACTACTTCTACGAATGTTCGAGGTTGGACTTCAAATAAGAGGCTCTCCGAACTAAAAAAAGGGGAGAATAACTTGTTGAACACCATCGTGGCTGTAGAAAGGAAAAAACGCCTTCATGTCTGGTTCTTACACCCTGAAACTACCGTGGAAACCTTGACAGATCACGTTCAATCTGTGTGAAAAACCTCTGAGGTTAAAGTTGAGAAAATACAACCGAAGAGTAAACGTGATTACTCATCGTTCGTAATAGGTGTTCCTGAAAGCGCTTACGAGCTGTTGTCTAATGGTTCCGTATGGCCTGTGAATGCTGCGTTCTCTGAATGGCAGTGGTTTCGAAAACACACAGCAAATCGCAACGCCGTCAAAGCACAAAAACCACCTTCGCTCTAAGCCTCGCCCCAATATGCGAGTATATACTACCAGAATGTACGAGGATTAAGGACAAAACTAGACTTGTTTACCCAGGGCATGCTGGCATCGTCAGAAGACCTATTCGCGATTACTGAAACGGGTTTGAATGACTCGTTCAGCGATGGCGAGCTTATACCTCCGGGCTTCACTGTTCATCGTTGTGATCGTGCGGATGGACGGAAACAAGGAGGCGCTTTACTAGCCGCGGCCCCGTCCCGCCTAGACTTGAGAAATATTGCACTATCCATTAATGTAAATGATTTCGTATTTGAACTTGTATGCACTATGATAACAGGAAAGAGTAAAAACCTTTTTGTATTTTGCGTTGTATACATACCTCCTGGTAGTAAAGAACAAGAATATTTATCATTGTTTAAAGAAATCGAGAAGTTATGCTCTCGTTATCGTAAAATGCTAGTTGTAGGGGATTTTAATTTATACTCGGCCTCAACTGATATAAATAATTACTACGAGTATTTTGTTGCTGACTGTGGATTTCATCAGGCTAATAATATAATGAATTGTAACGATCGAGTTTTAGATTTAGTTTTGTCCAACTTAGATGATTTTGATATAGAGGTAAATGTTTGTAATAACCCGATTGTACCAATTGACAATCAACATCCTCCACTTGTTGTAAACTTGAGATATTTTGATAGTCACCGGCTGAGTGGTGAACCCTGCCATACTTATGTTCAGTCTGGGAATCAAAGATGTCAATGGGATTATAAGAGGGAGGGCTTGCTAAGTCTTTATACTGAAATCGGTACTATGGACTGGTCGATGTTATATAGCATGAAAGATATAAATAGAGCTGTACCATACTTTTATTCATTAATAAATAATGCTATCGATAGGTCGGTGCCGCGCAAGGATAACTATAGTCATAAAAAACGTCCCTGTTATCCAGATTGGTATACCCGTGATATTAAATACGAGATAAAATCTAAGAGTGAACTGCACAAAATATATAAAATTAGTAAGAATATAAATGATTACCATGATTTCTCAAATAGTCGTTTTTCTAAAGATCCGAAGTCGTTTTGGACTTTTATAAAATCTAAAAAGTCTAAATTACGCCGCTCGTGTATCATTAAAAAGGGAAATGAGCTGTCTCCGTCAGAATGTAGTCAAGAATTTGCGAGCTATTTTATTCAGTCTACAACGATAAACCTCCTAGACTCGATGTTGCAGAGGCTATGCGCGCGGCGGTAGGAAGCAGCGCTCAACGCGTGGTAGTAGAGCGCTTGACACACTCCGATGTCAAATTTGCACTGAAAGTGCTTAAGCCGAAGTTGTCGTATGGTCCTGATGGAATTCCATCTTTCGTTGTAAAGGATTGTAGAGAATTCTTCATAAATCCTCTTTTGTATATTTTTAATCTTTGCATAGAATCCGTTGCAATAGGCATAACAGAAGTAAGGAGCCACTCGATAATGAATATGGCTGGATATCTTTTTCTAAATAAAACCCCGAATAAACCTGTACTAGCACTTACTTAAATAACGTAGAAAACTTTTTACCCGAATAATATCGTAACAATGTATACTGTCAAATCATATTGATATTTTGTTTCGTAAAGATCTAAAACCATATTATTCGTTTAAAATAATTTTTAATTATTTTTTATGGAATATACGCGTAGTTTTTCATATCTTCGTAAATAAAGATAGAAACATTCTGAAAAAAATTCACATGGTGTATTTTGACTTCTAGATGCCGAAAAACGCATAACATGAAAAACCCCGTAATAGGTCATTACCGGATTATTCGCGGGGGACGTCGTAATGTTTTATGTAAGATTAAGAATAAAATGAAATTATTAATTAATTCACTAACATTTACATTGACATATTTTGTATTATTTTATAATCTAAGTACATTTATAATCTATAGTTTTTAATTTACAATATTATGTTAAGATTTTGCATGCCAAATGAATGTGGTAGTACATAATGCATCTATAACTATTTTAAGAACCAACGTGTATTTTACTTATATTCATGCAAATAAAGAAATTTGAATTTGAATAAAAGTCACAGTCACAGACTCACTGGCAGTCAAGTCGAATGATTATCTAACTTTTTTATTTTTAAACAAAAAGTCTTTTCAACCACTATCAAACAACCAAAGAGTCTCTCAAATCAAATATTTATATTTCGGGTGCACATAATATTTTTATAATTAGATCTTTAACCCCTCGGTGCGGCGTGGGTCCGGACGACCTCAGAGGTCAGGCTGTGCAGTCGCCCGATCACACACGACACAGGGATCTTATTGTTTTATCAACACGGGCCGGCCGAGACAATAGGGGTGCTTAATCTCTTTAACAAACATCACGGAATTTATTGCTGTTTTAGATTGCTTTTAATTAAACTATTGGATTTTATGTGCGGGGTTCATAATTATATTTGTATTGTTGTCTTTTTGAAAACATTATTTCTGCTTTGTTTTTATGTTTTGCTCTGACTGCCTGATATCACTGTTATACTTAATTATGCTCAAATATAATACTGTAGAACTTCAATTACCTAGCTTTCTCGATATTTGTGATGCATTAAAAGATTGTCTGGTCGAGATCATATTTTGATACTAAGGATGCACATTGTGTCAATGGGTGCAATTTTTGTCTCAGTTTATTTTCTCGTATCGTGATGTTACAATTAAGAGTGTTTGTATTGTATTTTTAGCTCGAGCTACATTTTATTTTATTACGTTACGTACGAGGTCAGTTAATGTTCTTGTTAAAGGATTCAGAGATAATGCGTCGCTATATTGATAAGGCGTGTCAAGGGTGCTACCCTTCGTAAATCCGAAATGTTCCTCATCTTCGATTATTAAAACGCATTTGTCGGACCCTTATCAGACAAAGTCACACTCGAACCCGTAGTAGGTGTAACTAGGCATTCCCCAAGCCTCCGGTGTCTGTCTGGCGTGAGCCCCCCGCGCATGCGCCGCGGCAGCCCCCGCGCCAGTCAGCTGGCGGGGGTCGAGCGCGCCGCTCCGGGCGTTTTGCACCCAGAACCACATTCCGGGTTAAAACATTAGGAGATAAATAAAAAAGTGTTAGATTGTGTTTATCTCGGTGTTGGTTGTTGTGGCCGGTGTCCTGCGCGGCTGTGTTCACGTGATCGACTCCTCAGGAGAGGTTAGGTTCGCGATGAGCGCAGATTTTTCGTATGGTGAGTTGCTTAGATAGTTTCAGCCTGTAAAACCAGCCCACCGCTATTTCGGCAATGTACTTATCTGCCCGGTACCGTTTTCTATTATACATTTAATTCCTAGGCATTGCTTTGTGCAAAATGTGTACCTATCTACTTTACCTGAAATATTCTTGAAACTAGTGTCGGGAGCAACGGGGTGTAAACAACAGAAGAACTACGGCTTTACTGCGTGAGTATTTCATCGATACTAATATTATAAAGCAGATGAGTTTGTTTGTTTAAACACGTCAGGAATAACAGGTCCGTTTGTAAATATATTTCAGTGTAAGATATCCCATTCATCGCGGCAGGCTATATCAAAAACACGGACAACATTGTCACGTGTGAAGCTAAGTACCTAAGTAGGTACATAAACCTACTGAGATTTAAAAAACAGGAGGGTAAGGAATTTTTGCTCAACTGTAGTATAATTCAGTCCCTTAAATATTATAAATAACTCTACTGTAATAATAAATCACCTTTTCTTTATCATAAATAATTATGATTATATCCACCGAGACATAAGTAAGTAGGTAGTATTCAATTGAGAATAAAACAATAAGAAAATTCATCTACAAATAAGTAAATATTAAATCGACTTCATACAATCATTCTCTGACTTCAAACCAAACTAAATAGAGACCTGGGTGTTTAATGATGGCTATACTTAGATACTACGTATTATGTTCTTTTTGTAACAAACATTTTAATTTTTATTTTGGAGGTAGTTCATAATTATATATAGGTACATAATGCTTCTCAAGACAATACACACTCGGGTGCCCGGCGGGAACCACTCCTGTAAAACATTTATTTTAGGACTCCTACACCTATCTATAAAATATATAGGTACCTACAGTAGGTAATAAATAACAAAATACAAGCCAAATAATCATGTTTTGTAACACTTTTTGAAGTTTTCAACTCCTTTATGAAACGATTTGAGTTATAAGGCCCGGTACGGAAATTTTATGAGGAGTAAAATCATAAGTGTAACACGAAAAGTTGAGGCGTTACGTAGAAAAAGACAAACATATATATCTGTAGGATTGAACGTGTAAAATAATGAGATGGAATACATTACACAGCGTATCTCATTTCTCATAATTATTTTAATTAGAACCTTAATAATTGACTACTCTATAAAGTGCCACTGATCGCGCTATGTCGCCATAGTAGCAATACCACAAAACAATACATTTCTAACGTAATACCACAGCCAGGTATACTTACGTAGTAATTTATTAATCAGTGTTATTAAAAGCCACTAGTATTCAAGTTTCAAAACATCGATCGCTCCTAGCACAATCAATCTCAACAGTGAATAGTTTGAATACAGCGATCAAAACTGTAAACATTGCGAAGGATCTCGGCTCCGGCCGCTCGGGTTTTTGTGAGTCTCCGTAACAGTTGTGATGCTAAGTAGGCCCGCCGCGCGCTGGGCACGCTCCTAGGCTTAGGGGTCCCTGGACTGCTCTTAAAAACTATACAAGTTATTAAAATTCAATCGACTAGCCCCCAAACTTTATAATATACTACACTCAAAAAACAAACTTAAATTACTCACAAAACACAAATTAAAAAACACTATTACAGATTGGCTAAATCTCTGTACGTATGAAGATATTGAGAAAATAATATCGAAATAAATACATAACGAGTAGGTAATTATTTCCCAAATTGACCGTCAAATACTATTATTATAATTTTAATATTACGTATTATTAATTCTATGATAACCCAAAGTAGTGTGTAAATATTAAATATTTATGTATTATATATTATTTTAATTAAAGTATTCATTTTAGTAGTACATAGTTTACTCATATTAGATTTAACTTTAGAAGCCCACATATTATTTAATCTAGTTCTAAGATCAATTGATAGTTCATAAGATAGTTCATATGTTTATGTCCTAGACTCTACAACTCTATTACTGTATACAACATAATACTAAATAGGAAGTTACTGTTCATCTGTAACACAGCTTTAGCTACCAGGTGACAGAGTTCCAAAAATGTTATGTTTTTCAAACTCTATGTGAATAAATGATTTTTATTTATTTATTATATATATTTAATAAAGAAATACCAAACCTGAAACTGTCTACCTACTCGAATAAAGGATCTAGTAAGATACCTTTTTTTACTACGTAGGTAGGTCATGGAATTTATCATTGATAATTAACAAAATATTCTTGTACTGTTTCCAAAATCATCAATGTTCATAAACCAAGTAAACTAGTAATTGCCTTAAAACAGAAGGTTTTTAACAACGTCAAATTATAATAGTTATTTAATATGGTCCGGAACCCTCGTCTCGTCACTCATCAGCACAACGGTGTGTGCGCATGCGCAGGTAGCCGGGCTGCCCACCCACACGCTCGCCTGTCATTGTTAACAACCCATAATACCACAACACAATATAAATCTCGTTTATTGGAAGCATAAAAAAATATCGATCACAAAAAGGGCAAAACGAATCTCGACCCTGCCAGGATTCGAACCTGGAATCTTCTGATCCGTAGTCAGACGCGTTATCCGTTGCGCCACAGGGCCTGTGCTATCTTGGCCAGAAATAGCGTACCAGACCAAATGACGTCAACTATGTATCAGTTCAAGAGTTTTCGAATAGATGGCGTTACTATAGCAACTCTAGTCTTTTATTATTCTTTACAAATAGTGACCCTAAGAATAACTATAATTGCTTTTTGGTATTTATATTCTTTGCATTAATATAGAATTTGAAATACTAACGTAAATTTAAAATATAAACTGATTGAAAAAAAAAAAACAATTTCTCTCAAAAACTAACCTCACCTTGAGCGCAATTTATAAAAAAGGTGAAACAATATTGATGATAATAAATATGTATCTACCACCCGAAAATCTTTTTTCAAACGAAAAATGCTGCGATGCTACGCAAACATAGAGATTAGGGACGATCAATATGAGGTCGATGGGTGATCATAAAAGTTGTTGAACCGAAAGACTTGGTTTACCTGTTTACTATCCGCGTCAGTAGAACCAGGTAAGCACGCCTGTAGCCCCGAGTCCCGACTTCCCCACACTTCGTGCCACGAACTTACTACGCGCCTCTTAGGCTTAATTCACACTTAAATTCTCATTGCCGACGCGACGGCGCGGCGCTTCGATCGAAGTATTTTTTTTTAGCCCTTTTTCTCACTAGTGGGGGGGGATAGAAGCCTGAAACCCGGCTGACAGAATCTAAGCAAAGTATGGACAGCAGCGTCTTTTTGTACCACAACATTTGATACTGCGATCTCCGACCCGCCTGCTAAGCGGGGGAAGTATTGGCAAACCCCCTAATTGTGATTAAGGAAGGCCTACGTTCCGCATTGCACCTCATATGGCCGTTACGAACGAACGTAATAAATCATATGAACGAACCACGAATTACGGTATAGAAAATAATAGAACGAACGAATAGTTTAGTGTTGTTTCCTACTTTAGAAATGGTAGTTTTTAGGCTCGATGTAGCGTGTGACTTGTTCATTGTATCTAAAGATATATAAACTATCTTTAGATACAATGAACGAATCTCACAACATTTTAAAGAGTAGGTATCCAATCATATGTTTTTATACCGTTGTAATCGTACTTCAAGCCTTTTAATGTCTTATAATTAATACTCCTAAAGGCTGAATGCCTCAATCCAATACAGTTTGCTATGAGCCTTACAGCCTGAAATGGAAAGTGGGGGATGTGTGTCTGTCGCCGCCCGCCCAACCCGCGCCGCCGCGCCGCCGCCCGCCCAACCACCCACACATACTTGGAAACAATCGCACATAGGTACATGTTGTAGCTAAGTTGTACCTAGAACAGTGGTATTGCTTTGTGACTCACTCCTGCATTATTGAAATGGAGTTAACTCGCAGTACTTTTGATTTCTAGAAATGTCGTGCGCTAAATTGCTACCTTAGTTATAGTATCGGGTATTAGGTTTGTAGATTGTGTTATGTTATAGGATTATTAACGGGGTCGAGGAACATGGTTGAAATGCCCTCAATTGAAATTATTAATACTTGTCACATTATGGAGCGCTATTTTGAATTGAGGTTTTGATTTTCAGAAAGCCCCATTAGCCTATTAAATACCAAAATTCAAATAATACAAATAGGTATTGGAAACTTTTGTTCAAATTTCATGCAGATTGAACTGAACTAGGTACCTACAGTTACAGTACAGTAATAATGTAGTACCTATAGTAATAATTACAGATATTATATCCCAACTAGCTACAGCCACGATGTTGCCGTGTTTTCAGATTTTCCCGCGGGAACACCGTATCCCGCGTAAAAATAGCCTGCCTCGATAATTGGGCTCTCCGACTCAAATCAGACCAGTAATTCCTTAAAAAAAAACAATTCTTCATCGTTATAATAGGTATTAATATTAGTAGATATAGATAGAGAGATAGGGACAAGCTTTTGTGTTATTATATTAAGTACCTACGATTTCAAAATCGACGTTTATTTTTAGGACCTAAAAGTAAAACCACCATGAAAAGTATTAAAATCAATTTATTTATTCCATTTAGATACTAGTACCTACTTACCTACATTTGGAAAGTACGTTAGGTACTAAGAACGTTTCTTGTAGGTCCCTACTTCATCAAGCCATTTGCATGAATCAATAAGTCTCGTTGAGCCATTTAATCTGTAAACTGCATTCATGAGCGCATTTCCGCCGCTAGTGTTGTGCCTCGCGCCTCATAAAGGTTTAACGATATCGATGTCTTATAAAAAAAACTGACAATTTTTATTTCCCGTTTAGATCTGAAATAATTAAAAATATTTTATACTTAGGTTTAGGTGGTTTGGTACTTAAAAATATGGCAGTGTAACAATTAAAAAAAATATATAAATATGCTTATATCTAATCTGTATGGTAAAAATGAAGCGCAAAAATGTTCGGCCTTTTTAATTATTTAACTCATATATAAAAATTTTAGCTTTTAGTGAAACTTCTTTACGTTACATGTGCGTCCGAGTATACCTAAAGAACTGTTTACTTTCCTTAATCTTATCTTTATCAGATACTGTATTACTGATGTTTTATGATAAGTTTATAAGATATTTAGCCTGAATAACAACGATGAATAATTCTATATTTTAGTACCTACATATAAATGATACTCTTATCCTGGTAGGTATGTTATCTGTAGATTTAGGTCTGAATGTCGTTTAAAAACGCCCCTTGCGACATACATTATCTAGCAACTTTTTATCATTTCGTAGTTATGTTGTTTCACATTATAGTACCAATTTAATGCAAAACACCGAATTATAATTACAACCTACTTACGAAATGAAATGTATTTATTTGCCAAAAGTATGGCAACAACAGATATTTTGTTTGATATAAGGCTTCACATACTTTACCAGTAAAATGGCATGGAAATGATCTAACGCTTATATATACCTAACAATTGAAATTTATTTAATGAATATTAATTTATTTACGATGTCAACGTTAAATATATACCTAATAAAAAAAAACATAAAAAAAAAGAAAAGAAATTGTACCTATCGATCAAAACTGTATCGATAGAACGCCATCAACTGTAGCGGAAGTGAATAATTCACGTGAATTGGTCGTCAATCGCTCGGGCTGCGGCCGCGCCGGGGGTCAACTATCTATTGAACCGTGGAGTGCACTCGGGGCAATACCAGTACTACTGCTACCTAATATATTACATCAGAAATGGTAGCTTTAGAGGCACGCAACGTTACTGTTGTTGCGGTTAGCAAGCAACGTTACTGTACTGCAAGAGCACTTTGCACGAAGGGGGCGCTTTTGTTTGCAACACAAATGTTTGGGATCAAGTTTTTGTAATACAAACTTGGATTCAATTAGAACATGCGGGTTTTGAAATATTAAATTGTTAGAGCAATAAATAATTGGACTTCAAGTCTGGTAAGCTGTGATTGAGTATTTTTATTAGTATTCACAATGAAGTCGCTTTACATTATAATATTTATTAACTATTAATCTACAATATTCAGGTTAGGTTAAGTAGAGCAAAGTAAATATTTTTTTGTTAATATTTTTATATCTATTTAACAGAATGTGTGATTTACGTATATTGTAATTCTCTTTAAGTTACCTCAAATTTTACTCCCAGCCTGGTGAAGAAACTAATGGAAATCTCAAAAATGTACTAAACATCTACGAATGATTACTTAGCACGTACTTTATTATTTTGCATAATTCGTAGTTAATAAATATTATCTCATTTTCATTTACATTTAAAAACTTGATGCAGTAATCTAACCATAATTCATCATCAACACCCTTTTAACGTTCCCACTTCTGACACAGGGACAATTCTCTTGGCGAGAGAGATTATGCCTTAATTTGTTGGTGAATGTCACATGTCTTTCAAACTCTTTAAAGATCTCAAGAACATGCTAGTTTCCTTACGATTACCTATAACAGGATGTATATTGGCAATCCTGCATCTCCATCTAACGTTTGATACCAGCAATCGACTCACTCATTTGAGCTGCGCAATCGTGAAATAAAACCGCAGACATAACACAAGTATTATTAAATACATAAAAGCTCCTGTCTATAAATAACTGTTACTGGGTGTCTACATTTAAATCGAGAGGCGATTGGCATTTCCGGCTTAAGCAATGCACGACGGACTGCGAGAGCCGAGCGGGGTTGCTTGTTCCTAAGTAAACACGCCACTTTTGTTCGCTAAAGTGGCAGTGGGCAGGCCATATAGTCCGTAGAACTGATAGAACATAGCTCTGGGGACTGAATAGGTCTCAACTAGATACCAGTAATGCGTCACCATCACCAACTAGATGATGGTGACTTGGTAAAGGTTGCGGATTCACGATAGATGCAGGCCGCTTCCAACCGATATAACTGCCTTTGTCAGTTTACGTCCTACAGCTGAAATGATTATGAAGTAAACACAGCAAAAAGCATGTAAAAATCGATTAATTGTGATTTTTGTGTAATTTTCTTCGCTTTCGTGAAAGGACGATGTGACCGTTGGCACGTACGCCGTCCACGGTAATAATTATTCGTATATCTAGCCGATAACACTAATCGCGAGTAGGTACAACATTTACAACTTATTTTTGCAAAGAGTTATGCCTTTATCATTGATTGGTTGTGAGAACGTTCTTACTCGTATCTCTAATTAGCGTCGGCATTTCAGAGTACCACGCGGTGGATCTGCACAAATGGAGAGGAAGTACAATATACTGGCTGCCATATGGGAAAGTCTGAAAATACGAAGATGTGTTCTAAGGAACCGAGTCAATAAATTTAGCTAAATAAACAATTTAATCCTCACATTCTAATAAATTTGTTCTTAGCTTGGGAATCGAACCTGGACTTTTGTAAAGTAATACTAAAACCTTTTCTATTAAGATATCTATGGTGTAGGTCATAAGCACTAAATTTTACTATGAAAGATAAATAATTACAAAAATGTTTTCATATCCTTTTAATTATTTTTGTATGTGTTGAAATGGTCACCATTTGTAAATCGGTGCTATGTGATGTTTTCAGAACTTCCCATACTGACCGAAACTCCTGTTACATCCTGTAGTGTTTTCGCTTCTTTGTTCTATTCTAAAATGCCATGAATGTGTGCTGTCATATTATGCTAGTAACAAATCTCGCTAAAACATTATAACTAGAGAAAAGAGGAAAGTTTTAGGTAGTCCATTGGTTAAAATTATTGCTGTAATTCTTGAAATAATAATTAAAAAACTGTAAACGCACACGTGTTGCACATTAACGGTGGTGTAACGTGTCGGGAGTGTGATATAATATAGCGCGGTGCGTGCGCCGGCGCAGCGCAGGGGTGGCTGCTATTTACATCCAAGTTCATTAACGCCGCTTTTATTACCGCTAGTGTTGGGATGTGCGAAGGATATGGTTACAAATGTATCGATAATTGTTTTTTAATAGTAAAGAATACGAAGATTCATATTGTGGCGGAGTGCCGACTTTCGCTCTCTGACAAATTTCAGTATTCATTTTAATCGCAATGCATATCAGTGGGATATTACACTACACTACACTTTTATTATAAGTGTGTGTTTTTTTATTTTTCTTGCACCCAAGAAATATTAAATAAGACATAGAAGTAATAGTATAAAGTATAGTATATGTAAGTATAGTAGTAAGTTATATATTAAATTATAAAGGTATAAAACAGAGATAATGCGGCACCAGAAATCTTAATATGTTTTAGCCCAATTGTACCACGGTCACAATTAGTAACCGTTCACAATAGTCGGCAAAGTAATAAGTAGGTATGATAATGTATTAAAAGTTGTCAATAAGAGAATAATTGTAAAGAAATTTGCAAAGGTCGGAACTCCACTACTAAATCATAAAGCTTTTATTTATACCCGTTTGAAAAAAATATGTTGTTTCTAAACTAGTAATAGAAACCTTTTATTATTCAAATTATATTCGATCACAGAGTTTAATAAAACATATTGCATATTACTAATCGTTACATATTTCATAAATTTATGTAAGTAGGTATTGTCCCACAGAATATTAAAGAAATTAAAAATACCTATTTTAATTTTATTTAAACACAATGGTTTATTATTTTTTATTTTTGCTCGAAGTTGACCTGAATAGACCAATTTGTTTTGACATTTACAATAATAAGAGTCCAAGTTCAATATGATTACTTTATGCCGAGTAAATACTAGTTATAGCCGCGTCCTTACAGCGATTTATTAACACCGGATCCGGAAATCAATATAGTAGGTACAGAAAGATAATTGTCGAATCATTTTCGGATCAATATTAATTATGTCCAGAATGAAAGACATGGCCCGGACAGCTTGAAAGCTTGTCACGGCACTGTTATTTTACATAATTTATAATTAGTTGTAAGAGATTTAACACAATTCACGCCAACGAATACAATAATTGGTCTTTATGGGGTTTCAAGTGACAAGCACATTTAAAAAATAGTGTAGAAAAATAATTAGACGGACCCTGTAACTATCCTGTGGGCTTCCTTAGTATTATTTTTGTACAAATAATTGAAAGAAAGGCGTTGTGTACAAAGGTACATAAACTTTATTAAATTGGAAGGTTGTTGGATTATGAACAACAGATTTGTTATCGAAAAACACGTTTTGTTCCACGTTGTAACGTTGAAGGATAAGGTTGTCAATTCGACACATAATGGAGTAAATCCTTAAAACCCAAAGAATGTGACGATACGCATATTGATATAGATAATTAGGTAAATACCCTAAGACATTAATACTTCATTTCCTCCGATTAATACATAGATTATCCAGAGGAAGTGAAGTTTATGATTTAAATGTAAATCAAATAATGATGACAGACATATTTTTTCATATAGCATAGCACATAGAACTTATGGGTGTAGGTCAAAAAGCTTGGATGGTAAAAATGTTGGGGTTTCTTTGTTGATAAAATAACCTATGGCCGTTGATGGTATGTAGTACAGACATTTAATGTTAAGAATTTGACCTAACTTATAGTGGTAAATTTAATGATACTCAAGATAATTAGCATGGGTCGGGTTTTCAATTAAACATGATGATAAATTAACATAATAAATTGCTTAAAACCTTAAAAAGCAGAATTTCCATGTATTAATCAAGATCTTTATCATCGTAATTGTGTCAGCGATATTTAAATGAATCCAATCGATAACGTTGATTGGAGCCCTTGAGATCTTGAATCCCAGATTAACAAGCATATCAGCAAAAGTATTTATTTCTTTTATTTATTTATGTATATCTCAGAGGCGTTGCAGGAAACTCATTAACAAAGTTCATGATTTTACTCCGTCCTCAGGCACAAAATACTCTTTACTAACATAGCATAGTAATATATGAAGTCAGTGAAGCAGATTATTGAAGTCATTCAACCGATATTTATGCAGATTTAGCTATAGATAGAACTATTCAAGAGGTTAATATTAAACAAGTGAAAGTACTTTATTTCCGCTGAAAAATTAATAAAAGAGCAACGTCGTGGGAACACACACGATTCATTAAAATTCAATAAATTAATGTTTCCGGACAATGCACAATACAACATCTAGCCTTGTGATAAGCTCTGAGCTTGTGTTGGTACTGGTATGTACTAGACATTTGATAAACTTATATCATAGACTTACATAGATAGATATATTTGTTTATATACATATTAAACACCAATGATCAACTATTGTATAATATTTTTATCGCGCGTATTGCGGCTACATTTCATCACTTGGTTTGGCGCTGGCGCAGGCGCAGTGACAGTGTTGCGCGCGCGCTGACGTGCGCGATGTGATAATGACAGGTGGCCACCGGACCCGCCCGCGGACAGATTTAGATTAATCGACGTGTCTGCGACTTCAAATGTTTTAATTGAAATGTATTTTTAACTGCTTAGAGTAATTGCGCAGTTGTTTGGCAATAAAAACTGGAGAGATATTAATTATTTGTAACTGACATATTTATTAAGTAGAAGGTGAGTTATCAAGAATCTATCTATCGGTAGATTTTTGAAGTTGTTAAATATAAATAAATGGGTATTGTAGGGGCTTATTTTTAAATTGAGGAAAAATTAAACGAATGAATGACATCGCATTACAGCGACTTATTAAAAGGGTATACCTATGATACATATTCATATTATTTTAAAATAGAATATAACGCGATACCGCATATTGGAATCATAACTGTGGAGTATATATTTTTTATGAAGTAAAATATGTATATAAAATATTTCTAGAGTATTTACACAACATCAGCTTGTACCTTCTTAGTTTAGGCTAGTAACAGCATTAATATATTTCTTTTTTTGTAAATTACCTTATTATTATTATCTTATCGTTATAAAGGCATAATTTTTTATCGATATCGACGACCGTCGTCACCGTGACGTGACACCCCTAATCCAATATAGACCGATGCAGGCGTCGCGTATGAATCATAGACTGTCTCAGCAACGCAAGCTTACGCGGTGCGTTGCGGTGCGTTTTATCCGCGGAAGCGCTGCGCAAACAACGGAGAAATAGCAAATAGTGGCTGATTGATGAATGTGGTGCACTTTCATCTTCGTTTGTTTGTTTTTGCAGACAGCGGTGACAGGCGAATAGATAAAATACATGTATTTAGGTATTTGTTTAACGGAATTAGGAAAAAGTAAGATTATGTTTATTTTGTGATGTAAGTATATAAGAATTTAAAGCTTTTCTCTTCTTAATTTGGTACTTCCAATGGTCTTACAATTAAACCCTTTTTTAGATTTTGAAGTACAAGAACGTAGGCTAGTAGTTATATAGTTTGTTTTGGAGATCTTCCATAATCCGTAAAATATACCTACTCCCCAACCCTAAACAAAGAAAATTGTAGTAGCTACTTAATAAATTGTTCATTATGTAATTTTAAAAAGCAAAATTTAACGCCGAAAAACTGAAACATTGGAATCAACGAAGTTACACTATTGAAAGTTTAGAAATGATTAAAACGAGTCGTATTATTACTAATGACTGTCGCTATGTTATTGAAGCCACACATAACTCAGAGCTGGAACAGTCAGCGTCAGGGATGTTTTTGACATTTACGGCACACTGTCCCTTCGCCAGCAGCTCTACGTCTCTGCTCTAGCAAAAACATAGGGTGGTTTTTCTAAAGCACTTCCCCAAAATAAAGCCCCAGATTCCGTGCGAGAATATACAAAGGGTTGGTTCTTCAAGGGGGTACAATACAAGTGGAGAAAAGAGCGCATCTGAGGTGTTTTTGTGACAGGACACCGACCACGACCGTTCTGTTCTATGGAGCTTAATTTATTCAAGTGGGAATATATTTTAGGGTAGGTACCATGTACCCTAGCCATGTATCTAGCTAGGGTTGATTTCATAGGTACCTATATACCTACCTACCTACCTACCTATACATTCTATGAAACAAATTTGTTGTGAGAAATGTTACGCCATTGAATGCAATGTTTAAGAGTGGCACAGCATTGTAAATAAATGGATCTTTAGTAAACCGATCCCACAAAAAACCGGCCGATGGTTAGGAAATGGTTTACTTAATGCATTTAATGTAATACTTTTCTTTAGTCAACTTGGCCCATTACAAACTTGAACAAAAATCTATAGTCTAAATTCAAATCCGTGTACAGATGTATACAAAACTCAAGCTAATCAAAAATGAAACACTATAAGGTATAAACATGATACTACTCATAATAATGAGTTCCATATAATCAAACAATAAAAAATATTTTTATCGTTTTGCATGAGAATCTTGGCTACGATTTTATCTAAGCAGTTACGTCGATAAGGGTCCATCTACACCCAAGCCCAGCTCACCAACACAACTGAACAACTCTGTCGCCTGGACTTGACTAGATTTGAGTAAATTTTAGTTTCTTTTTAAACCCCGACGGAAAAAGAGGGGTGTTATAAGTTTGACAAGTCGGTGAGTCTGTGTCATCATAGCTCCCGAACGAAGTGATTTCAATTTTTTTTTTCACATTTGCGCGAGTGTTCTTTGAATTGTTTGATTGAAATCGGTTAAGTGCAAATATACTCAAGTGGGGTATCAAGTTAAAGCGCATCGCGTACACATTACAAAATAATATGATTTTTTTACTTTTAAGAGAACAAAAGTTTTGGAATCGGGGGTTTTATTTATTTAGATTAGTTAAATAATAATCTATTTTATAATAATGTTAACTTCTTCTGACCACAGAATAAACTATGGTCTGACCCCTTGACAATTCGAGAAAGCCCTGTGTCCCTCCGTGACCGTCCCATGGCTACAACGAAATTCTTAATCTACTGCAACCACGCAAACAAACGAATCAAACCTTTAATCGACTCGGGCGCCGCCATAACAAATCTGATGTATAAATACCCACATCCACCCATGTTGGCGCTGCTGGAAGTTATGCCATAATAAACTGTTCCCTACATATCCCTATTTGTTTACATTAATAACGCGCATAAACTGCAGGACTGCGCGCGCGCACGGATTACGGCTGAAACATAAACTCGGGAGGAAGTTGGCCGCCTTTGGAGTAATACCCCGTAACACCTGCACGCCAGGCTAGGGCTGCCTACCGATACAGATCATACAATATTATATTTAATTTAGTAAGTAAAAATGCCGTGTTGGAGACTTTCATTCCGAAGATTCAAGATCAAATACAGCTGAGCACCTCTAGATTTTTCTTTTTGAAATATGTATGTACTCCCTAAAACATGTTCAATATAAGCCAAAAATTAAGGGGAATAGACCATGCCCTTCACGCTGTTAGTCCAATATGGTGACTGTGTCAGAGCCTGGTTTTTGCTTGGCTTGGGTCACTAACATAGTGTTGATAACTGTTTATCCTTCGTGTAAAGTATGTAGATACTTTCAATGACTAATTAATACGAAGATTACCTACACATAACAGAAGAACAACATAACAATAAGTTAACAAAAAACAGAAAACACTGGAATTGAATATTATGAAATTAGAAGGATGAATGCCTTCGTCAGTTTATTGCCATTGGGCGATAAGTGACAACTATCTACTTTATTAAAACTATTTGACCAATATAGATTAATTTAACATCCCTATTAGTGGATATTGCATTGCGCTCCGCACACTCGCATCAACGACCGCAGTCGGGCGGCGCGCTTGTATGTCCTTCTAGGAACGCCCGTTATAGCGGCCTGCGCGCCGCAATGTTTGGCGACGAATTAACGCACGTGCGCGTCGTGACTTCGTCGTTACGCTACTTGCAATGGGTCGTAACGGGAACTGCACGGGCGCTCGCTAAGTATGCGTAGGCACTTAGCCGGTGCGGTTGGCAAGGCTCTAGGACGGGTTACATACATTTAACACGCATTTTTTCCTAACTTATTTTGTCATTATGAATGTAGCATAAATAATAAATAGTGTCATAATGTAACTTTTGCAGAATCATTGTTTGGCGTAATGTTTTAAAACACTACATAAAATTCATTTGATTTTTTTTTGTACACTGAGTTGAGAAGCAAAAAGCAAAACTCAGATTCTATCAGTTTTATTAGTTTGTAGATTTCACAATTTGATGTTCTTATAATATTGGTACCCATTATAAATTTATCTTTCCATTCGTTGGATGCTGGCCATAATACTGGAGATCGGTTAGTTACAAAAAAAAGAAAAATTTCCTAATTTGTACCCTTTCAATGAAATCAAAATCACACTTATCTTCCAATAATGTATTTTCACACACTGTCTGTCTGTCACGTGCAGATGCCCCGTTATTGCAAGGGCGGCTCGCGCAGGGCGGGCGCCG
This sequence comes from Gymnoscelis rufifasciata, assembly GCA_929108375.1. Classification (NCBI taxonomy): domain Eukaryota; kingdom Metazoa; phylum Arthropoda; class Insecta; order Lepidoptera; family Geometridae; genus Gymnoscelis; species Gymnoscelis rufifasciata. Next base: position 13,283,004 of record OV815323.1, on the reverse strand, counting down.
CTAGGGCGGATTTGTGACATGCTGACTTTGACTTATAGACGGGGGTCTGGAAGAAAACGTGATATAATTAACAGAAATTTTGCTGAATGCTCTCATTCTACAATTACTGTCACGAAGTTACAGGGGCCTTTGAAGGTTGTTAAATATAACATCATCTACGCATTCTGATAGGTAAAAAATAGCGTTTATGTGCGTAGTATCTAATAATAAGATTTGTTTATGTAGGTGCAGTACATGGAAAATGAATAGTTTATATTTACATTTGTGAAAGGTTAGTTGAAGTTGTGTTAAAATTCCAGATCTTAATCCATACGAATTAAATCTATTTATTTGAATACCATTATAACGAATATTATTTATGCGTATTTACAAATATGTGGTTTCTGTGAATCTGTGAATTTCCTGACTAGTTATCTTAAGTTTTTGTTAAAATATTATCATTTTTAGTTGATTTTAAAGTTATTTAACACTCCCAAGATTACGTCCCATATGCTAAGTGGGGATTAGCACACTTCCTGTTGATCTGACGGTGACGCGTGGTTATTGCGAAATGCTTAACATAATTAACTAATACATAATTACGGTAATGTTATACATAATGTATGAGCCGGAATATTCCAGTCACAGTGCACATTATAGAGGGATGAGTGGAATGCAAAAGGAGCCGTGCTTTGATTTCTAAGTGATAGCCGCAAAATTATGGAAACTAGGTGAAAATGGCAATGTGCTGTGAATTGGCTGTGAGCTTACTAAATGCAACACATGCCATGTTGGGGCAGATTAGACTAGATTAGATAACTTTGTGTAGTCGGTACACAAATATGTAAACAGTAGAGTACACAGTTTTGAATTATTTTGCAAACATTATATTCGTACTATTCAAATTATTCTTATTATTATTATTCTTATCTGATGATGATTTCGTCTCAAGGTAGAAGCGAGCTCTCAGCTCTTTGAATTTATTATTTTTTATTCTTAGCTACGTTAGAGTAATATCTGAACAAAAATGTGTTCAATTTCTAATCGCTTCTTTGATCTAATGTAAAAAAATCGAAGCGCCCATATACGATTTTCTATTTATCTTTATTTAATACTGTATTTTATTTTGAATGTTTCTAAAATTTTAAAAAGCAAACAATGTAAGTCACTTATGTTGTAACTTGAATAAATTATGAAAATAGGAAGACTAGAAGGGAACTATTAAAGTCCATAACGGAATATTCATATTTACCTAACATTACTTGATTAACACGACGTGCTTCATTTCAAAGAAACCAAAAAAACATTGATGTCCATGATAGTCACAAAGTAAAGCCAGTAGATACGTGTTATAGATCTGAACGTGACCCATTTCCTCGGCACCTGTTGCCCCAGCACCCGCCTGTCGTGACTGCTGTGTACCTATTGTGTACGCTCTACGGGTAAACCAAAGAAGCTTTTCATTTGACTGGGAAATTTTTAGTTTCCTACTATTTATTCTTAAAACATAATTTATTCTAAAATTTGTAAAATCAAACATACCCTGTTTAATGATTAGATGGGCAGCACTGTATATAGAATGTATATAACTTTCTAATCAAAAGTAGTTTCATAAATAGCTGATCTGCATCAATGCTTGGTAACACATGGGGCTGAGTGTACCAGTGGTAACCCGAGACGCCAAGACGAATCGCCAGAAGTTATACCTATACTTATTGTTATTTATGATGACAGTCTAGAGTGTAATTAGTAGTAGTATACAAGGTATCAGTATTGTTAGTCAAGACACAGCATCATATGCCCTAAACTAAGCTGAGTGTGGATTATACTTACGTCTACACGAAATAGTCAACTAAACCTATATTAGATAAAATTTAGTTAGCATTATTTTGTCCTTTGACATTTGTGTATGTAAGAAAGAGGCAAAATTTTGTATGTAGGTATGGGTGTAAAGTGATTGTCATGCTATTAATAAGTAGCAAAAAGCATCTGAAACTAAAAATAAACCTAAAAGCAGACCAAATCAAAGAGGAGGTTGTCTAAAAAACTTAAATAATTATTATTTTAAAGGTCGATTTTTCGATCCGCTGATTTTGTTTATCTAGTTCTCAAATCTGAAAAATATCGTACGTATAGCTTTATATAACAATTGAATTATCGACTATATGATTCAGATATAAACCCCGGAATAGAATAGAACCTGCGCCTTAGACGGACTGCACCAGCCACTAAGGTTGTCATACATACATAAATATACGGTCATACAAACCAACATAGGAACATTTTGGACACGTGACGCCGCGCCGTCATTGTCATGCAAGGGAAGCCTCGATATGAATATGGACATCACTACTGACTATCGATGACGTGGAATGGCGCTATCAATATGGACAGCACTATCGATGTCTGGAAACTTCCAGATTGTGAATGGAATTGAGTTTTGGCATGATCAGTAGACCTACCACGAGTTGCCACTTACGACTGCTGGAGATTACAACATGTTGTAGTCCCATACATTTGACAGATAAAGATAAAATGTTAGTTGTAAAAAATCTGTCAAATGCATGAGATAACGACATATTATAATTTCCAACAGTCGTACGTAAATGGCAACCCGTGACTACAGTACTTTTGTAGCGATTTGACTATCATTAAATCATTATTGTAATCATTTTAAGCAACTTCTAAAAAAGAACAGGGGTACACGTGTGTTCGCGGATAACTTTAATGATTATGAACCGATTTTGATTAAAATTTTGTGGTGGATAGATATTTGGAGGGAAGTGGTGGAAATAAACTTAAAAAAGGGAAAAATCTTACAGGTACTAGTAACTGACAGGTTGTGTACACTTGACTTTGACTTTGTATCGGTAAATCAAGTCAAAGTAAAAGTCAAAACGTTTATTTCCTTAGATGTGGATGGGATGTGTGATGGCTACTTTGAGGAGAAATTTTACTTATGCAATAAATTTTTCCTCAAAATCGATTTTGGTTTCATAAGGCCTAGGAGTTAATTTCAATTAAATATCGGTTTATTTTGAAGAAGGTTGGCTTTTAATTTCAGCTTTTGGGAGAACATTCAACTATTTCCAGTTGTTTCAGAATCATCATCGACATTTTATTCCACAGGAATATTAGTTCTCATCATAATAAAAATACAAGTGTTAGTGGCATACCAGTTTGTATCCGTAGGAAGTGGCTTGCACCCACCATGCAAGTTGTACGTGTGACTAATTAGTCGCAATCAGGCGCGCTGTTAGTCGAATTGAAATTGATGTGTTTTGTATGAGTTTGTATGAATGCGGCGAAGGCACGTGCCGACGCCTGATAAGCCTTAATGAGAGGGTGTTGTGAGAATGTTCAGATGTAATGTCACTTATTCATTATTAGCATGGAAAATACTGCGTACTGTGTTATGCATTGACAATATAAAACGTACGTTGTGTGTTCGCTACTGTACGCTTAAGTATGCTGAGTTTTTTATGAAGTACCTGAAGTTGATAACTGATTATTTTCTGCGAAAAATTCGTCATTTTCCATCTTTTCGGAGGTAGTTCTGTCTAAATCAATCCAGTTGTTCCATTGATTAGCTAAAACAAATATGACAGAACGACACAACAATTAGAGCTACCTAAAAAAATAAATATTTTCAGACAATTGAATTATTGCGCTTTCCATCCCGTACTAACCAGTACCGCTCCGTAGTCTCCGTAGTCACCAGTCCTATCATATTTTACTACCGTGTATTCTGCTCCACTTTTTGTAAATAGTGCGGCAGATTACCCGGTAGCTCACGCAGCATCACCCCAAGCAGAGCTTGTACTATGAGTGTTGGGTGACTGATATAGTTCATCATACATTAGTTATAATCCATAATAGCATCCGTATTTATTTACAGTTAGCACAAAACTCAGTACAGTACTTCTATCATAAAATGAGAAACAAATATTTAAAAACCAAACTACACTTAAATTAGTAACAAAGGAACTTTTGGTCACTTACAAAACGTACTCATATTCGCACATTGTAAGAATATTTAAAATTAATATTACCTTGTGTTTCTTATAAAGTATTTATTATATAGTGTCAGGTCGAGTACTTCACCCACTCGTCTCGCCCACAAGCGCCGATATAAATTTAAAACACGATCTTTCAATAAACTATTAACTTTAAAAAACTATGATAAAAAAATTTATTAGCATTGCTTTTTGCGCATATCATGTTTCTGTGGGTAGCAACGTTTAGTTTAGTTTAGAAGGCGTTGGAAAAAATCGAGCAACATTCAGTCTAGCATATACGAGTTACTTTACATAACATTAAACTGTTAACCGTTATTATAAAACGTTATTCCAACATTGTCAATTTCCGAAACAGAAGAAAGTTTCCTGCTTTGTATTTCTGTCTGTCTGTCAGCCTCTTCCCGCGTCCACTACTAATTCTATTTTCTCCTACTTTTCTAGTGCGGGTTCGGTTACAGGGTAACCAGTTCTACCATCTCGAAAAATATAACAATAATTTAAGCCTCAGATACTAAATATGAAAAGAAACAATGATTTCCAGATAAAAATACCCAGGAACTGTCACTCGTCAGTCGCCGGCCACTGTGCCCATGTTAGGACGGCGGGGTCACACTCATAACAATGTTAAAACTTATCTCCTGTCCAGTTATTAGTCATACCTACTGCGGCGCCGGCGCAGGCTCCTTGCAACGGACAATTACTAAGAGTAACGAGCGTTTTATTAAATTGCATAAGCTTTTTAGCTTGCTAAGCCTGTCTCCTCTGGATTTTTCTTATTGAAAAATGCATGTGTGCTTTAAAACCATGTGCTTTAACGGTGACGGAAAACGCCGTAAGAAAACCTGTGTCATAGAATATATTACTACGTAACCTGTGTCCCAGCAGTGGGAACGTTAATAAGGTGATTATAAAGATTGATCCTAAGGCCCAGGTATAAATACGTAACCTTGGTTTACTTTTTAGTCAGTTTATCAGAAATAGACGTAACAAAGTCATAAGTATAACCCGGCAACAGAACTAGTCTGCTAATCCTGACCTTAATACCTGTCCTACATCCAGTTAACCCGCAGTTCGTCTGCGAATGTTCCGTAAGCGGCCGCGAATGAGCCGCGGTCCTTACACGGCGCGCTCCATCGACTGACAGAACATCTAATAGGTACATTAGATACTAATACTAATTAATCTATACTACAGAATATACTTATATCTATACTAATATTAAATATCTGAAGAGTGTCTTCGTTACGCGTTCTTAGGTCGCAAGGAGCAGCTCTACTCGCCACGGGGTTGCCCGAGTTTTTTGGATTTTCCACAAACAAAGTATTGTCCCCTTTAAAATATCTGTAGCCTGTAAAATATTTGTTTCATAGCACATACTGAAGGCCAAAACTATTCAGCTTTTTGATATTAGTATAGATTAGTTATTATTATTAGGTATCACGGGGAATTGCCCGATTATATTCATTCCGCGAGATTTTAGAAAACAAAAAAAAAACTCTCGGGAAAAGTAGTATATTACTCCAATTTTATCAGATAACCACAAAAAACACAATCAAACAAACAGGTACCTACCAAATATTCAATTTAAACAAAGTTACACAATTACACATTTACAAATAGTTGCAGCACCAAGGCGTATCGCACCTGACCTGGTCAACTTACAGCACTTGTCAACCAAATAATTTGCAAAAGAAAACTGATTCTATCTCAGCATGTTCTCGATTACTAGTTATTCGATAAATTCCTGTCAAATCCGTCAAATTTCAAACGGTAAAAGAAGGTTTCTCCGATCGGTAGTAAAATAAAGACGAAATTATGTCTTGTGTCAAAGCTGTAATCTCAAATCTTACAAAAATTAGCATTTAACTATATATCTATCCCTTATGTAGTTGTTGTAAATAAGTGCGCATAGTAGCCCAGTTACACTATCTGCGGTGCGCGCGCGCAGGTCAAGAGCGCGGCCTTCCCTCCCACCGCGCCGGCGCGCTGGCCCATACACACCACTCATACAACTTGTGTGACTGTATGCGTGCTAGGGACTTATGAATGGACGGGAGACGACCTTGGCATACCTTAGTCACTCAGGCAAATTATGGTTTATGGCTGACATAAAAATAATGATAAACATTTGGTGTTTTCCTAATAAATATTTGCGGACATTCCACACAAGAGCATCTAGCCCCGTGGTAAGCTCTAAGCTTGTGTTACGGGTACCAGCCATCGGATATACTTAATATAATTGACATACATATATAGATGTTTTTTATTGTACATAATAAACACCCAGAGAGAGTGCTTGCAGATCATATAAAAACTTGACCCTTCGGCAGGAATCGAACCTCTTGCGCCGCAAGCGGACCCTCGCCCGCCGCGTCTCTGAGCCTGCCCATGTCAATGTAATGTCATCTGTGAAGCACATGAATCCTTACTTAGGTACTGCTCTGTACAGTATTAGCAAAGAAGTCTGTCTACATGTTACCGAAATAAAGAAAGAAATAATTTGTTCCATATACCACGATCCCTCTTGGAATCTAGAAAACTTATATTTTTTATTAATACACTAGTTTTAAGAAAAGTCTATAAAAGTAGTCTTAAGCCGATAAATGGGAAATCAAAATCGAACCAGTATTCTCTGATATAAGCGCGTTCAAGCAAACAATCAAACTGTTCTGCTTTTTAATATTAGTACCTATAGATTCTCAATTGGTTCTCCGTTTTGCGTGTCTGTAGTTCTTTTTACTTTCTCAGAAAATAAAATGAAGAAATCCATTTATTACAGAACTTCGGAGTGCGTCACTTAAGTAGGTATATGTATAGATTCCTGAAATATCTAGTTACAAGTAATCCTTGAAGTCGGTGCCGAGTGATGATGATAGCTACTTAAAAATAGAATTTGCTAATATTTTTGCGAACACTGTCTGGCGTGCGCTTACGCAGACAACCTCCCAGAATTGTGAGACAAACAGACGAATTAACAGAAACTAACGTTATGTTAATGACCCATTTTACAGACCTTGAAAAAAGAGCTAGCTTCCCACTTTGCTATGTTGTAATGTAACAATGTCACAATTATGCAGTTTTTTAATAATTATGGAATAGTCATAAAACACAATGTGTTTTTTTCGGGACTTAGAAATTATGAAGAAGATTGTCTTTGTAAAGGCAATAAACTTAATTTCACATAATTTAATATAAGTTGCATGTATTTGTTGGTCCATGCATATAATTATTATTTAAAAAAAGTTTATATTAATTTAGTATTCTGAGCTAATTTCAACCAAAGAGGGTTTGTTGATATAATTATAATTTTTAGAAAAATACTTCTTACAAACTTTGAATCTCATCATCATCACCCTATTAACGTTCCCACTGCTGGGACACAGGGACTTCTCTCTTGACGAGAGAGATTAGGCCTTAATTCACCACGCTGGCCAAGTGCGGGTTGGTGAATGTCATGTCCTTCAAACTCTTTTAAAGTTCTCAGAACATGCCGGTTTCCTCACGATGTTTGCCTTCACCGTTAAAGCACGTGTTTAAAGCGCACATAAATTTCTCAAGAAGAAAAATCCAGAGGTGCGTGGCGGGGTTTGAACCCACGACCTTCGGAATGAAAATCGAGTGTCCTCCCACTTAGCCAACACGGCTTGTGACTTGACTTGGCGGCGTGACTTTGAATCTAATGATTAACTATCACAACGACCTAATACCATAACACATCATACATCTTATCATATCATATCACGAAGATAATAAACAAAATAGCACATTTTACGAAATTTACCAACACTATCAAAATCTAGACAATCACAGCATCATAACTACAATCATATAAGGCATTCTTACTCATTTCGCACTAAGGCGGAAGTGGCGGAGGCAGCAAGTTCCAGCATCGCGGCGCCGCGGCTATAACACCGTCTACGGCCGTATTCGGGCATATACGGGCGTAGGGCCGGCATTGAACCCGCGCCGGAACCGGCGGGTCATACGGCTCAACTCGAGACATTACACTTATCTGATTAAAGTGACTCAAGGTCCTTGACCTCAGAAGTCGATAAACTTTTACAAAAATCAGTATTTCCGATCTGTATTTAAATACCGATCTGTGCTAGTATTAAAATTCTAAAATCTTTGTTTGGTGAAAACGCATTGGTGCCCAAAAAATTGGTAATGAAACGGGAATTCTTCAAATTTAATTCAAATGTTATATGAAAATACTCGTTAAAAAACTAAGTTAGTATGAAAAGATCGTATTTAGATCGCCTATCCACTCACCTTTTTTCAATATTTTTTAGGTCTAAGACGCCACAACCACTTCTGCAGGCAGTCACCTAGTAATGGATATGACGACTATTATACATATAAAAAAAGGCATTCTGTTTAGTCGATTTTTGAGCCCATCCAAAAAAAATAGAACACCCATTGCCCTTATCAAGGGAATACGAAAGTGGTAATTTAGAGCATCAAAGTTCCGGGGTGGGGACTGTGACGTACAAATTTAGTGCAAACCGCACGAAAGCGTTACGTCACACGAAACATCAATACATCGTCTTGATTTATCGTTTGCGAGAATAAAGTGTACATTTTTCATAAACCATCTAAATGCCAAACTAATTATGTATCTTTTTAGACATCTACAATATTTGATGAAAATGGGTGCATTTTGAACCAGAAGTGCATGTTCGTCTTAATTGCAGACCTTTTTTATGCTTCATCATCATCATCATCCGCAGCCTGACTTCACCCACTGCTGGGTATAGGCCTCCTCTTGCTCTCGCCACTCATTACGGTCTTGTGCTAATTGCATCCAGGTGCGCCCTGCGACTTTAAAGATGTCTTCAGCCCATTTTTATGCTTAGTTTTAAGTTAACTAAGAAGGCTATTGAAAAATGTTAGTAGGAGGACTTGTTAGATATACCTCGACCTCAGAACGGTAGTGACTAAGTTATTGCTTGCAACATGACGTAGATCCTATTTAGGCTGTAACATTAGTATGACACCATAAATTATGATTAACGATGACATTCCTGGAGCTCATACGACACGAGACACCCTCAGAAGTACAAGACGTAAACAGCCGTAACTACTGAATATGAACTGTATCGAATATCCCTTTGATCACAGCATCCGATCTCCCCTCCCCTTCCCTTCTCCTCTAGTAGCACGGGATGTCTAAATGATACAATGTTACATTAGTGATAAAAGAGCACTTACCTACTTGGAACATTGTGGTTACAGTAGGGGCCTGCGGCGAATATTTATGTTGACGCGATGTTTGTGGCCGGGTACGTCGCTGTCACGCGAAGTATTCGGGCAAAGACTATGTTCGGCGGGGCTATGTCGCGACAAAAGACCTTTGCAATTCTATAACTTTTTAAGCTAGCACAGTATCCCTCAGTCCCGCACTTTGCCGATCGGCACACCTGGTAAGGTGATATAATTATGAATAGTTTGCATTCATTCGTGTAAGTCAATATTATTAGAATGACAACAAACGACGTATTAGATTTTTTTTGTTGGTAAAATATTATTTTCTGCCACTTTTGGTCCTTTTGCCTTGACGATTTGGCGGTAAATTTAACGGTCAATGATATTTTTGGCATCTTCATCACAACGTCGTTATATAGGTGTATACAAAAATTTAGTTTAGTAGGAATGTTGCCCTCAGATGAAACCTAAAATTACTAGATTATATATGTAACAAGTGCCTAACGTGAATGCTCTTAATAGGGACGAAATAGCCCCTCCACGTATTGGGAACACATCAATTCAATGGGCCCAGTTGATTTGTCGTAAGTGGGTTATGATTTGATTTGTGCACGTTGGTACAGGACGTGTCTTTCTCTATGTAGACACTATCGCAAGTTGCGTTGCGAAACGGTAATCTGACAAAATGTCTCAGCAAAATTAGTCCTCGTCGTAATCTATGACAAAGTTTAACTGAGAAATAGTCTGTGCGTTTATTGTGTTCCAGGGTTCAATATCTTCATATGAATTGTTTACGGGTTAAAGCAGGTTTTGGTATAATTTCCATGATTGAATTACCTTCTATATCTATGTGATTTTTATTGTAAATTTTAAACTTATAATATAATATTATAGAGGTAATAGTTACCTACCTATAAACAAGAACTCCAAAATTGTAATAACTAGGTACAAAATTGTAATAACCGATGAAGCTGTGTTGTTCTATTCCCTTCTCATCAACTCAGTATAAAACATTGAAGCGAACTGTCAAGACAATGTTATTTCCTTGATATTATTTGTTTAAACAATTTAGTTTTATTAATTTTAAGTTGACCTGTCCATGTGGGACGTGTGTTTCTAAGGAAATAAACGTTTTGACTTTGATCCAACTTTGTCCGCATCGACACTTACCATCAGGTGAGATTTTGGACAAACATAGATCTCTATATCCTATAAAAAAAGATTGCTATGATAATGTGACTATAAAGTTCCATAAAGTAGTTATGGGTACCCTGGTATTTACTAATTAATGCAAGAAACATTTTGCCTTTGTTAAATAAGGTCAGGATATAAGTAAAAAATATTTTTGAATTTATCCCCATATAAATCTTTTGTCATACCTACTCTAAATTGCGTTTTTAACTTGCAAAAAGGAAGTTCTCAAATCGACCCTTATTTTTTAAAGTAATATAATATGGAAGAGTTTATTTGTTTGAGCGCTGTTCTCAGGAACTACTGGTCCGCTTTAAAAACAAAAAACTCAGATAGCCCGTTTATTGAAGAGGCCGATGCTCTTTTTACCTCGGGAAAATCCACATTATAGTGGGCAACGCCGCGCCGCGGCGCTTATAGCTAGTGTTATACATATAAAACCATTCCAGGTGTGAAATTAGGTTTTCATTTGACAATGCCCCTATACAGCATAAACAATTAATTGCTTTAATTAATTAATTTTTAGGCAGTAAAAAATCCGCCAGTGGCTGGGTGGGTGGAGGTCCGCTTGCGGTGCAAGAGGTAGCTTACAGCTAGTGTTATATAAAACCATTCCAGGTGTGAAAAATACATTCGATGTAATATTATTGGAATGCACCATTCACTTCTCAATCTCAAGTAAAATTGAGAGTAAAGTTAGTTGATCTGTTTGCTATAAACTGTCTGTTTGTGTAAAGTGAACTATAAAGGCAACTTGTTGAAACATTTACAGTCTAAAGTTTAGTTTTCGTTATCGGGACCACCCTCGAGCGTGTCATGAAGACCATGTGTGTCCTCAAACCGAATAACATCATAGACACAACAGCTGGTAAGAACACTTAGCATGGCAATTTCTTATCTATTCTAACCAAGATTATATCAGTAGATGGGCAGATGTCTAGTGCCCGTAACGCAAGCTTAGAGCTTACCACGGCACTAGATGTTGTTGCATAGATTGCATGTAAATGTTTATTACCGTTTACCTTTAATAAATGAATATTATTAAACTTTTTGTGTTTTAGGTCTCTAGGTAATTTTTTTTAATAATTTAGTAGTGCTGCTTGAAAAATAAGTATTTTTTGTATTTTTTATTATTATAAGACATCGCAATGGAACGCATCAAACGGTCATGTCAGGAAAAAAATAAAATGAGCTAGCTTTAATCACGTATACTTATGAATGGTGAATTAGAAAACTCAATGCCAATTTTACTGCAAAGGAATAAACATGAGAATGGAAGAAAACATTTACATTAAAAAAACAGAAATGACTTACAGAAACGGTTTATGAAACTATATAAATGTTTAAATTATTATTATTGTAATACTTAATAGGTACCTTTTCTTCATACACGATACGTATATGAAGAAAATGTTATAGGTACATATATTGAACCTAGACAATAATTAGTCGCTACCCTGAGAAGAGTCTTCGTGCTAAGCGCTCTTTGGGCACTTCTCTGGGCCCCAGTGAGTGGGTCACACATGTGGCCTGTACGTCGGTTATCGGAGGGGACTTTTATCGCTTTGCTTTTTTAATCAAACCGCTAGTAGCTAAACAAATCAAACATAGCTTCCTGGTTCTGACTAAATCGTAGTAAACTATTAAATACAGAAAAACTTCGCCAAAGTAATGTATAAAGGACGTTCCATGGCGCCACATGCGTTCCGAAATATTTTTCTGGAAAATTATATTAAAAAAAAAAACAGCTTTTGAAATAATTTAACTGTATTTAAATTTATAACGAGATATATTTTTGGACATCTCGTCTGTCTTTTAAATCACTCGCGGTTAATTTTAAGAAATTACAAGCAAACAAATATGACTTATTCTTTACGATGCTGTAACTGCCTCACACAAGGGTGGTCCCTCCCCTGGGAGTCGTTGGGAGAGCTCGTTATTTTTAAACTATGCTCCCCTCCCGTAACTTGTACTAGCTCATTATTTCTGTCCTCAGCTGAGGTTTGATGACCTTTTGACATTGACTGAACCCTCTAGATCAACCCTAAGATGCATCCAAAATGTTTTTATAAATAATAATAAGTAAAATCAATTTATACAGGCCCTTAGTATGCATATACTTACCTTACAGACTATATAAATATGATACCTTATGACATATTTACATATATACAATGCCGTGTCTGTCTGTCTCTATGTTCGCGACAAACTAGAAAATTACAGCACAGATTTTATACGGTTTTATGTAATAGTACTTCTAGTGATTCACAAAACGAGTAAACTCTTGTCATGTCGAACCATGCTTTACTGACATCATTTCAATAGTTTTAATTTGAAAATTACACTATACAGCAGCAACAAAATTAATTATTTTTTTAGTTATTTTATTATGGACTTGTATCATAAAACTCGGATTTTTTAAATAAAATACTCTTTTCAAGTAATTTAAAGCTACGACACTGAGGTCCTCACATCTTTTGTGTGCTAGTTACATAAATCTCCTAATGAATCGGAGTCATCCACGGTATGTACATGTAGTATGGTGTTGTGTGAGGCTGGCCTCTGACCGCTGCCATCAATGCCCGTGTCTTTGTACCGGCTCTAACCGGCTAGTTTTTAGAGTTCCGTAATATAGGTTAAAAATGGGACTCTAGTATGACTCCGTTGTCTGTCTGTCAACAGAATGTATATACCTAAACCATGGCCCTGATTTAATCTACTACTACTGACTAGTTGAAATTCTTAGCAACTATGTTAAAAAAACACAACACTTACTTTCTGAATAAAATTAATATAAGAAAGGTTCTTATAATGTAGCAAACGTGTTTTTTTGAGGTTAAGCAACCCTTCAAGCTGTCATTATATTGGATAGATGACCAATTACCCTGAACCGAATATTAAGTCCATTTATTAAGTACCTAGAAATGTGTACCAAAATGTACATTTGTACCATATTCTCTATGCACCCCTACTACCCACTGCTGGGACACAGGTACTTCTATTTGACGAGAGAGATTAGGCCTTAATTCACCACCCTTGCCAAGTGCAGGTTGGTGATTGTCACATATCCTTCAAGCTCTTTAAATTCTCAGAACATGCCAGTTTCCTCACGATGTTTGCCGTCACTTGTGAAGTGCGTGTTTTAAAGCGCACAGACGTTTTTAGAAAGAAGAATCTAAAAGTATGTACATGGCGGAGTTTGAACCCACAACCTTAGCCGAGTCTGCTTTTTACGGGTTCCATGACGAATACGAAACGATTATGCATAATATACAACATCTTGCTATAGTAATATGATTCCAATATTTACATATATAATTGTAGTTCCACTGTGCATTAATAGTAACTCCACACGGGACCCTCGGTGTATGAGTCCATCTCTTACTTATCGGTTTTTTTCTATTTGTTTCAACATGTTAGCGCTAAACATGACGCCATTACCTCCGAACAGCGCTTGGGTGGTGTCATACATGACCGCTTTGGTTTGGACTATTTCCTTGTTATTAAATCTTATTCTCTAATAAATCTAATAATATCTAATATATTTTTAGCGGTTGTCTATGGTTAATGAACACAAATCCACGGACCAAGATTAGTGTATCGTGTACAGTCTGCGTCAAATTGCAAAATTGCATTTGAGAGATTAACATTGTTATCTTCAATAATACGCAAGATTTCTTAAAAGTGCCTCAATGGATCTACTTGTAGAATAAAATCATAAAATCAGGATAGCTATAACACATGTACTAGAAAAATGCCTAAATAGAATTGTATTCATTGTAATAAACTTCATCTGTCAAATGTATGGGATTACATGTTGTAATCTCCAACAGTCGTGAGCGCAACTCGTGGTAGGGCAAAATAAAACCAAATTGATATCAGTAGTAGACGCCTCTTTATCAATTTGACACTGACAATTCTATCAGAACATTAGCTCCCGCATCATACTTTATATTGTATTTTTTACCGTGTTTTATAGTTTTTCCCGCGATAAAATAGTGCGCTCTCACAGCTGCAATGTGCTACGTATTTCAATAACTCGCTTCTGAAGGAAACTTGGCGCACGTATGTCATTAAGTGCTCTAAGTTTCAATAAAATACCAAATCTTGGCGCAAGTGCCTACTGCCCAGTTTTAATAAAATGGTTTCTTTTCAGTTGCTAGCTTAAGCTGGGTCCACACTTGTATCATTTCGGCGTATCGTATCCCCGTCGCGTATCCTCGGCGCGTGTCATGATCGCTAGTTTGGACGCAAACTGATACACGTTAATGATACATGCCGTATCCGATACGGCCCGATCCGCACCCGATCTCCAATGATCGCGTATCAAGATACACCTCGTATCCGATACGCGTATCACGGTAGTATGGACGTATTTTGATACTGTATCATGATACTGTATCATGATACTGTATCGTGATACACCCCGAACCATCCTGTGTCGGTTTTTCCGCGATCATCAAAGGGGATACGCGTTGCATTGAACAAGTTTGGACGTGAATGCTTGATGCAGTGCTGCCAAACGACGACCTCTGTGGCTCGGTGGGCGAACGTCCGCCTGAGGCGCAGGAGGTTGCGGGTTCGATTCCCGCCGGGGGACCAGATTTTGTACGATCTATAATTTCTGGTTTCGGGTCTGGGTGTTTTCTATGTATCATATATGTATGTATTTACAAAAAAAAATGTATCTATGTAGTATATCCGTCACCTAACACCCATAGTACAAGCTCTGCTTAGTTTGGGGTTAGGTGATGATGTGTGAGTAGTCCGGAAATATTTATTTTATTTATTTTTAATGCTGCGGCAATCACCGTGTTCTACGGCTTTCAGGCCAAAATATTACACAATGCACTGCCTACGGCTGCAACCCTGTAGCCGTAGCAGTTTCTACGGCTATTCGCAAATTCTACGGTAATTGATTAAATCAGATGCGCGAAATTACTCACTTCTCACTGACCCAAATATGATTTGACAGGAGATCGAGAGGAACAGCACTTTGGGATTGTCGATTTTAAACATCGGGGTAGCTAACTGTATTCGATTAATAATCCAAATATACCGAAAGCCAACATTTCAAAGTTGTCTATGGTTGTATGGACTTTGTTACTCTTGAAGTTACTTGTTACATTTTCTTTTTGAAGCGTCCATATTTGTATAGTTAAATTTGATACGCTGAAATGATACAGTATCACATAAAAGTATGAAATGAGCGTCCATACTTATGATACGGATACTCGATACGCCACGCCTGATCGTGATACACCGAAATGATACAAGTGTGGACCCAGCCTTAGGTACTTTCAGAAAGCTATAAGAATAAGAATAAGAATAATTTATTTGCATAAAACATGAGTGTATACATGGTAGTAAGTTGAAAAAAAAGTGTTCTACATGTTTTGCCAATCCTGGCGTGCAAATTTGAGAGGGCACAATGCATTTGGTCTCAAATGTGATTTGTCTGTGAAATATTTCCTAATTAGTTAAATATTATTATATGTAGATACATCTTTAAATATATTTTTATCAGTTATATAATACTAAAATTTGTCAAGAAGGAAGTCATTAACTGTATAATAGCATTTATGTATAAGAATATTCTTAAGTCTGTTCTTAAATACTACTTCAGAATTACGACAATTAGACTCCTTTAAACATTTCAATACCTGATTATAAATTTTAGGTGCCATACCTAAAACACTTTTTCTTACCAACGCAGTTCGTGACGCTATGTTTGGTAACTTCGTTGTATTCAACCAAACTAACACTTCGCCTTTTTTTTATAAATGCTTAAGTAGGTACGCAATAATATACATAATAAATTTACAATATGGACTGTGTTAGTGTATTTCTATAAAATAGAACATTTTTAGTTACAATTAAACTTTTTGATTTGATTTTCCATCCGTGCAAAGTCGTTGCATGTCGCTAGCATTAGTAGTTAATCGGTGACAGTTCTAAACGGCTGTATAATTCCGAGTACAGTTGTCACCGTTGAACAGCGCTAATGGCTGGCGTGATGCGCGGGCGCAGTTAGCGGGCCTGCGCAAACGTCGCACCTTCGACCGACACCAATATGGCGGGTTTGCACAACTTTCTAGGACACGTTTGCAGATTTAAGCTGTGAGGCACAAATATTCAACCTCATCATTATCATTTACCAATTTATGCACTCGTTACCCGCGTTGTTGGATTTCCGGCGGAAACAACGTATGTTTGACTGCCTCAGTGGCGCCGCGGCCGAGCATTTATTTAAACTCAATACGCATGATTTATAGAAAAAATACACAGGGGAGCCCATTATGACTTTCTCAACGATAAGTTAATATGAATATACTTGAATTGTATAATTTTGATTTATTTTGACTTGATTTAATTTTATTTAATTTGATTTATAATTGACTAACTTATTATAGTAATTTAGTTTTTTGACATTTGCATTCACTTTTATATACCTCTATACCATATATATATATATAAATATATATATTTGTATTTAACATAATTTTAATATTATATTATGAATAATTTGATAAATCTATACTAATATTATAAAGAGGAAAGGTTTGATTTTTTGTTTGTTTGTTTGTTTGTCTCGAATAGACTCTGAAACTACTGCACCGATTTAAAAAATTCTTTCACCATTCGAAAGCTACACTATCCCTGAGTGACATAGGCTATATTAAGTATTCAAAAATAATATGATTC
This sequence comes from Gymnoscelis rufifasciata, assembly GCA_929108375.1. Classification (NCBI taxonomy): domain Eukaryota; kingdom Metazoa; phylum Arthropoda; class Insecta; order Lepidoptera; family Geometridae; genus Gymnoscelis; species Gymnoscelis rufifasciata. The sequence continues at coordinate 13,265,905 of OV815323.1, read as the reverse complement.
CTTACCAAACTCCGATAATGTAACCCATGGTGAAAAAAAAAGAACCCATAATCTTTCTTTAATCGCGAATGCTGCGAAAACTTTTGAATATATAACAAAGTGATGTATTACAACTTTGTAGAACTTATCATTATCTACAATAAACGTCGTTACATCATATCTCTAACTATTATAGTTTTGTGACAATAACCGATTTTTATGAAAAAATAAACCTAAAATGTTTCTTTAATCGCGAATGCTGCGGAAACTATTGAATATATGACTAAGTGATGTAATACAACTTTGTAGAACTTATCATCATCTACAAAAAACGTCGTTACATCATATCTCTAACTATTATAGTTTTGTGACACTATGCGTTGTGGAGTGGCAGGCGTCACTCGGGCACGAAGGTACGGGAGGGGGGTTAAGATCACGAAATAATCTGCCGCGCGATCTTGCTCCCTACTGAATGGTCGTGTGCGGAAATACAAAAATTGTCGCTTGATAATATTTTGTCGTTAGTAGTTAATAATTCGTTAAACAGATAACTAATCCCATTCAAAAAGTTATTTTCAGAACTAAACCCTACCATTATAGCATAGATATTGTACATATCGTCGGTTGGCAGTTCAATTGGGTTAACCACCAAAACACGTAAAATAAGTTGAGTATACAGTTTTTTTTTAGTTTTTTTTCTGCTCTTTCGAATAGCATAATAATATAATTCTAACTTTAAAAAAATACAGTTACGCTACACATTTTAACTGTAAATTTTGCAGACTTCCGTCGAAATTATGTTGTAACTGAGTAGGTATGTGATCCATTTACATAAGTCGAATTGTTGTATTCCTATGACCGAAGAAGGTTAAGTTGGTGTATGTATCTTGGCAAACCAGCATTGCTCTAACACTAATTCTTACCTTGAACGAAAAATTATACACCATTATAAAACCTACTTTCTTCAAAAAACTAACGTTACACAAATTGACCCGAACAAAGTTTATGTTTGTTGTCAGTTACACCAAATTGAAGATTGCAATCAATAGTATGTTTTCTCTTACCTTAATCTTCTTATATATAATAAATCTAAATTTAAAATATAAGAAAAACCCCCGATTCAATTCCTTCAATTTCCTTAAAAGTAAAACACCATAATAATGTGTAATGTGCACGCAATGCGCTTTCATTTGATACTCGAGTTTTTGCAGATTTTCGGTTTCCTAACCTAACCCCCACAATTTTTAAACGGCACAACCGATTTTCATGAAACATGTCTAAGAGCACTCGCGCCAGACTCACCTTAAACTAAGTTGAAATCGCTTCATCCGTTCGGGAGCTATGATGTCCCAGAAAGACAGACACGTCAAACATATGACACCCCTCTTTTTTGTCGGGGGTTAAAAATGAATCGCAAAATGTGTTGCTAAGTGCATAACTCAACAACGCCTATACCAATTTAGCCAATTATTTTTTTAAATGTTCGTTGGAGTTAATGGAGAAAAATTCGAATAATTTTGAAACAATTTTGAATAATTACCCGTGCAAAGCCGGGGCGTGCCGCTAGTGCCGATAAACTAATTGATAGTATATTGTTATATTTTCTTATTCTATGAGTCGGTGAGTAATAAAGAAATGAACCTTAATCCGGAACCAATATGCTACCACCAATGAACCGAAAAGATAATTTGGACAAATTCTCTCGTTGGTGGACCTCCGATGATGCGCTCGTTGATCAGCAGTAAATTCTAGTGTAACCGCTACATTTTGCAATCAAAATTCTAGTCCCAAATTCACCTAATGATTTTATTTATTTGCTTGAATTTAGTTCCTCCATTCCTCCACACCAAAAAACGTTACTCCCATTTAATATTGTGACATAAACATGACTCTCCGTAAATCTAATTAGATTAGCATGAGATGGCGTAGACATGAATAAGGATGGATCAGTCAAGTATTTTTAACTTTTTTTCATACTGAGTGCGGTTAGGAATGTACCACCTTTTTAGCAATTTCACCGACTTTCAGCGTGTTTTTACGCTCCTTTACAGAGTTCCGCCCGGCCGCGGCTAATCTGTTGATATTGATACAGCGTCGGTTTATCTAAGGTTTTGACGTTTCCGGGGATTTGGAGGCTTCGGTGAATATCGGAATGAAGGTGCAAAATGTAAATAACATTTAAATTATTTATTCCTTTTTTTTAAGAGCCTGTGGTGTACTAATATATTAATTATAATCTATCTATATTAATAAAAATGAATTGTTGTTCGTTAGTCTGATTAAAACTCGAGAACGGCTGAACGGATTTATCTTATCTTAGTCTTGAAATGTTCGTGGAGGTCTAGGGAAGGTTTAAAAGAATAAATCGAATAATTGCCGGGATATAAATTTTGAATAATAACCCCTGCGAAGCCGGGGCGGGCCGCTAGTATATAATAAGTGACAAGAAATGTAATGTTTGTATGCTCAATGTAGCAGAATCTGTGTAGCTTTAAGTAGTCTTAACATCTGACATGTATCACCAGCTTTCCGAACAATAATCAATTTATGATTTATGATTTTTATGATTTATGATTTTTATGCTATACGATCTGGGTGATATTTATAATAAACTTTAACAAAAAGATAGTTTTATTGGACCTTATTAGGAAATATTTTCATAGTATCACAGAACTTTTAAGACGACTAGCTGTCCGACTGCGGCTTTGCTCGCGTTAAATTTTTTTATGTTAGTTTAGCCTTCTTTTGACCAAATCTTACCTTGTAAAGTGACGATGTGGTCTAAGATGATAAGTAATAGACTTTCTTTAGTAAAAACTTTTTGAATAAGTATCATTCACATTTCATATAGATCGTTTAAGAAGTTATATCGTTGCTCGAATTAAATCTGGAAAAGTTACTTAAAAGAAGAGAGTTATTGTCTCTACATAAACTCGGACTCAATCATCATCATCACCATCTCATCCGTAGGACGTCCACTGCTGGACATGGGCCTCCCTCAAACATCTCCAGTAATTTCGGCTGGCAGCGGCCTGCATCCACCGTGAGCCCAACCTTCACCAGATCGTCTGTTCATCTAGTTGGTGGACGTCCTACGCTTACCAATCCGTGGTCTCCATTCAAGAACTTTTCGGCCCCAACGACCATCTGTTCTGCGTGCTATAATGGCCTGCCCACTGCCACTTCAAAGAGCTAATCCGTTTGGCTATGTCGGCGTCCCGCGTTCTACGAATATCCTCATTTCTAATTCGATCCCATAGAGAAACCCTGAGCATAGCACTCTCCATAGCTCTTTGAGCCACTCTGAGCCTATTCATGAGAGCAATAGTGAAGCACCACGTTCGGACTCAATAAAATGACCTAAAAATGATTAATCGTATAAATATAAACGGAATGTTAGACACACCTTTGTTTGTAAATTATTAACACACATAATTGACTCCGAAACCAGGATACCTATATAGTATCCAATAATTACAAGAACTAACAATAGTAATTTATAGACAGTAAAAATTTCACAGTGTGGCCTTACTGGGTAATGTTAACAATACTTCTAGGTCATAAGGTTAGTACCTGGGGTTTACGGTCGTGCCAAAAGCGAAACAACAGACTCTAAGGCTTCACACACACTAACCTCACGTCAACGACAACTACATCACGTGGCCGGGTGTATATTTTGTATTGAGAATAATAAGACCCTACTATAGATTTCTATGGGGATATTTACCATGATTTTCAGGTTTCCACATATTTTTGTAAAGTTACATGCGCCATGGTCACGGTTGAACTGAAACTGCGAGTCGGATAATAGTTTTATTGGTAGAAAAAGCGGTCTACACCCTTTTTCAGTCTTTTATTATTATTACGAACCGATACAACACTAGAGTTGGGACCTGTTTCACATTCACTATCTGAAAAGTATCGATAAACATGATAGTTTCAGAAATTATAATACTATTCACAAGTACCACATTTTGACGTCGTTGTCAACCACGTATGTAATAGCGACCACGTCGCAGCCTCAACGCAATATCGCAGCCACATCGCAACGACAGTGCATGCACGCTGCATAAGATCGCTATCTTGACCGCATTTCGTCGCTGCGATGTGGTGTGGTTGTGGTACGTGTGGATAGACCCTAAAAGGCCCTGCCCACGTGTTTGAAAGCGGTCTAGGACAACGGAATAATAAGGATTATTATGGTCCATATTCAACGGTTTAAGGACTATAAGGGTGCTTTCCCACCAAAGATGTGTTATGGAGCCATGCTGCGAACTAAGATGTAACAATGTGACCGTTTTCACTGATACTAAGCTATATTTTATGTACAAACTTTTTATTATTTATTTTATAGGAGATTAATCTATGTTGTCCACAATCTGAGCTGATGGTAAGTGTCGATGTGGACGAACATGGATCACATAGATCTAGAAGGTAAGGTCCCTATTCACTCTTATCTTGAACACATTAAGGTATAATCGAAAAATAATACCCTCCTTTGGCAGTCGGGTAAAAACATGTCAGTAGAATCCATTTCCACCACTGCTAAGCTATGCTCACCGATTAACATACCTACCTCTATAAAAGAGTTAGATATTTAGTCTGTCTGTTAGCCCCTCCAAAAATACTGGACACCTATTTTTTGCTTTATCAATTAAATAAGAATGTGCCTAGATGCTTAGAGCATCAAAATTCCTGAGTCCCACTCAGTGACGAATACATTAAGTACAATCTTGATTTTTCGTTTGCAAGAAACAAGAAAAAATATGGTTACAATTTTTTTTAGTCATCTACCCTAATGGGGGTAAATTAAACTCATCTTGCTTGATATAGCAGAGGAGCATAGCACATCTCAGGTGGAGAGGCTGCATAAGGGCTGTCGGCCGCGCGCCACCTGGTGGGTGGGCAGGGTCATAAACATGCATTGAGTAAGCGACGGGCCTTGGTGAAATTCCACTGGAATTTTAAACAAATATGAAGTTTTAAAAATAACTATAGCTGTAATTTTGTAGTAAATCACGATAATTTTCTTTTTTTGTCATGCGATAACATAAGGCTTTTAAATAACATCTACCTAATTTTACGTTCCATCTAGTTTTGAGTTTGTCAATGTCTTTTATGTAAAATTGACAAAAGTCAAAATACTTTGTAAATGCAATAGAAAGTGTTTTATAAACATTTAATTTTATTTCATTGCGACCGAAAAATATTCGCCTCGATGGATATACGAAATGCATTATTATTAGGTAAACTTTATACCATATAAAATCCGCACTCGAATATAAAGCTATGAAGAAATATTTATGAAGAACTTGTTCTTATTTTTACAAATAACACCCCGACGGTTCGTCGCACTCAGTGCATCCCCTGTGTAACCTTCGCTCGAGGCGCGAGGTATAGCCGGCGTTTCGACCATAAGTATGAAGTTGGAATACTGTTTAGATTTTTAAATTATATGCAGAAAAAGTTAAGACACCTCCGTCACCTTCGCGCACAGGATTCGACCAAAAGCAAGAACGAGCAAGATGACTAAATTAAACTAAGCTGGAAGTTATGGTAGATATTTGACTGTCCCTCAATTCGGCTGAATCAAATAAACCTATTAAATTATTAAGATTAACAACGGGATTTTTACCATGATTTAACGGTTATAGAGTCTACCGATTTTTTTGACGCAATCATGGTCAATATCCCGTTGTTTATCTTAATAATGTTAACTACCCATTGAACTATTTATTAACGTACCTTCTCTCACGAGTAGGAGACAATTGATTATAATTACCACTACAATCGCTTATATATCAAAACTACGGCTAAGCAATGATTGCCAACACCCTGAAGAGCAGAGCCAGCCCCTCCCCACCCACCCCCCCTCCGCGCCGGCGCCGGGCCCCGGATTGCAGCTTCCATTCAACTGTGGAGATAACGATGATTTATATTAGCGTTGCTTTAAAAGCTCTTAGATTAGTCCCTTTTCATTTATCATTCAACTTAAATTTCACAAGCTTTTTGAGAGATTCAATAACGGATACATTCAGTGACTATGTTTTAAGTGTGACTTAACCGTAGTTGGAAATAAAACATTTGCAAGGTGTCTTTATTTTGGCTTTAGGGAGTTTCATTTGAGGAGTTTTTGAAGAAAACAGACATAATAGGATCTCAAGTATGTAACCTTTTCGAAGGAGTCCAGATACAGCACCCAGCCTAATCGCACTTGACCTAGTTCATATACAGAACCTCCACGTTTTATCGACTAAATGAATAAACTCAATCTTTTTGGGACTATTACTACTGTCTACGCATCCATTTACTTTATGAATAAAACTATTTCCGTGGGAATTGAGTTACGCCGGCGAAGATTTAGGGGCTTGGTTCACAAATCCCTTGCGTGGGATCGCCTAAGGGGAATCTTTAGTTATGTTTTTAGGAGTTTTATTCACTTATCCCCTGACAATCAGATTTGTATATAGATGAAAAAATAAACCGTAGGTATTATCAGCAGACACCCAGCATTTTTATGCTGATCATGATCATGACTCTCTAGGGATGATTCGGTAATTAACTTAGCCTACGTGACTCAAAGAAATACCTAGTAACTATACAATACAATACAAAATTATTTATTCAGAATTAAATACATATAAACATATTCAGAGAAATTGTGACAATTAATTATTATTTATTGAATTCTGTGAAGCCTGCGCTGGTCTTCCGTTGAAACCTTCGAAGAGCTAGCAGTCAGTTAGGTTGACGCAAATGAAAAAAATAGTTATAATTGTCATGATAAATGGTCGAGCCATCCACAGTCCACTTTCGCTATGGTTTCGCAAATGCGAGGTCAAATAACATATTGTTATTTAGTGGCCGCGACACTACTTGTACGGGTAATGTTGTGACTAGTTGCTGTGTCTAATGGAGGTTCAACTCGGAGATGGATGGACGGAACAGAATATTAACGGCACACCAACGTCTATTACGTGTCATTATGGCATCTGAAGCTTGACGCTGCGCTTAGCGGCGCGTATTCATGCAAATGTACGTTGCGGGGAACGCGAGGGGCCACTTTTGTACGTGTTTGACATAAACCCGCGTGCGCGCCTCAGAATTAGCGATGAGTTTTTCTTGACTATGATTGATCAAAGACGAACTGATGATGGTAAAAAGTCTTCTACAGTAAGGATTTATCAAATTTGTTTAGTCATTCCAGTGTGCAAGATCAATCATAAATGTGTATACAAACAATCGCGTTAATTAACGCAAAAAGTATTGATCAGACTATGTTGTCAGGTCTTCATCAAAAACAACTTTGCTAGCTACAGCTTGAAAAAACAAGAATGATCAAAATCTGAGAATCCAATATAGTTGTCCAGACAACAAAAAATACGCCACGAAATGAGAACTCATTAGAGCTATTCGTCTCCACGAGTTGCCGTGCAAAGATTCAAATATTCAATGCCCTGAGGGTGATGGCTGTGGTTTTTAACCCCCGGCCAAAAAAGAGGGGTGTTATAAGTTTGACGTGTCTGTCTGTCTGTCTGTCTGTGTCACCATAGCTCCCGAACGGATGGAGCGATTTCAATTTAGTTTTTTTGTATGAAAGACTCACCGTCTTGCGCGAGTGTTCTTAGACATGTTTCATGAAAATCGGTTGGGCCGTTTAAAAGTTATGGGGGTGAAAAAAGCAAAACCGAAAATCTGCAAATATACTAGTGTGGGGTATCAAATGAAAACGCATCGCGTCCACATTACATAATATTATGTTGTTTTATATTTAAGGAAATTAAGGCATTGGAATCGGAAGTTTTTCTTAAATTTAAAATTTAGATTTATTACATATGGTGCGGGTTTATCAGCGGCATGGGAGAATATTTGTGTCTAATTGTGTGTGGCCGGGTGCATCGTTGACACGTAAAGTATTCGTGCGAAGACGATGTTTGGCGTGGGCGTGAGACACAATCTTTGGCCGCAAATGTAGACAAGAACATCGCGTATACACATTCACGATTCAGAATCTTCGTCCGCTGATGTAGCATGACAAATCTTGGTAGTGCCGAAAATAGTGTAATTTCTTTCCCAAAAAGACCTCCCTTCATTTTGGGAAAGAGATAACACTATTTTCGGAGAAGATGACAAGATTTAAATAATTGTTTCCATGTTGCCATCACACGTAGCGAGTCCCTACACATCATTACTCGCATGATGAATTAATTGAGATTCTTTTGAGCAGCGTCCATTCACTCATAACATTTCAATATCACTTTCTTTGAATTGGAGAGTTTCTGAATAAACAAACTATATGATTATTGTTAGTTCTTTATCTAATCACAGACGATAATCTGTCAGTTTAATATATTGATGAGGTATTTATTATTTCTAGTTGTAGCTGTTGTAACAAAATTAATTACTTTTGACAAGAAAAAGGACCCATAAAATATTAAAATATCAAGTAACCGCTAAAAATGTATCTGGTACAAAATAAACTACAAGATAAAATAAAACAATTGATTTTTTTTCGATAAAAATGCATAGTGAAAAATACGAGGTCAGAAAGACTCGCGTCGTAAGACATTGTCCACTTCCTAACTTGACCAATGTGTCTGTATATTAAAGTGTACCAAAATCGTCTAACCTCAGCACTATGCAACTAATGGATCTATGAAATGCCGGCAAAGTCACGATGGGGAGAATCGGTAGCTTATAATCTAAGATAAAGATATCATTATTTATTTTCAGATAACATAAAATTATACCATAACACTTAAAATAAGTAATACAATACACGGATAAACAAATAGTTTGCCATCAGCACACAAATGGACCTTACTTACCTTTTTTAATCACGGTAATGTATACTTCAGTAACACTTATGGGCGTACGTGTATAATCCCACAGATCTAACTACCCTTGTCACAGAAATCATCCCAATGAGATCAACTCCCGTGATCGACTCATTTCTAACATTCTATTCATTAGTAATGTTTGTTATTAAGTATATAATTATATTATTTATTTCGCAAAGTATGTCTTAGCTATAGCACGGCCTTACGGCTTGCTCAATCCGAGATTTAATCTCAAAAGGTGATGGAACAAATTAATAACGTTTGTTGTAATGACTGGCAAATAAAGTTATTAGGTGCAGTCATTTGAAAGGCAAAGGCACAAACAATTAACGCAGCTTTTTTCCTGTTGAATCGGTCAAGGAAATATGAGAGGAATCCCGCAATTTGTCAGATTATATACTCGTATTGACGTAATTTCTTTGCTTTGTCGCTGCTTATGTCATTTAGAGTAAGCGTCATTGGTCATGGGCTGTTATGGAACAACATTGATAAGCACTGATCCATCCACGGGAACTGAACCCACTGTACTCCTTGAAATTCAAGCGCATTACTCGGTAATGTTTATTAATAAATTTAGTATGAATTGCACGAAAGCGTCACGTCACGCGAAACTTCAATGTATTGTCGTAATTTTTCGCTAGCTTGAAATAGAATATACACAGACAAATTATTTAATAATCTAAATGACGGAGTAATTATTATTGTTTAGTCATCTACAACTACAGCATAGGGCACAAAAGTTAAAACTTAAAGGTTACTTTTTTATTTTTCATTCAGTATTTCGTAAATAGAAGTTAACCACGCGTTTACGTACCGGAAGTGGGGCCATTAGAGACGCAACCACCGGTAGCCGGTTCACACAAGACATGTCTGAATTCTGATGCTGATGAATGGCGGGGTCGGCGCTTGGCGCGGCGCCAGCGCCCGGCGCCTGCTGCCCGCCTGCTGCCGCCTGCTGCCCGCCTGCTGCCCGCCTGCTGCCCGCCTGCTGCCCGCCTGCTGCCGCCTGCTGCCCGCCTGCTGCCCGCCTGCTGCCCGCCTGCTGCCCGCCTGCTGCCGCCTGCTGCCCGCCTGCTGCCCGCCTGCTGCCCGCCTGCTGCCCGCCTGCTGCCCGCCTGCTGCCCGCCTGCTGCCCGCTGCTGCCCGCCTGCTGCCCGCCTGCTGCCCGCCTGCTGCCCGCCTGCTGCCCGCCTGCTGCCCGCCTGCTGCCCGCCTGCTGCCCGCTGCTGGAGATAAATAAATAAATAATCCTGGACAATCCACAAAACAATATCTAGCCCCGTGGTAAGCTCTGAGCTTGTGTTACGGGTACTAAACATCTGATATACTTAATATAATATTCGTATATTTAAACACCCAGACCTGGGAGAATGTGCTTGCAGAGAAAACAGATACACTTGACCCCTCGTCTGGAATCGAACCCGCTACATCTTGCGCCGCAATCAGACTTTTCCCCACCGCGCCGTTGAGGCAATCAACCCCAACATAATATAGAATCACTCACTCTACCTATTGCTGGAAATTGCATTAAGTTCCATTTGGTAGTTTATCCAAAACATCAAGACAGACAGAAGCCAGGCCATCTATTTCCTCAACTCACAAATCCTCAATGTTACGGTACTCGCTTTCCGTTGTTAACGTTCTCAGATGAAACTCGCGAGAGAAGTGCAAGCGCGCATTCCCTCCGGTATACCTTCTTTTTGGGTTAACAGAGGCCTGGAAATAGATGCAGTTTAGTTGAGGAATTCAAATTCACTATTTAATGGGATAATTTATTATAGTTTGAATTATAACTTATAATATTTAAAAGTAATAAAAATGTCGCTACTTGTATTTTACATGTGAACGTATTTTTGTTTTTGTACGAAAACTACTTAACCAGAAATTTCACGATGAAACTTTGTACCTACACATACTTTGGAGGTATTTAGCATAGAATACCTTAAAATAAATTTATAACCTCCCAAAACTTATTAAGTGGAAGGTAGTTATTACCATATAGATTATAAAGTTAAATAAAACGCGGACAAAGCCGAGGGGCGCCGCTTGTAGTTATACAATAAGATAGCCGTAATAATAACTCAAATATTGTATTAACCCTCAACAAAGAATTTCCCACCTTGTCATTAAACTCTGGCATGTCGTAATGGGAATACTTTTATTAATCTTTTGTCAAACTTTACAAAATTTATACAATCTCTTGTTACGCATAAAACATGTCGTAACTAGCACCTAGTTCCGTAAAAACACACAATTATTCATAACAAAAGCTAATAAAAGTATTTTTTGTTCTCATCTTGAGAAAATTGATTGTTTATTAGCGCATTGCTCCCGCGCTCTCCGCCATCGGTGCTCGCTCCTGATTGGCGGCGGCTCCCACTGCAGTCGGCTTAGCATGGCATTGTTGTCTAGGTAGTTAAGAAATTATATTTAGGTGGAATATAATGATTTTCTATAATAGACAATAAAGGGTAGTAAAGGCAGAAATTTTTGTAATTCTAGTTTTGACGCTATTTATTAAATTGTATTTCCATTACTTTTAATAATAAAATTGTCATTTACATTCTTTTTACATTTCACTAAGATTTTTGCCTTAGAGTGAAGTTTACATTTATAAGTTTACACACACGAGGCCTGACACCATTGAATAAATTTTGATATTTTAGTGTAGAATCGTTTTAAGATCAAGACAAAAGCTACGTACATTTCATGCAGCGCTAATAGTTGCGATAAGAGATGGAGTAAATGTATGTATCTCTTTATTACAGGCAAAAAACGTACCTTGTCTATTCCAGGATAGAATAGAAAGGAAATCACCATGCTAGGCCAGTGGATTGGACCGTGCTTACAAACTATTAATTAACCTGAACAATTACTAGTGATTCTCCACTCTCTACTTCGCACGTAACGTTTTCTAATCAACGACAATGGGAGACATTATAACGGTGTTATCGCATTTGTGGCAGGTGATGTGACAAGGCACGGGAGCGGGTGGAGGTGATTTTTTTATTTTAATTTTTTTATAGAACAAAGGTCATAGGTGGATTTCCCGCGTTGTCATTGTATGATTAAGACAATAATACCTCCTCTAAAGTTTAAATAAAATATAATAAATAAATATTTCCGAACAATCCACACAACAACATCTAGCCCCGTGGTAAGCTCTTAGCTTGTGTAACGGGTACAAAACTAAATACATATAATACTAGCGGCACGCCCCGGCTTTGCACGGGTAATTATTCAAAATTGTTTCAAAATTATTCGAAAGTTTCACTCCGTAAAAACCATCCTTAAACTCCAACAAACATTTAAAAAAATAAATTGGTTAAATTGGTATAGGCGTTGTTGAGTTATGCGCTTAGCAACACATTTTGTGATTCTTTTTTAACCCCCGACAAAAAAAGAGGGGTGTGTCATATGTTTGACGTGTCTATCTGTCTGGGACATCATAGCTCCCGAACGGATGAAGCGATTTCAACTTAGTTTTTTTTGTTTAATAGTGAGTCTGGCGCGAGTGCTCTTAGGCATGTTTCATGAAAATCGGTTGTGCCCTTTAAAAATTGTGGGGGTTAGAGTGCGGAAGGAAAACCGAAAATCTGCAAAAATCTCGAGTGGGGTATCAAATGAAAGCACATTGCGTGCACATTACACATTATTATGGTGTTTTACTTTTAAGGAAATTGAAGGATTCTAATCGGGGGTTTTTCTTATATTTTAAATTTAGATTTATTATTTTTAAGAAGATTAAGGTAAGAGAAAACATACTATTGATTGCAATGCTCAAATTGGTGTAACCGACAACAAACATAAACTTGGTTCGGGTCAATTGGTGTAACGTTAGTTTTTTGAAGAAAGTTGGTTTTATATTGGTGTATGTGTGGTTATAATTTTTCGTTCAAGCTAAGAATTAGTGTAAGAGCAATGCTGGTTTGCCAAGATACATACACTAACTTAACCTTCTTTGGTCATAGGATAGGAATACAACAATTTGACTTATGTAAATGGTTCACATACCTAACTCAGTTACAACATAATTTCGACGGAAGTCTGCAAATTCACAGTTAAAATGTGTAGCGTAACTGTATTTTTTTAAAGCTGGAATTCTATTATTATGCTATTCGAAAGAGCAGAAAAAAACTAAAAAAAACTGTATACTCAACTTATTTTACGTGTTTTGGTGGTTAACCCAATTGAACCTGCAACCGACGATAATGTACAATATCTATGCTATATGCTAGGGTTTAGTTCTTAAAATAACTTTTTGAATGGGATTAGTTACCTGTTAACGAATTATTAACTACTAACTAAGCGACAAAATATTATCAAGCGACAATTTCTTTATTTTACGCACACGACCGAATGGTCGTGTGCGTAAAATAAATACTAATACTAATAATATAATACTAATACTACTGAATAGTAGGGAGCCGACCCCGCGCGGCAGATTATTTCGTGATCTTAACCCGTACCTCCGTGCCCGAGTGACGCTTGCCACTCCACAACGCATAGTTAGCTAAAAAATTAACTCGTGATATCTTTTGAATGGAATGTCAGAATCTAATAATTCAAAAAGTTATATAAAGGTTTTAAAGCAATCTTACATAATAAATTATTTATTTTGTTAAGGATTTATACCAAGATACAAATAAAGAGCCTTTTCAAACAGTGGTATTTTAATTTTCTAATATAAAAAATCGCTTATTGTCACAAAACTATAATAGTTAGAGATATGATGTAACGACGTTTTTTGTAGATAATGATAAGTTCTACAAAGTTGTAATACACCACTTTGTTATATATTCAATAGTTTTCGCAGTATTCGCGATTAAAGAAAGATTTTAGGTTTATTTTTTCAAAAAAATCGCTTATTGTCACAAAACTATAATAGTTAGAGATATGATGTAACGACGTTTTTTGTAGATAATGATAAGTTATACAAAGTTGTAATACATCACTTTCTTATATATTCAATAGTTTTCGCAGCATTCGCGATTAAAGAAAGATTTTAGGTTCTTTTTCTTCACCATGGGTTACATTATCGGAGTTTGGTAAGAAATCATATTATTTTTGAAAACTAAATATAGCCTATGTCACTCAGGGATAGTGTAGCTTTCGAATGGTGAAAGAATTTTTTAAATCAGTGCAGTAGTTTCAGAGCCTATTCGAGACAAACAAACAAACAAACAAAAAATCAAACCTTTCCTCTTTATAATATTAGTATAGACAAAATTTATTAATTGGTTTCGTTCAAATATTATACCTGATTTCTTCTTAGACAAGAAACCATCATGTTGCTATCATCTTTTTGCTACCATAATGTTGCTATCATCAAAAATGTTCAGTCTGAACATAATGAGCTTTTTATCATAAGAATAGTAAAGAAAAAAAAGGGCTCACCCAGACAAAACTTTTCATGAAACCTCGGCTTTTGAAACGTACAGGTTTTATATTATAAACTTTCTCGAATCATTAAATCTATTACTGAAAATTTCATTAAAATCCTTGGACTAGTTAAATAGATACACCGGAAGTGACTTCATTTTATAGTACATAAAAATATAGAACGCTTTAACTATAAATATGTATTGTATAATCAACGGAAAAGTAACAGTAAGTTTCTCACATCAGTGAAACACATGTTAATTACTGAAACAAAACAACTAGGATAACTGGAAGCGTCAAGGATGTGTTCGCGGCGCGCGCGCAGGTCCTTAGCGCCGCGGCGTTTGGCGTCAGTCTGCCCGCGACGCTCGCCCCGCGCACACGTTCCGACCGCGCTTAACGCTCGCCGTTATCGACATCGATAAAACGCGAAGCCGCGAAAAGTGTTGTGATCTTTTTTCCTTAAAAAAAGGATTTTATTCTGTGTAACCAGGACCTGTTAGCGTCTTTTCTTTATAAGGTAATATTAAATAGTCTTTTTATATTTAATTTTGATGGTTCTTGTCGGAAATATCAGTTAAGTCACATTAACTGAATTTGTTGCTTTAAGTGTTTAAGTAAACACCTGTACGTAAAGGTCACATCGATACTATTTGTGAACAAAAATATTTATTTATCGTATTCCGCCTTCTTGGCCGTGAGTCGCACATTTATCTATTGTTATCAATATAAACGTCACCGGTTATCGGTAATCCGATTAAATTCTATATTTTATGACTTTATGGAAAGAACTCCTACCTACTTCGAACTTCGATAGCAGTAAGTAACTGTAATGGTAGCAACAAATAAATCAATTAATACAGACGTATGTATGACTATGTAAAAACCTCTTCGTAAAATGTTCGCTGTTTCAGTCGAAAAGGAAATTCTCAATATCTGTGATAGCATAGTTCTATCATAATGTTGATTTGTGATAATCTGACGTGAAAATAAAAGTTACTCTTTTTTTATTCCCCTTCCGTAATTAAATTTGATCGATACCTATCAGCAGCTTATCACATACACTGCGAATATGTAAGAAACAAAAGACGATAATATTTTTTTTTAACACATTACTCATGCATTTACTGTATCTTTTAATTATTTGTAGGCTCTTCAATGTTATGTGTATTGATTGAATAATAATTAATCTGCAAATAAAATAAGCTGAGATTGGCACATATCTATTCAAGTGACTCGCAGCGGTCGTCGCATTCCTAAGCTCTAAGCTCGGCAAAGTCGGCAAGTTGCGGCTATTTTCGGCGCGGGCGCATGCCAGCTGGTTTTTAACTAACCTTCCTGTGGGCGAGACCCAATTCTGTTTATAAAGGGATACCCGACATCAAAGACTGTAGATAGATAGTAGACTCATAATTAACTGTAAAATTGAGACGGAAATTTCATAGTAAAAGCTTATTTAATTTAGCATGGACTATTTCCATGCTAAATGTTGCCACTGCAACTTTTAATAATCATAGTTATAATATAAAAACCGTTTAATACTTTTCAAATCAATACTAAGCATAATTGGATTCTGAGATCAAGTTTATTAGTTCTACTTATTTAACTAATTCGTTGGTTGAGTCAAATTAAATCATAAAATCCATCAACATGCATAAATTATAAAAACTTGTCAAAATAGCTAGAAACACCTGCGGTTGCAGATAATCCTCCAATTAGTTATGTAAACGATCGAAAAATTGCCAGAACCCATTAAAGACAGTTCTTTCAACGAAACAGACGGACCGTTAGCGAATTTAAATATAGCCTTCACTAGAAACTCCGTATCTTAAAGTTAATCGGCGACAATTAAGGAGTACTGAACTTTTCAACAAAGACAAAAACCGAGCGGAAATGAACTAGAGATTTACTTAAGATTTCAATATGATTCATTCAAATTTAATTTTCATTGAATTTTAATTCTTTAAGGAAAATTATTCAATGGTTAAAATATAGAACAATCTCGGACACTGAGTCACTGACAGTCTTTAGTTGACTATATACTCTATATTTTAACCATTGATTAATTTTCCTCGAAGATGGTGAAATAGACCCTAAATCTTTTATATTTGTTGCCAAATTATTTGTTTTTTGTTTTTATATTTATTTTAGATACGATTTATGTTTACCATCGTTATCGAGACAGGTATGAAGCTATTGTTTTGGCTCCAAGTGCCATTTTTAACTGCACAGCACGCTTTGCACATAATAGATTCTTTATCGGTTTTGGAAATCAATGAAATTAATATACATTTTCAAATGAATATTAATTTATTTAAGGAGGTAAAAATTTAATATTAGAAAAATCGACACCAAAATCAAACAAGTGAGAACAACTTGGTAGCAAGTTCTTTCACATAAAAAAGCATAGGTAGCCATAAAAATAGGCACCGAATTAAACAACTCCTATATTTTCAAAAAATACGTATAATTATAAAACTTTTTATTTTTAATTAAGTACCTATTTTTTTTTCGAAGCCGTGTTGGCTGATTGCGAGGATACTCGACTTTCATTCCGAAGGTCGTGGGCTCAAACCCCGCCACGCACCTCTAGATTTTTCTTCTTGAGACATTTATGTGCGCTTTAAACACGTGCTTTAACGGTGAAGGCAAACATCGTGAGGAAACCGGCATGTTCTGAGAACTTTAAACAGTTTGAAGGACATGTGACATTCGCCAACCCGCACTTGGCCAGCGTGGTGAATTAAGGCCCTGTGTCCCAGCAGTGGGAATGTTAATAGGGTGATGATGATGATGATAATTTTTAAACTTAAAAGATTAATATCGACTGTTCCGTATTATTTCACAGCAAACATGCACTTCCTAATTGAGCAGCTGAACTACCAAAAATAAAGCATCATAACAGGCAATATTGTACCAGTGTACCTATTTATGGACATGATTTTACCAATACAGATATTTCCATTAAAATTATGGATTAGTTAGTGGGCGCTGGTTGACGAAGTAATATCCTTAGCTATGTATCATGTGAAATTTAACTGTAGGAATAGCTAAATCAGGTTAACTAGGTAGATAATTATAATACCTATTTCACACTAGTTTTTTAAAAATGCCACCTTGACTAACTAAGGCTTTGATTTCTATGTTAGTCCACCTTTGTGAATAGGCCGAATGGTTATAATATAGAGCTACTTCACTCAATCACATGTGACAAAGTGAGATAGCTCTTGAAATAACTAACCATAAATTTTCTCGGATTTTGTAAAAAAATCCCTTAGAACTTACCAACAATGGGAAATATTAATAACCAAACCTATAAATATTGCTATTTTCATATTATACCTTTAAATGGTGGTTTACAGGGTTAAAAATAGGACTATATAGGAATAACATCATGGCGAACAAAGAAACATTATAAATGTGACTTCAATAACTTTATTAACTACCATGGCATTTGCAACAGAGTTATTTTATTTAGATTTTTCAACGTCTCTAAGTGCAGAATATAATTAGGTACTAGATGAGAATGTCATAGACTGTAGATGGCGTTTCCTTGCCGCGGGGCTCCGAGGCGTAGGCCTGGCCTGGCCTCGGTAGCTAGTAGTCCTGTCAGTGATGATGTTGACGAGTTGCACTGACGGAATCATTGCAAGAATTAATTTACACACAAACTCTTGTAGGACACTCTATGCCTTGAAGGGTTATTTGGCGAATCAATGATGCGTCATGAATTTATCTTAGTAATATTATAAACTGTTATTATAATTAGTACTACCATTTTAAGTATACTAATATAAACGCGAAAGTTTATGAGGATGTAAGTAAACAAGTGTGTTTTTTGTTCTTTCTCGCAAAATCTACTGGAAAGATTTTGATGAAACTTCACAATTATATAGCTAACATATCAGGATAGAATACAGGTATAGAATAAAAAATGACTGTATAGGCTTTTGGCCGAGCTAAATACCGCTTTACACAGAAAAATACAATTGTTGCGAGCCAAGCCCGATTTGAGTCAAATATGGCATGGACAATAGACCCAGAAGACCCAGAAAAAGGCCAAAAACTACTATTTACTGAAAATCTATTACAACGCGAGGAAAGCCGCAGGGCACAGCTAGTATCTAAATATAGATGAAAGAACTTTATTAAATTCTTGATGAACGGACAAGTGTGAAGAGTATACATACATAATACACAAGCGACTGTAACAAACCAAATGTTATTTTACATACTCCGTTACATCAAGGAGTCAGACTCTTTAAGGCCAGGTTCAGCACAATACATACCTTTTCAACTCAAATCAATTTTAAAATTAAAGTTTCACGCCACGTCGGTCTTTATGTCCGCGATAAATTGAGAAATATTGAACATTATCTTAATGCGAAATTCAGCAATAGGTAGTGTGATTCAAAAAGGTTTTTGCATCCAAAACGAGCCAGTTAGTGATTTGACATTTGACTTTTATACCGAACATCGTGGGTTCAAACCAAGCAGCGCACCTCTGGATTATTCATCTATAAAAAATGATGTGCGCTTTACTTGTGCTGTAAGGGTGAAGGCAAACATCGTGAGGAAACCGGCATGTTCTGAGAACTTTGGAGAGTTTGAAGGACATGTGACATTCACAATCCCGCACTAGGCCAGCCTAGTAAATTAAGGCCTAAACTCTCTCGTCATGAGAGAATACACTGTGTCGCGGGATGAGCAGTCGGAACGTGCATAGGGGTGCTTGGTATATTCTCAGTTAACTTGATACTGGACTTGGCTACTCATAAGTTAACTAAACCTGTTTTAAACAAGTGAGGTACTTAGGACATGTGAACAAAGCGCGCGCTGCGCTGGTTGCTAATATTATATAGGTTCAGCGAGTAGGTTCTCCTCTGATTTGAAAATAACTTTCAGCATTTAAAACAACGAAAAATAATTATATTAAACTCTCGCAACGCCGCGCCGTCATGTAACAGCGTAACATGAATAATTATGAAGGTCATTTATTTTCATCCCTTTGTCAATTTGATATAAATGAAATCAATATCTCCCCAAACTAAGCAGAGCTTGTACTATGGGTGCTAGGTGACTGATATACTACATAGATATTGATTTTTTGTAAATACATATATTATTTATTTATTTATTTATATGTACGGAATATAAATAAATAATGTTGATGCATTTACAAAAAAATATATATCTATGTAGTATAACTGTCACCACGCACCCATATCCGAGACACTAAACTACAACTTTCCTGCGATAAACAGATCAGGAAGGATAGAGGAGGCTCTGAAGGAGAAAGGGCCGCAGCCGGAAACAAGAGTTTTTTTTATATTCTCTGGTGTCCAGGCTATTATACCATTTTTAGCATATTTGCCGGTCCTCACATTTTGACAAAACTGCTTGGGACGGAATCCGCTCCAACAAAAAATCAAAAACAAGACTAACAAATAATTATTGTAGAGTTTCAATACGGAAATGAGCTAGAGTTTCTAATCGCTTCTTTGCTCTATTGTAAAAAAAGCGAAGCGACCAGATACGATTTTTTTTACTATTAATCTTTAAGTACCTAAGTTTTATTTGTTTAATATGGATTTGTATTTTATTTTTGACGTTTCCATTTTATGTTATTATTTATTAGACACACAAAACACATTTCAACATTTACGAATAAACTATTTATATCTAAGATCTGAGAAGATTTTAACCTAAGATCTGTGTTGCAACATAACTATTTGTGTGCACTACAAACATAATGAACTGTGTGCACTACAAACATAATGAACAATGAAAAAATAAAGTTTTAAGATTTTTAAAACCATACAATAGTAATAAGTGATGTTGTAACTTGTATCATCACAAAGTCAACTTCCCTAACCGGCTGCTGTACTAAGGACGGGCGCCCTTTGCGCGCGTTAAGACAATAACGACTCGACGTAGGTAAACAGCGCGCTTGTGCGCGGAGCTCGTAGATAGAGCACCGCGGCGTGGGCAGCCGCGAGTAGCCACTGCGCGGTACGGACGGCAGATACGTCTTTTATATTAGTCATATGCTATCAGACACTTTCAAACGATGGGTGAAAATTGCCATCTCAACGTGACATACTAAAGTATTGTATTTTTTCTTTTTGTTATAACATTTTATAAGCAATATTCTTTGTTGTCATATTGTATTTATGGATCTTGTGTCTGCAATAA
The DNA here is from genome assembly GCA_929108375.1 of Gymnoscelis rufifasciata. Taxonomy (NCBI): domain Eukaryota; kingdom Metazoa; phylum Arthropoda; class Insecta; order Lepidoptera; family Geometridae; genus Gymnoscelis; species Gymnoscelis rufifasciata. The sequence continues at coordinate 13,245,509 of OV815323.1, read as the reverse complement.
AACATTATTATTATTATTATATTTATGGTTTCTTTATCATTACGAATATTGTGAAGCTCCATTGTTTTTTGAAATTATATGTCGTTATAATTTTTAATGGCACATAAAACTGCATTTTGTTGTTAAATAATAAGCTGAAATTAGGAAGCTTAATTTTTTGGGAATTTATACTGTCTATAAGCCTATTAAGTGAGAATGGCTGTTACGCAACTTGAATCGATTTAGGTCCTAAACGGTTAGTCGGATTAAAATTCTGAAAGAATACCATTAATGATTTGTATATACCGGTTTAACGATACCCCATATGACATAATAATGTTGACTTGAAATGTTCAATAGCGGCATTTCTTTTGAGAAAATCAAAACTCATACGACGTATGAATCATAAAAATCGGCTCTGGCCTTTGCGTCGCGCAGTCGGGTAAAAACCTTCTGAAAATAATGAAAGCTACATCAAAGGAAATAGGGAAATATGTGGAGCTATCCAAGCGAGATGACGTGATTATAGGTTATAATGACTCATTATATTGAAACATGGGGCTGTTCGCAACATGCTTAACCTATTTATAATTACGTAAAGTGATTAAAATAACTGCTGATGCTGGATCTAACGTCATTTAAATATTTTGTTGAGAATTGCTCGCATTATAACGCCTCTAGATCTACGTAAAAAAATCACTTTTCGCAAAACAATTTCCTACAACACCCGTGTAATACATAACCTTCTTTTTTCGTTGAAAGTCGGTGGAAAAACATTAGAATCGTCATCATAGCATCTTTAGTACGTGTCTGCGGTCGGTACACCGCGGTGACAGCCAGGCCGGAAGTGACGTAACGCCGCGCCGCCATTGTCTTACGGCGTTCGGGACGCACCATCATCCGCTGTAACGACCTTACATAAACGCTCACTCCGTCCACCCGGGATATACGCTTCTGAGGTAACGAATCGTATGTAATTTCTTAATCGTTCAAAGGTGATGTTACACTATGCTATTTTTTTTTAACATTGATGCTCAGAGCTCTTTTCTGTGCAACGCTTTTTTATCCCTGACCAATAAAGAGGGGTGTTATAAGTTTGACGTGTCTGTCTGTCTGTCTGTCTGGTACATCATAGCTCCTGAACGGATGGAGCGATTTCAATATTCGAGTGGGGTATCTAATGAAAGCGCATCGCGTGAACATTACAACATATTATGGTGTTTTACTTTTAAGGAAATTAAGGCATTGGAATCGGGGGTGTTTCTTAAATTTAATATTTATTAAAATTTATATTTAAATTGGCTTTAAGTTGACCTTTCCATGTATGCCCTGTGCTTCTAAGGAAATAAACGTTTCGACTTTGACTTTGATAATAAATTTGATTAATCTGGACACATACTGCACTGTACATAGTTTATAGACATTTCCCAATGAATAAAATAATTATAAAACAATTTTATTAAAGTGAAAATGAAGCAGTTTGAGCGATCACCCATCAAAGTACTGGCCCCGCGCAACGTCGCTTAACTTTATAAAAATCACGTATGATGTATAGGAGCCCTTTATATACATTGTTTATTGTGTGTTTTTAGTATTTGATTTACCCAATTTTATTATTAATCTATGCTTAGAACAAATATAAACAATATGAAAAACAATAAACAATATGAAAAATAAATAGATATCCTTAACGTAGTTACTTAGGTCATCTATTTATATAAGTTCCATGCATAATTCGTCAATAACAACAGGTGACCGTTGAGCCCGATCTTTATGACGCATCAAAATGTTTCCTTTTCAGCCATACAAACCTCATAAAACATGCTAGCGCTAGATTCCATACATTCTAGGCCAAATTCCAGCGTTAAGTCATACACACAACTCACACCTAAGAAACTCCTAGGTCACTCATATACCTATGTATTAACGACAAGGTTATACACTAGGAAATGTGTACATAAACATATACTATGTTTCGCCTCCCGGTTTTGTTCTCTGTATGGATTTTACCGCGGGAACGTGTATATAGTATGGGCTTATTAAAAAAATCCGAGTCAACTAAGCAGTGGTTAGATAATGTCAATAACACGTCGTTAATTATGTCGCTTTGTCACATGCGGCAGAGCGAGATAGCTCTATATTTTAACCATTGTCTAAAATTATTCGGAGATGGTGAAAAAGGCCCTTGCGCTATGATTTATATGAAATTTTTTTTATTTTCTTGGTAAATTCTTCAATAAAAGAAAAATATGATTGATTTTTTTTTATTTTTAGACTAATTTTGGATTTTGTTATAGAAATCGTTTCACTCACTAAAATCACTTTTCAGTCGTTTCATTTTAATTTTTCCGTCGCCGAGTGGCAATAACAGAACCCTTTTTTAAAAATATACAGACAGTAATTAAATGTATTTACCTATCCTATGTAATGACTAATTGTCGGTTAAAATAGTTATATTTATTCGCAAAAATACTTCAAACTGAATAACTCTGAAAATATTCCAAGAAGCGTGAGTGGTTAACTCTTGTTACTCACTACTTCGTGATTTCATTGTTTTCAGGCAACAAGACAGACAAACATTTATCTTATATTATATGAGTCACTATATTATAATAGGATAGATAACTAAAAAAAACAATTAGTCTAGCATTCCGATAATAATTATGATCTTATTTTTAAGTCTAGATGATACAGTGCTCAAGAGGTTGCGGGTTCGATTCCTGCTATGGGACCAGATTTTGGTACGATCTGCTATGTATGTATGATAACTTGATAAGTATATAATTTACAAAAAAATATGTAACTATCTTTGTATATCGATGACTTTACATCCGTAGCATAAGCTCAGATAGTTTGGGGGTAGATTAATGTCTAATTAGTCGAAACAAAATAAAAGCCATACTGACATTTATAATTCCAAAATTACAGTTACACATTTCACGATGGAAGACAAATCAAGAACTACTAGACATATTCTTATTAATGTATTAAATTTATATCTTTTCGGAAGCAAAGATATACATTATACCTATCGAACTTGCAAATAAAAAATCTTTCCCGGTAAATAAAGTGCAGCGGTATCTATAATTAATTACATATAAACGTAAAACTATAAATTTCTATTTATTCAAGAGCAATTAAAATATCTTTTTGATTCATAAAATAACAAAAAAATGCTTGCAATTTAACTCCTACATTCAGAGCATTGCTCTCAAAACATCAACCACGGTTGTGCAAATCCAATCCTATTACAAGGCTGTTCCTAATTCCATTAAAGCCTGAACCGCGTCGAATCTGGCTGAGCCGTTTTTGATAGAGTCGACCTTCCGCGGGTCGGTGAACTGTTATCGCGCTTATCAGCCACATCTCGCTTGCATGTGCTGTTACAACACTGACTTTCATATCAGATGGTTTTATTAAACTTAAATATTTAGCTTTTTAGCTGAGGGTAACATGTAAATAATTTGGACTTTTCCGTATGTGCGCCGCGCGGCAGACGCTCCCGCTGCGCAGTCGCTTTGGTCGCAGGTTTGGCTGAAGATTAACGGGATATTTATCAAGATTCATTGTCTTTTCACAAGCGCCATTCAGCGTGTCGATAGCCACGAAAGTTTCAAAGACATAATAACAGAAATAACTATGTAACCGAATCACACAATAAAAGTATATAATTATGTATTTACCTTAAGTATTATTAAGTCCATCTATATTAAGGTTTATTTTTAACCCCCGACAAAAGAGAGGGGTGTTATAAGTTTGACGTGTCTGTCTGTCTGTATTAGGTCCCGAACTACGTCCGTAGTTTTTTTTTGTATGAAAGTATTGCGCGAGTGTTCTTAGATGTTTGATGAAACTCGGTTGAGCCGTGCAAATATACTCGAGTGCGGTATCAAATGAAAGCGAGTGCACATTACAAAATAATATGATTTTTACTTTTAAGGAAACTTAGACTTTAAAATAGGGACTTTTTCCTAATTTTAAATTATTAAAGATATTATAATCTACTTAAATATGCCTGCACGCCTAGTAACATAAAAGTCACCTAATTATAGTTTCCTATTCGGACTTTGTAGGTGGACAGCACATGAGTCATAAGTAGGTGCACACCGGACGGAAGTAGCTGGGCAACCTCTGTCCATAGCGCCGCGGCCGCGCATGAGCATAATGAGTTACATAAATAAATAAATGATTAGTTTTAAAACTCAATAACCTAAAAAATTACTCGAATAAACTTATATCATTAATGAAAGTTGCGCATAAAGAAATGTATAAGAAAATATAATAGAATATTTTTATCAATAACCTAGAAGAAAGTATACATATTTGAGATGTTTACAATAATGTATGTCGTTTGTTTTAATTAATATGGGGCGTGACTCATTGTTGGTTAGATTTGATTGAGCCTAAATGATGTTTTTCAAATGTGAATTCTTGCGAATTCAATCGAGATATTTAACAACAAAACGATATTTCTTAAACTTAGAGCAGTTTTCTATTGCTATTTCAATCTCCATTAAAATATATTTTATTTGATTGCTATATAGTAAATGTCTTGTTATAAACCCTGACTTCCTCTATGTGGAATGCTTGAGGAAGTGCAGTAATAGTCGCATTATAACATCGGTTAGCAATGCTGGCGGAATTCACGCCGAGAAAAACTCACACAACATACCTCCAACATACCCTACCGCGTTAGGTAATGTAGAACATAGCGTACGTACTATTAAATGGGTACTATTCCATCATCGTCATCTTTTAAGTCATTAGCTACTGTATTCATAAAACTATGTCACTTTTTCTATCAGACTTATAGGAGGTTAAGAGAACGTTTGACAAAAAACGTTTTTCATTTACCTCATTAATAAGTGCTAAGTCCACGCTCCCTTGTTTATATCTTTAAAAGTAGCAAAATAAGTCATAAATTGGTATTTATTATTGTATATTTTAGCCACTTCAGTTCCAAAAAAGATTGTTTTCATGAATACGACGCAGATAATTATTTCTAATATAATAAATCTAAACGAATTAAAAAACTGACATACATATTATTGTTTGGTAACACGGTTCGATATTTTTTTAAATAAAATTATTGTTTTCTTATCTATGGTTTTGTCCATGGTTTTACAAAGCCTGCAAAGCTTGATCAGAGACAAGTAACATTGTAAACAAAACAGAGTACCAAATGTCATTGTCAAGTGTATCTAAGTAGTTCTTAATTAAGTTGATGTCGAATTATTCGCTTAAGTGGCGGCTCTAGGGGCCGACGAGCACTTGGCTAAATGCTAGTGTCACGGGTGAGCAGGCCCTATCGTTTAGGGTTCATTACTCGGAGGCCACGAAACGCGCAGCACAGGGCTGTCGCCGAGTTCATGGCTCCACATTGCATAATACTACACGAACTTGTCAGTACTTAATTACATAGTATACTAAAAATATACAAAAAACGTAAATGAAGTAGTTTTCTGTGTCTGTTCTGTGTTTAAAGAATTCTTATACAAAACAACGGATTTTAGTGCAGTTTAGTAAAAGTTAATATTGTATAATTTAGCTTAGAAGAGTTTGTTTCTTTGCTTCAACGCGCTAATCTCAGAAACATCGAAAACGATTTTAAATACACTGTTGCACAGCCCATTAATCGAGGTAGGGTATAGGTTCATATTTGAGGGAAAATACTTTAATTCTGCGGCAAAAACAGTAAAATAGGAGCCAAGCCTACATACACTTTAAAGGCTACGCATATACTTAGAGAATTGTCGTGACATTGTCGACGCATGCGCGGTCAAACAACCGACAGAAAGATCGTTGTATCTAATGAGATAATTATTAAGTGTTGTATATATAATTGCATTTCTAATTAGCAATTATTCGTGATTCATACATGATTGGTTATGTAATTATGCACGGATCGCACGTTCATGTACTAATAACAGATATTATTGGTTTTTGCAGTCATATTGCCTTTGTCTTCTTGCCATTGTCTTGCTGGGACATGCTGACTTCCCTGAAATAAATCAAAACAAATCATCATCATGCATCGAATCAACCATAGGCACTAGGCATAGGCTTGCTTGTAGATTTCTAGTAGGTAGTTCCGATTGGAAGCTGCATTGTGAACTGCAATCCACCGTGAACCCATGGTCATGTCGTCTAACTAAGTCGTCTGTCCATCTAGTTGGTGGGCGTCCTGCTCCAGCAGTGGACTCCTAAGTCTATCATCATGATAGTAAAATGGTAGTGTTGGTCTGTCTGTCAGCCCTGCGGTGGGCGGTGACCGGTGACGGCGGGGGGTAATCGACCTGCTTCGATGCGCGAGCGCTACCGAGTACACTTCCAACTCTTACTACTGCATTACGCATTAATGTCTACATTTTTCTACTATTACAATGATCTTCAAAGTTTTAATTGATCCTAGTAATGGATGGATACCTTAGTTTTACACGTGGTCGGGATTCATACCATCAATACAAAAATGAGCTAGAGTTTCTAATCGCTTCTTTGCTCTAGTGTAAAAAAAGCGAAACGACCAGATACGATAATTTTTTTTTTTTTTGTAAATGATTTGTATCTTGTATCTACCATTATGTCCAAATATATCGGGCCTAGTATTAGGTATACTTAGACGTGTGATGAATGAGTGTCGGTCCATCACAGTCATCACCATCACCATCACAGCCGTGAGACATCCACTAACTTTGTATACTAACACGTAGGTTTACATCTTAATATATGAAACGAAATAGTGTTTGTTCAAATATCTATAACTTGAGATTGTCTGGAAGTTTCACGGTTTTTTGATAGTAATAATATGTTGATTGGTCTCCGCCAATCAATAGTCTATACTTATAATTCATTATTGTCCCCCGCCGCGTCTGTCTGTCCTTATGGTTGTAATAATAATAATCTTAAAAACGACTGAATGGATCTCGATGCAATTTCAAAAGATATTAAGAGTGATTCAAGCGGAAGGTTTATAGGTCCGATCCAAGCCGGACTGACGTACGATAAATGAAACAAAAACGCAATTTTGATAACACTTAAAAAAATAGGTAAAAGTAAAACCCTCAAGTAAATATATCTAAGCTATATTTACGAAAAACAACAATAGACGCTGGTTAGACATCCTACAAAGATCTTAATAAACCTGTTCCATGCCATCATTGTATGAAGTAATACACCATGCCTAAAACAAAGGTCAGTCTAATGATTCCAACTCGCAATGATCTAATCACGAAGTAGGTATCACTGGGTTCGCGTGACAGGAGGAATCAGCGGCCAGCCGGCATCACTCTCAGATTTGACAGGCGACTGACAGACGGGGTGACTTCCATTAGTGCTAGTAGAGCGGGTGTTTAGCTATTTTTGAAACAGGACACAAACTTGATGCACAAAATTGTCCATCGAAGTTTGCAGCAAAGAATTTATTTCTTAATGTGAAATTGGTTACATGTGTAAATAATGAAATTGAATGAACTAATTAGGAATACAACTATAAGAATAGCAACATTAGTTGCTAACATCTATTCTTATTATAAATTTAAGTCCCCCGCCACGTCTGTCGGTTTTTATGTTCGGATAAAGTATATTTCAAATATTAATATATTTATATATAAGTATATTTCATTATACATATTCTAAACTTAATTCACATTTTGTCACTGGCACCAGTTGTTTATTTTTCTATTATATCTATATAGCTACATTTTAAATAATTATTTTTTGTTTTGAAATATTTTGATTCCAAGTTGGTCTCATACAAATTTGATACGAATAATCTAGTAGTTCTCGAGTTATATGCAATATTATTTTAGTCACACGTAGAATAATTATTGATAAAATTTTGCATTTCTAGAATTATATCTGGCGTCGCCATCTTTCTTAATGCATCATTCGTTTGTTCCAGAGCCAGTAATGTCCTGCTAATCCTCGACCAGCGATATCCAAGATGGCGTCGGTCGGCGCAGTTCTCCTGGAGACGCGGCCCTTCCGGCCTTTCAAGTCTTCGGAGGAGTACCTGTACGCCATGAAGGAGGACCTGGCCGAGTGGCTGTCGGTACTGTACCCTGAGCTCCGGATCAGCGCTGATAACTTCCTGGATAGATTGGATACTGGGGTTGCTTTGTGTCGGGTAAGTGGCAATTGCTTTTTTACTTGCTTCATTATATTATCGTAGCATAATATACTATTATCGCATACCTGCATACATAGGTAGTAGCAAGTTATTTTAAGGTTTTATGTGGTAGGTCAGTTTACGGTCTAACTTAGTGCATAGAGGCATTTTGAACTGTTTTTGACAGTAAAGAGTGCAAAAGACAGTATGACCATATCTATCTACCTAAATGGTATCCTAGTATTACTGTTACCAACATACACAGGCGTTAGACGATACCAAAAACCTATCAACCTATCACCCTATTTAATGTCTAATGGCTCATATCTTGGAACACTCTATCGATATGGGGCTTGTCTTTAGTTGTGTCGATAATATTTATAGATAGTAAGTAAAGTGGATCTAAAATAAGTCGGTAGCTGAAAGAAATCGACGGTTATCATTTTCAAAATAAACTACTCTCTGTATTAGTTAAATACGTTTTGTAACAGGCTTGTCTCGTGCGGGGTCGGCCTCCTGTATTGTATCTGCTTGTGGGTAATACATATTTTAGAACTATCGATTTAAAGGCCAAAGTTCCAACTAACTCGCTTGTTGACAATTTAAACGAAACAAAATATGACTCCACATTAAGCTATCTACTCTTCTTCAAGTACATACTGAGTAAGTAGTAAAACAGAAACGATTAACTTTCGTTTTAGAAAATATATATTGGTAACTAGCGGCCAGCCCCGGCTTCGCACGGGTTTTTATTCATTTTTTTCCCGGCGATTATTCGAACTTCCCTAGACCTCCACGAACATTTGAAGACTAAGATAAGATAAATCCGTTCAGCCGTTCTCGAGTTTTAGTGAGACTAACGCACAACAATTCAGTTTTATATATATAGAAGAGGTTACACTGATTGCCGTCATTTCAAGTGTGAGCGAAACCTGCACGTCAGTCATGGGAACTGATTTGTATGTTTGTATGGCTTCATAGAGCTCTGCATACTTATCACAGTTATCACTACAAATAGGTTGATAAGATAAACAATCATGAAGTAAAATGAAAGGCGTACCGACAATCGATAACTACGAGTAACAAAAATCCGTAGAAAATACAATTCTTACAAAAAATCTACTGATTTTTAGTATGGGAAAAAGAGTTTTTGATTATAATTAAAAAACTACTACCGGTACTGATTTAACAAGATTAAACTTTAAAGAGATGAACATCTAGCAACCGCTTTAATTAAAAAAAATATCATCTAAATCGGTCCACGTAGAAAAAGTATTGAGGTGTATGTACGGTAGATACTTCAAAATTCGTGTTGAATTGAGAACTCCAACAAACATTGTTGTTATGTCACAAATTTCTCACATTCTTTCAAAAATCATAAAACCACGCAATTAAGGTTAAGAATGATTTTATTTTAATGGTTATTTTGGTCATATATTAAATTTTAGTGCAGGAATTGAAATGCGAGTGGTCAGCACTTATCACCTTATCGTAATCGCGCAGGTATTTATTGGCCTCTTTTCTATTGATATCGATAAGCGTTAATTGATTATTGGCTCATGTTGCATATTGCGTAGTTGAAGACTTGTTGAAAGGACTGTACACTAATACAAACACTTATTGATGATTGGATCTTAAATAGTTTATTTAGCCCCTTTGATTTGATTATCGTATCTATAAAGAAATTTCCACATCATATTTATAAAGTCCCTCGCTGCGTCTGTCTATTTGTATGTTCGGGATAATCTTAAAAACTTAAAATAGGATTTTATGTTATTTTCAGCGAAATATAGGTAGGATATTCTAGACGTTGGTCTGTCTGGTTTGTCTGGACGAGACGCTATTAAAAATATTAACATTATGTCTATAACATGTGCTAAATTTTTTTTTACTAATGACAGTTTATAAAACATGTGTTTTTGCTCACACTTACCTATTAATTTATTGGTTTTTGATTAATTATAGTGATATATGCACGACCTAAGTGGTCGCATTAGAGACATAATTCTTATCAATCAATTCTAACTGACTGTCAAATCTATATTCATGCAAATAAAGATATTTCATTTAATTTCAGCACTGCGCCCGCGCCTGTTTTTAAGTTGTGTTGAAACCATAACAACTTCAAAAGTTTTGTCATATTATGTAGTTTTTATTATTTATGATTGTAGTAAAATTATCTAGTATCTCAAGGTGTTAATAATTTGTATCCTTAGTTACTACAAGTATAGAATATTTTATGACTCTTGTCAGGACCAAAAGATCTTTAAATGTAAACTGAATGGACATCTAAAAATTCTATTTGGTTTTACGAGTTTCGCCATAAAAACCTAATTTAGGAGACAATTAAATATTTATACAATTTAGAGTGGCTTTGGACATTTATTTGGTAATTAAAACGACTTTGTGTTTTGATAAAATTTGGTAAAGCAGCAGCGAAGGTTGTCTTGTTTTCATGAAAATTCTATTAATTAATCAATTAATCAATACGTATAATATATCCTATTAATTTATCCATCCAAATATTATAAATGCGAAAGTTACTAAAGGGCAACACTACTCATCATAACCTTATTAACGTTTCCACTGCTGGGACACAGGGACTTCTCTCTTGGCGAGAGAGATTAGGCCTCAATTCAGCACGCTGGCCAAGCTGGCGGGTTGGAGAATGTCACATCACATCTTCAAACTCTTTAAAGTTCTCAGAACAGTTAAAGCACGTTTTTTTTAACTGCACTACTAGTAATTTATATTTAAAACTGATTGAAATAGAGTATGTCGCTTAAAGTCCATGATAATTCCATAGTTAAATTTAGTTCACTTGAATACAATTAAAGCAAGGTTACAGTTAAATGTGCTCTCAAATTACATTGAATTCAATGACATAAGTCCAACTTAAGTCCTAAGTGATTATTTAAGTTGTGAAATATTATATTTATAATGTATAATGAATTGCATGTCTTAATGACATACAAATGTTATGAATAGTTTCGGCTTTGGTAATCTGACGGACAGTTGTCGCGGGTTCGGCTCCCGAACTGGGTTAATGCTGATTGATAGGTTGCGAATAAGTTGTTAATCAAAATGTTTTGATGTTTGTTAGTGTGTTAATTTATGGCGAATGTAAGGATAGTTTTTTTATATATTTGCGACATGCAGGTCGTTGAGAGATATGTTAGAGCATATTTCGTAAAAAAGTCGTACTTAAAGAAACTACGACAGGGCAAGATTAATTGAGTTTTTACTATTAGAAATCTATGGTTTTTAACACATTCTAATAGTTTCGGAAACTGACTGTTGGAAAAACGAAGAGACCGCCCGAATTATCCTATAATGTACCTTTTTAGGGTTACGTACGCGAAGGGTAAAACCTATCGCTGAGACTTTTTTATTTCTGTTATTTTTTATTGCAAAATGTGTACAAACTGTGCACGGAACCCTAGGCGTAGTATGAGTCAACATGGCTCTTATCAAATTTATTTTGAAGGACAAATAAATTAATTGGCAGAAGATCTTTAAGCAAAGATACGATAACCACCAACCAATATTTACCTCCCACCGTTACAAAACAAAACAAACCACAATTACAATATTGTGTTAAGAGAAAAACAAGTAGTTTGTATGTATGTCGCGTCACGCGCGGCCTTCTGACGCAACCGCTATTTTCACGGAGAATTCGCGTTTTTGGAACTAAAGATGCTGTTTCTACTATCATCAAGGTCTTCGCCAATCCTTGCTCCTATCTATACACTTTATGTTATTAAGTTCTGAAGACTAAACAATTGCAGTTTTTGTAATACATAGTTTCAATGAAAAATACTTGACCACTTTTAGAATTTATTCTATGCGTTAACTATGTAATCCTTCAAATCAACTCAATTTCTTGAAGCACTTGAAGCGTTAGTTAAATAAAGTTCTAAATTATAAAAAGATGTTACATACCTACTTGAACGCCATTTTGCGTCCATTTTGTTTTTTCATTTCAATTGTAAAAATAATGATAAATAACATAAATCTATTAAAAATCATGTTTCTATGCAAAACTTTCTTTGGTTTTAAATAAACGATTGATTGATTCACTTGACATACGTACTAAGAATTTCATGACCATTCTACATAAACAATATTAGTCAACTTCCATTTTACTAAAGGTGTGTCTGTCACATTTAAGAACGGAAACGCACTTACAGGAATTACCCTGATACTACTTGAAAGCCTATCTTCGGCCTCTTCGTCTACAAATATAACATGCTAGTCTGACTGTGCGTTTCGGCGAACGCGTGAGTAACTTCGATAACTCATGCGATATTTATATCACATGTGATACCACTCTTTGTCTCTGCACGTTCTTTTATTTCCGGTTATATTGTTTTCGCAGGTGATAGTGTAATCTTTAGAAAATGTTACAATTTGCTAAAAGTATATTTATGTAGTACATATGGTTTTTTTATGCCTCAGGGTTAGTGTGTCATTGTCTCTGTATATACCTACGCAGGTACACAAAAATAACATAACTTGTAGTATTACTATAATATCGTTATTAATAATTACTAATATTATGATAAGGTTATGGAAATCTCTATAATTTTATATATTTAAGTATATTATATACTCTTCATGGGTGCAAATTATTCTTATTAAACTTTCAGCATAATGAGCTTAAATCCTTAAAAAAAAAACTTAAAAAACATCTTGTTTTCAAAATACCTAAGCCAACAGACAGCTAACGCGACTATATTTTGTATACGTAAAATTATAAAATATGAAGTTTTGCGAGGAAGCTTTCCAAGGGATCCGATTATATACCTCACAAAAAACTACTCGTCAAAACGAAACCCCCGAGGCCTGAAGAAAAAACTCGATAAAAAGGTTCAAATCTTTCCTAACTGGCATTTATCTATAAAATATCACACAAAAAGTCGAATGCGAATATAATCGCTGATTCTCAGAATCGGATGCACCGCCCTAATTTCGGACCTTCACTTCCACACTGATGTCTGAATAAATCCTACTAATGTTATACTCCTTACTCTTTCGCACAAAAACGACAGAATGGATTTTGATGAACGAAAACAATACACCCCTACATACGTTCCCACTGCTGGGACACAAAGACTTCTATCTTGACGAGGGAGATTTAAGCCTTAATTCAGCACTCTGGCGAAGTGCGGGTTGGGGAATGTCACATGAAGGCACTTCAAACTCTTAAAATTTTTTAGAACATGTCGGTTTTAACTATGTTTGCCTACACTGGAAAAGCACGTGTTTAAAACCGGTGAAAATATAAAATAATATAGCTTACTTATAAAAAAAACACATAATTATACCAGTGTGTACCACAGGAAAATAGGTAGGCACGTCCAATTTGGATAAAACTTGGTAAGAATTACACTAGTCCCAGTTAAGGACGAAATCAACTTTTTAACGCGGGGAAATATATTATTGCGCAGGCAAAGGCGCGGGCGGTAGCTAGCATGTCATATCGAAGCCTAAACGAGAAAATGTGAGACTTGAGCAGTAATATTACGTTTAGATTTGAGTAATTGATCGATGTCGGCGCATGCGCAACTAGTGGTTAGATCGTAATTGCTCTATTAGAGTGTGGGATAATGTGTGGTTTTCGTGAGGTGTGAGGAAAAATAGAAATTAGGTGTTTCGTGAAAATAATGAATAGGTGTTCTGTGGACTGATAATGAGGCCTGTTTCTTGTTTTTTTGTGTGTATTTTTGGTATAAAAAGTAATTTAAATATATTTACATAAATAATCAAACGCCGCAAAAAAAGTTCTGATGTAATGAAAATGAATAATATACGCCCAATCTATATAAATAAAAATGAATTGTTGTTCGTTAGTCTGATTAAAACTCGAGAACGGCTGGGCCGATTGAGCTGATTTTGGTTTTAAAATGTTTGTCGTAAATGGTTGCCTGAGCAAATAAGAAAAAAACTTTTTTTAACCCGTGCGACGCCGTGGCGGGCCGCTAGTTTAGAATAATTTTTTTTTGGAAGTCGGCTTTTACTACATAATAAGATGTGCCACCAATGCTGATAATAAGCATGCTTATAAATCGAAATTGCTCAACCGATTTTTCAAGTAAACTACAGAGCAAACCTACCAACTACAAACCTAATGTACCTACAAGCATGCTTTTAACGCGTTTAGCAAATTTGTTTTAAAGTTATGGTAAATGGTGAGGGTGTCAGTTCAAAATTTACGTTAATTTTTTTAAAACTTAGTTTTAAATTAGTATTAGTTTTAAATTAGTAGTAGTAGTAATACTTAGTAATGAATTTTTTAGTAACTTTTCATGATATGGTTTTGTGACATACGATATTTCGACGTTGTAACAAGCGCCATAATCACGACATAAACTGGTGATTCTGCGAGACAATCATTGTCAAAAAAAAAGTACTTTTCTAAGTAGCATTAGCTTTTTAGCTTGCAAGATTTTAATAAATAGATATACATATCCTGACACACTCAGCAACATATAGCCACGTGGTCAGCTCTAAGCTTGTGTTACGGGTACTAGACATCTCATATACTTATTACAATAGACAATAAATAATTATCTTGTAATGAATCCCTCTCTGTCAAATTGTTGATCAGAACTGTAATCAGTTTAATATGCATTATCGCGTTTCTAAAGAGTTACAATAGCGGACATTATCAGCGGAATAATTTGCGAGGAATTGAAATGCCTTATCAATGCAGTGCAGGTTCTAATCAGCACCGACCTGATTTGCCATTACTGGTCACAATCATACCAGATGCAAGTTTTATCAATTTAATTTCACTGTGAAATGCAAAATCCCTTATTTTTATAGTGACTTTTCTTTTTATACTGTGGCTTATTCCGCATAATTTTCGGAGAAGTCGTGTACCGTCGCTTGAGAGATGCGTTAGTGAAGGAAAAACTATAGTTAGTTTTTGTTAATAAATTACTTTATGTTAGTCTGTAAGGTAGGTATTTATTGATATGCCTTTGTAAGGCATTTTGTATGACTGCGTGGTTTGCGGGAATTACCTTGCTGTAACGCAGTTTCTAACTAGCACAAGAAGCAAAATCTTAAAGACTGCGTTAATTATTTTTTTGTTTGTTTTTTTTTATAGGAAGGGACTTTTTTCGCATTTCGAATATGCCAGCCCCGTATTACATTAAAAACTTACAACTACCTTATCTAAGAATTTCAAACACCCGTCTGTATAAAACCATAAGTAAATGATTTTATTTCTGAATGTTCGCGCACTTTCACACAATTTTGAGCAAGACAATTAACTACTTAACTACTTTTCCCGGGAGAAAATAAATTATAGTAGTCCATTTTTTGTTTGCACCAAACATTGCCTGCTTCAGTGGCGCGGTGGGCGAGGGTCCGCTTGCGGCGCAAGAGGTAGCGGGTTCAATTCCCGCCGAGGGTGAAAGTGTTTGAATGTTCTGCAAGCACTTTTTCCTTGGTCTGGGTGTTTAATATGTATAATAAAAAATATCTATATTATGTATGACTATTATATTAAGTATATCAGATATCTAGTACCCGTAACACAAGCTTAGAGCTTACCACGGGGCTAGATGTTGTTGTGTGCATTGTCTGGAAATATTTATTATTATTTATTAAACATATTTTTTGAGACAAAAAAGTGTTCGAGGCGGGATTTGCGAAAAAATAATAACTTAGCGGAATGCCATACCGCATATAAGGTTGCTTTAATACCCATTAATTCACAGTTGAATTAAATATATCTAGGTAATCTAATACCTAATATAAAATTATAAAATATGAAGTTTTGCGAGGTAGCTTTCCAAGGGATCCGATTATATACCTCACAAAAAACTACTCGTCAAAACGAAACCCCCGAGGCCTGAAGAAAAAACTCGATAAAAAGGTTCAAATCTTTCCTAACTGGCATCTATAAAATATCACACAAAAAGTCGAATGCGAATATAATCGCTGATTCTCAGAATCGGATGCACCGCCCTAATTTCGGACCTTCACTTCCACACTGATGTCTGAATAAATCCTACTAATGTTATACTCCTTACTCTTTCGCACAAAAACGACAGAATGGATTTTGATGAACGAAAACAATACACCCCTACATACGTTCCCACTGCTGGGACACAAAGACTTCTATCTTGACGAGGGAGATTTAAGCCTTAATTCAGCACTCTGGCGAAGTGCGGGTTGGGGAATGTCACATGAAGGCACTTCAAATTCTTAAAATTTTTTAGAACATGTCGGTTTTAACTATGTTTGCCTACACTGGAAAAGCACGTGTTTAAAACCGGTGAAAATATAAAATAATATAGCTTACTTATAAAAAAAAACACATAATTATACCAGTGTGTACCACAGGAAAATAGGTAGGCACGTCCAATTTGGATAAAACTTGGTAAGAATTACACTAGTCCCAGTTAAGGACGAAATCAACTTTTTAACGCGGGGAAATATATTATTGCGCAGGCAAAGGCGCGGGCGGTAGCTAGCATGTCATATCGAAGCCTAAACGAGAAAATGTGAGACTTGAGCAGTAATATTACGTTTAGATTTGAGTAATTGATCGATGTCGGCGCATGCGCAACTAGTGGTTAGATCGTAATTGCTCTATTAGAGTGTGGGATAATGTGTGGTTTTCGTGAGGTGTGAGGAAAAATAGAAATTAGGTGTTTCGTGAAAATAATGAATAGGTGTTCTGTGGACTGATAATGAGGCCTGTTTCTTGTTTTTTTGTGTGTATTTTTGGTATAAAAAGTAATTTAAATATATTTACATAAATAATCAAACGCCGCAAAAAAAGTTCTGATGTAATGAAAATGAATAATATACGCCCAATCTATATAAATAAAAATGAATTGTTGTTCGTTAGTCTGATTAAAACTCGAGAACGGCTGGGCCGATTGAGCTGATTTTGGTTTTAAAATGTTTGTCGTAAATGGTTGCCTGAGCAAATAAGAAAAAAACTTTTTTTAACCCGTGCGACGCCGTGGCGGGCCGCTAGTTTAGAATAATTTTTTTTGGAAGTCGGCTTTTACTACATAATAAGATGTGCCACCAATGCTGATAATAAGCATGCTTATAAATCGAAATTGCTCAACCGATTTTTCAAGTAAACTACAGAGCAAACCTACCAACTACAAACCTAATGTACCTACAAGCATGCTTTTAACGCGTTTAGCAAATTTGTTTTAAAGTTATGGTAAATGGTGAGGGTGTCAGTTCAAAATTTACGTTAATTTTTTTAAAACTTAGTTTTAAATTAGTATTAGTTTTAAATTAGTAGTAGTAGTAATACTTAGTAATGAATTTTTTAGTAACTTTTCATGATATGGTTTTGTGACATACGATATTTCGACGTTGTAACAAGCGCCATAATCACGACATAAACTGGTGATTCTGCGAGACAATCATTGTCAAAAAAAAAGTACTTTTCTAAGTAGCATTAGCTTTTTAGCTTGCAAGATTTTAATAAATAGATATACATATCCTGACACACTCAGCAACATATAGCCACGTGGTCAGCTCTAAGCTTGTGTTACGGGTACTAGACATCTCATATACTTATTACAATAGACAATAAATAATTATCTTGTAATGAATCCCTCTCTGTCAAATTGTTGATCAGAACTGTAATCAGTTTAATATGCATTATCGCGTTTCTAAAGAGTTACAATAGCGGACATTATCAGCTGAATAATTTGCGAGGAATTGAAATGCCTTATCAATGCAGTGCAGGTTCTAATCAGCACCGACCTGATTTGCCATTACTGGTCACAATCATACCAGATGCAAGTTTTATCAATTTAATTTCTCTGTGACATGCAAAATCCCTTATTTTTTTAGTGACTTTTCTTTTTATACTGTGCGTTATTCCGCATAATTTTCGGAAGGAGGAGTCGTGTACCGACGCTTGAGAGATGCGTTCGTGAAGGATAGGTATATTTTATGTGTGTCTGTAAGGTAGGTATTTATTGATATGCCTTTGTAAGGTATTTTGTATGACTGCGTGGTTTGCGGCATTACCTTGCTGTAACGCAGTTTCTAACTAGCACAAGAAGTAAAATGCTAAAGACTGCGTTAATTATTTTTTTCTTTGTTTTTTTTAGGAAGGGACTTTTTTCGCATTTCGAATATGCCAACCCGTACGTGCCCAACATATTACATTAAAAAACTTACAACTACCTTATCTAAGAATTTCAAACACCCGTCTGTATAAAACCTTAAATAAATGATTTTATTTTCTGAATGTTCGCGCACTTTCACAATTTTGAGCAAGACAATTAACTACTTTTCCCGGGAGAAAATAAATTATAGTAGTCAATGAGCTGCCACCAATTTGTGTTTGCACCAAACATATTTTTTGAGACAAAAAAGTGTTCGTGGCGGGACTTGCGAAAAAATAATAACTTAGCGGAATGTCATACCGCATATAAGGTTTGCCTTCACCGTTAAAGCACGTGTTTAAAGCGCACATAAATTTCTCAAGAAGAAAAATCCAGAGGTGCGTGGCGGGGTTTGAACCCACGACCTTCGGAATGAAAGTCGAGTGTCCTCCCACTTAGCCAACACGGCTTTATCGTGAGGAAACCGGCATGTTCTGAGAACTTTAAAAGAGTTTGAAGGGCATGCGACATTCACCAACCCGCACTTGGCCAGCGTGGTGAATTAAGGCCTAATCTCTCTCGTCAAAGAGAGAAGTCCCTGTGTCCCAGCAGTGGGAACGTTAATAGGGTGATGATGATATAAGGTTACTTTAATACCCATTAATTCACTGTTGAATTAAATATATCTAGGTAATCTAATACCTAATATGCAATAATCTAAGTAGTCATGTTAATGGCAGGTAGATATCATGATCTATGGCGGGGCCGTGGGTTATAGTTATAACAAAATGGCGACTATAAACACAATGTTTACGTAATTTGCATGTAATTGCATTAAATGTTGCGTGTACGCACGGTGCGGCCGGCCGGCCCGGTAAAAGCTATGAGAAGTTAGAATAATTTTGTCAACATCATCATTATTGTTGGACCTGCATTGCTGAACATATGCATCAATCATAGACTTTCAGTTATCTTCGTTGGAGTCGGCCTGTATCCACCTTGGACATCTTTCTTAACCTGTATATCCTATTCAAGTTGGATTCGGCGATTGATCTCAAGAAAGATATTTTCATAAACATGACTTATTTCTACAACCGTATTAATTTCAGTGTTCATGCTAGATTGATGGGTCAACCGTAAGAGTAACTTATTTCCCCGCAGTGTAAATCCTATAAGCTTCGGCTTAACCAGCGCGACCAAAGCGACTGCGGGAAGCGGGAGCGTATGCCGCGCGGCGGACGCTGTCCTTTCTTTACAATGGCTCTTTGCACACCTACACGACCACAAAGATGGACGGTTTAAGACAAAACTGTCCTGCGTTTGGTGAAGCCATACTTTGGACTGACAGTAATTCCAGCCGTGTACCCAGATCTACTTGAAAATAGCAGTTATCGATAAAATACGCGTTGTACAATCAATAACTCGTTAGCTAACTTATAATACCGATAATTGTATAATTGTGGCTCCACCGGACTTGTGGACGTTAACGGATTTATTAATTTTAGAGTAATTAGTACTAAAGTTCGAAAATGTAGCTGTTTAACTCTACTAGCCTGATTCTTAAAAAGTTCTACTAAGTAAAGTTTTATGTGGGAGCAACAGCTATCATTTAAAAAGAAAATCATAATAACCTGTCCAGAGAAAACATTTTTGAGTGTTTGGAACAACAATACGCGCTTGGATTAACTATTTATTTTTTATTATTAACAATATTAAGACTCGAAACAGTTAACAATCCACGAATTGACGCTTTCCTCCTTTCTAGGGAGGTTAAAATGTGAAAATATTCGGCAGTAGGTGCACAATAGTGTTGTGCAAGCGGCGCGCATCGCTATCGATAGATCGACCTTGTCGCTAGATAGTTATCGATAATTGCCGAGACGGGGACTCGGTGACGAGAGCGGATAGCGGATATTCAAACATATTTTAAATTAATAATTACAAAAGTTTTTTGTAATTGTTATACTTGATGTTTTAAGTAAAATGTATTATTTTATGTAACTATTACCTAATGCTATGCAAATTAAAATGAGGAGTGTATTTTATTTCCTAAAGCAGTTTATAGATCTAGTAGAACACTTGCATTATCATCATCATATTGTATTTTTTTTTGTTTACTTGGCATGTTTTTATTTTGTAATTATTGTTAGCTAATTTCTTATAAAATGTATTTTAATATTTTTTTTATTATTTGTATATACTCTATCATTGTTACTAAATGTTATATTAATTAGTGTAATTGATTTTTTTGTAAGTCGTGCTAGTTTATTAATAAATAAATAAAATAAATAAATAAATCATCATTTCAGCTTTTTGACGTCCACTGCTGGACATAAGCCTCCCTCAAAGACGACCAATCATTCCGATCGGTCGCCACTTGCATCCACCGTGAGCCAGCAAGTTTGACTAAGTCATCCGTCCATCTTGTTGGTTCTCAACCAAAACGGGGGCGGGCACAACATGGACATTTGACATGACCTTCGTCTTGTCCATGTTCATCCTAAGGCCCACCCGCAACACTTGCATAATTATTTGTAAAATAAAATATTTCTGGACTAATCGCATAGCATTACCTAACCCCAAACTAAGCAGAGCTTGTAGGTACTATGGGTGTTAATTAAGTGACTGATATACTACTTAGATACATTTTTGTAACTGCTTTTATTTTTTCTAAATTATTACATAGAAAACACGAAACCAGAAATTGTAGATCGTACAAAATCTGGTCCCCAGGCGCCTAGGCGGGAATCGAACCCGCAACCTCCTGCGCCTCAGGCGGACCTTCGCCTACAGAGCCACAGAGGACGTCAAACAAATTGTTTGTAAATTTTTCGTTGTAAATGTAAACTTAAGCAAAGCTTCAACTTTCGTCTCAATTTCTAAACGTCAGATTATTTCTGTACTAATTTTACTAAAGTTGTATCAATAATATTTTGAATTGATAGATTTGACAAGGCACCTGATAAGCCGCTGATGAGAATTTACATGCACGACCTCTAACGAAACCAAGTGTACTATTAGTTCCTGAGGTGGATGAATGAATGAATGAATTACTGAATGTTCAAATATGTGTCAGTTTCCGCCGTCTGCTTGTGCCTTTCTGAGTTCCGCGCGCGGGGGCGGAGGCGCCGGCGCAGGTGGAACCTTCACCGAATACAGCCAGCGCTGTGTTCCATTTACTAACACCGTGTTTAGATGTTGTTTAGGCACATTTTAGGCCGAGATTGACCACTTCACGGTCTTGGCCATCAATGGCGGGCGGGGCTGGTTGAAGGTTGACATATTCATAGATCTGACAACAACTTTTCATAGTATATTCATAGGCAGGGCGTTGCTGTGGATAGTTTTGAGTATTGTGTCAAAAGAAAGACAGTCATCCATACAATACTCTTTATTGAATACAACGTACAATAAAACAAAAAACAGATAAAAATATATAAAAATTGTGAATTAATGGGCGGCCTTATCGGCCCTCAGTGCCCTTTATCTGTAAATAAATGTTCGTGTTGAAAATTCACGTGTCCTAGCTGTGAATAAGTCACTTGATAATTATAAATTATTATATCCATGCAAAATAGTCAACAAAACCTATATTTGATAAAATGCAGTTACCATTCGTTAGTCTTGTCACTCACTTTGACATTTGCGTAGATATGTTAGAAAGAGACAAAATTAATAATAATTTAGACAGAATTGCTATCTATTTTGCTTAAGAAGGCTAGTTTTTAATAACTCTTAGCCATTAATTAATACAAAGGAATAATTCAAGACTAGAATATAATAGTAGCGGTCGTTAGGTATTTGTGACCGCATACACGTCATTCAGAACACAGGAAAGTCCACTCTTCATACTTTCCTACTCACAACAAACCAATTACTTTACCATTGTTAAAATCTAGGGTCGCTATTTTAATCTGATAGCGTCAACTTTCTTCAACTTGTTTAAATGATTTGCAGAATTGCAAATAGGTTGGCACCATTGCCAACAATGCTGCCAACCTAACGGGCAAATAGTGATGTGCCTGCACTGATTGCGGGTATCGATAATAAAACAGTTGAATGGAGGTCAGATGTTTCTCAGAAAACGCGTAACTGTTAAAAGTAATGAGTTAATCAATATAATTTTTAACACCTTTGTAACTTACTTAGTTTCTCGATATTAAGGAAAATGACAAATTATTTTAAACTTATAAGGAAAATAATTTGTACCAGTAATAAATGTGATATAATTTGTCCTAATAGAAAGATATAAATAGTACTCACGAATAAAATAAATCAATGACGTTTTTCCATATTGCCATTAGATAGATCGTATTTAGTTCAAAATGTCATCTATTTTGCCAGATCATGACTATAAAGATCTAGGATCAAGACTCGGGTACTTGTTGCTCTACTTTCCTAAGTGGGTGGTGATGGAGAATGGGTGATTCAGATCGAACTTTACAAATCAGATCATACAGAGTGGCTCAGTTCAGATTAGATACTCCAAACAACAGATAAGGAATTCATAAACTACTTTCCTGTTTTTCATGTGCACAGACGAAATTAAGCTAATACAGTACAGTAGGTATGTATCATCATTAGTTTTAAATATATTAAAGGTTTTTTTTTGCTGTACGTAGTTGCTATTTTACCATCCACGTTTGCAAGCGCATTAATCTTTGATTTAGTACTGCAGTTAAACACCATTAACCTTCTTTATAAACCGATAAGTTGTCTAATCTAAATATTGAATGCTCGTCATTATTTTAATCCCATACCTATAACTTAATCTTACCATAACAAGATTTATTTCAGGAATTAATGATAGTATTAATTTGCGACAAATCACCCAATGTCACAGCATAAAACTAGTTTATTATAAAACAAAGACTTGTAAATACTAGTTTTTCTCTTGAGCTTTGTATGAAACAAGGAAGGCGTAGTGACAGGTGATTGACGAAACACATCGCTGGTTGTCACAACTGAATTATTCATGGCACACTTGAGATTATTATCTCACATTGTTTCTACTTCGTTGTATATCAATGAGCTTTCTGAGGGTCTCACAGTTTGATTGTGTCAATCGGATACGCTAGCTTTAATGTCTTAAAAGTCTACACAAAAGTTCCAAATTCAATGACGATGAATTCACGTCACTATGCCTAGATTCTCAAATGTCAATGTCATAATTAACTTTTCAAAACCTTAAACATTCAAAAATAACTTTGTTATTGCTATTTTTACTTTAATTCGTAAATGGTTATTTTAATTAAGTTCTGAAATCAAGTCATAAATTATAAATTTGTTATAATTGTCATTTTGTGGTTCGGTGTCCCAAATTATGACAATCGCTGTCATATTTGCGTAATGGCGCGTTTCCTGTGAGTGCACAATCAAATAGACGGTAAGTTAAACATAACAAAACAATCTTATCGAAACCGTTACAACTTTTCTATCCATTGTTGATTCTCGATTGTTCAGTAATATATCTTTGCCTTTCCGCAAATTACAAATAAATAGATAAAAATGCAGTTTTCTGGCTTAGATCAAGTATTAGTTGCACGCATGTACAGTCCTAGTCGCATCTTTGCATAAAACATTATCGAATAATATAAAATTTATGAAACATGTTGTAAACCATAAGTGAATAAAAAAAATACAAATTATCTACTTATATATTTTCCTTGAAAAGCTTGCCCGTGATCTTTTCATCCCTTATTAAATCGTACCTTCAATTTAGGTAGGTAGTTACCGTTACAGTTAACAAGTTAATATGCTTACCACCCAAAGTTGCTTTAATGTCAAAACAAGAGCACGGCCATATTGGAGCATTTGACATTTGCTTGGGGAGGGGCCGCCGCCTTTGAACTTTACGCTTTTGTCCGCCAGAGGCCGTTGAGCTCTTGCCTTCACTGAAAATAATCTAATTGCATATCATTTTTTTTACCTAAGATTTATAAAGTTCCTACGCATAATATAGATCAGAGACTATGCGAGATGCGTAATTTTTTGAAGTGAAACTTCTTTAGAATCGTTGTGATTTCAAACCGGATGCAACGGAAAAACAGATAAGCCAATCTTAAACGCTAACAAGGTTAAGCAACGTTGCGCGACGCCAGTACTTGGATGAGTGACCGCCCGAACAAAATCTTTTTGCACAGTACTTTTTTTTGTTTATTTTTTTTATTCATAAACAAAATTAAGACAAAAGAATAAGTCTTTTGTCTATTTATTGGAGTTTCACTTCTTTCGTGTGTGAATCGCACACACACCTTTTTTTTTGAGATAAATCATAAAAATCATTTATTATACCATATATTATGTAATCTGTGAATATACTCAAAACTAAAGAAAATATTATTCATATTATTATTTTTTATATGGTACAGATACAACATAATTCACTTTCATAATTAACAATGTTTTAAGGACTTCCTGTGATAGTAAAAAACCTCTACCTAGATTAGCTCTTAGCTTGCTCTACTGAATATGAATAATGAAATGAACGCTTTAAGAGAATTTTCTAAATTTATATTAAAACAAGCTGGGGTCAGCTAAAGCAAACGTTGTTTTGCAAAATGAAAAATAGATAGTAGCCGATTCTCAGACCTAGTAAATACGCATATAAAATTTGGTAAAAATCGGTAAAGCCTTTCGGAGGAGCACGGTAACTACAATTGTGACATGGAAGTTTTATAAATTAGTAGATAAACCCCGCCACGCACCTCTGGATTTTTCTTATTGAAAAATGTATGTGCGCTTTAAAACACGCGCTTTAATGGTTTAAAACCGGCATGTTCTGAGAACTTTAAAGAGTTTGAAGGACATGTGACATTCACCAACCCGCACTTGGTCAGCGTGGTGAATTAAGGCCTAATCTCTCTCGTCAAGAGAGAAGTACCTGTGTCCCAGCAGTGGGAACTTTAATAGGTTGATTGATGATGATTTATTTATTTATTTATTTGTAAGGAAAATCAACAGCCAAGATTATTACTATAACTAACCTAGTAGTAACAGAAAGCTAATTACAGATCTTCACGGATGGTCACATATTAAACATTAAAAAAAAAAAAAAAGTGAACACACCTAGATGGACACAATGAACATTACAAAATTATAACATAGAAAAAAAACAAAAACCTATAAAACTACCTATATACTATCAATAAAATAACTATTAGCTAGTCGCTGCCTGATCGAGTTGACTCCCGAAGTAAACAGATCCAATCCATTAATGGACGGATCAGGATGCCTGCATAGCTTATTAAAAGCGTCACTAGTTCGCCATAAAAATGCATTTTGCCTATAGTTCGTACCGACAACAGGGGTGTGAAGAATAATATTTTGCCTAGTTACCTTGGATGGAGCATGAATGAGAATCTTACTAAGTAGTTCCGGACAGTCAATTAAATTCGAGGTTATTTTATGTAGAAAAGTTATATCAGCAATTTCGCGGCGTTTAAAAAGTGGAAGAATGTGAAACATTTTACATAGGTCATCATAACTGTAAGATCTATAGGGAACTTTTAAACGATAGCACATATATTTCATAAATTTAATTTGAATCCTTTCGATCCTATCAATATATAAATCATACCTGGAAATATAATATTTAATATCATAATAATATCATGATATTAAATTTACAAAATAACAGCAATACCTACTGCTGGCAAAAGCTTGCCTTTCAATAAACGTTCCCTACCAAGACTTACTGTATCATTATTATCAAATTAACATTTAAAAATGACCAATTTATTATTACCATGACTTTTTGTTCACCATTAACAGACTGTTATACCATGACCAATTGACGCCTCACCTGTCAACCCGCGGTGAATCGACAATTAGTGCAGTAACGAGAGTTCGCTTACAGCCGCATCTGTCAATGTCAAAGTGACAGCGCACTCCCGCCTCCAGTTGACACGGATAGGGTTGGGTGGTGTCAAATGTCAAATCGTTTGATGCAGTTTGATAAGTTGTATTGATATTTGTAGAACTGAACAACGCCCACCTAAGAAGCTGATATGAATGATGAAATGGGAGATTGATGGTTTAAGTGATTGTTTATCTCAAATAGAAGATGTACTTGTAGAACAAAACGGTTGGTTATTATATTATCTTCAAACTTTTACGCTGGCTAATTGCTTCTTATTTATTGTTTTAAATATAGACCGACTATGGGACCCCGTAATATTATAAGCGTAAGAAAGTTATATTCCGTGTAACTATTAGGTATTTGTCTCAGGGGCAAAGGAAGTAAATTTTTAAATCAAATGTTAAGAAATTTTTTTTTTTTTTTTTTATGTTAGATAAGATATATTTGACCACAATCTCACCTGATGTAAAGTGACGATGGGGTCTAAGATGGGGCATGAAGACCTAGAAGGTAGATGGCTTCTCCGGGCCACATTACGAAACACGAAAAAATCGCTTCACGCACTGGCCCAGCCCGGAGGGTGGTGACAAGCCGCGGCCGAAACGGCGGTGTTATAGTGAGTTTTAGTCATGTGTCAATTTATTTTGGTAAGAACCTACAGTTCGTTTATAAAATAAATTTACGTAATCATACTATAAAGGATTATATTCATGACGCGAGTATATCACCCATTCAATTCAATCACCACTTTCCCATACAATTCACAAATGAGTAATTCAGGCCATTAAAATTACCAGCACGTCCGCGACTCATACAACCAAATGTATCGATGTACTCGGCGCAGCCCATCGCGAGCCGCCGCGCCGCTTCATCGGAATAAAGTCAATTTCGTCTGCAGTTTTTTATTCGAGTACCTTTGGTTATGGTCCCGTATTCCCTATCCATCATTTTCCATAAATAATTAAAAGCTACCTAATTATTATTATTATGCGTTAATGACATCGGTTTAAGGTTGCGGAGGTATTTTTACGAGGCTCTAATTGACAGCTCTGTGCGAAGATGGACATCACTATGCGTGTGGACATCACTATGCCTTAATGACGGTGTTGCCACTTTATTGATGATGTATAAAGGCTTAAACGGTAGGGGGCACACTTAACCCCATATGCAGGATTGTCAACTAAACCTATTATATATAATCTATACTAATTTATAAATATATATTAAAAAAGAGTTTATTTGACTGTTTGTTTAAATCTCAGGAACTACTTGTTTTCGTGTTAAAAAATAATATATTTCACTGTTCGATGTCCTATTTATTGAGAACATCCTATTTATTGCATTTTCCGGAGGAAATATCCAAAAAATCCCTGGTTCTTTTGACTACCTAATAGACTGAAAACGTTACATAAGAAAATATTATGTACGTCCTACAAATGGCATAGATGTCATCCAACGAAAGAAAAAATAGTCCTTCATCATCATCACCCTATTAACGTTCCCACTGCTGGGACACAGGGACTCCTCTCTTGACGAGAGAGATTAGGCCTTAAATCACCACGCTGGCCAAGTGCGGGTTGGTGAATGTCACATGTCCTTCAAACTCTTTTTATTTAAAGTTCTCAGAACATGCCGGTTTCCTCACGATGTTTGCCTTCACCGTTAAAGCACGTGTTTAAAGCGCACATAAATTTCTCAAGAAGAAAAATCCAGAGGTGCGTGGCGGGGTTTGAACCCACGACCTAACAGTTAAATAACAAAATTTATAAATAATGTCAAAGCACAGATTATATAATATACTAATAGTATAACTAAAAAAAGTGATAGGTACCTATTGCCTTGATGGAAATAACACGGATAATCAAAAATGAAGCACACAAGTAATTTTGTTATGTATTATCACTTAATTATTCCTAACAAAACTAACACAAACTTATTAACAATCGGTAACAGTGAAGCACAGTTTTTTATATAAACGTTGAGATGAGTCAGTGAATAAATTGGCTCTTCTACAAAAAAGCTGCGTGATTCGCCTCAATTATATTTAATATTTATAGTTATGATGATTGTTCCGACTTATTAAATGTAAACAGGTACTTCTAGAAATTACTAAGGTGTGTCTGTTAGATGGCTACCTTATAATTACTGTTGTGGGCCGTCCACTGCTGGAGATGGGCCTGCGTCAGGGGTTTTACATGTGTCGGCCTGCGTCGACCTTGAACCCGCGACCTTTACCAATTCGTCTGTTCATCTAGTTGGTGTACGATGGACGACACATGTTCTATAAGGCTTGCCCACTTGTACTGTAACTGCAAAGAGCTAATATGCACGTTTAACTATATCGGTACCTGAGTTCGTCTACGTCATACCACAGATTAGATATGTATCTAATCTGTGGTCATACCTAATTAAATCGAAAATAAGTACTTAAAAATCATCATCATTGTCTTCATTTGCATCAAAATTTGAGTGATTGAAGACGAAAATCATTAGTTACTGTGTTTTGGCAGTAGGCCTATAGAACCAAAAAGTGATGCTTTGCCTTATGAATAGGGTACAAGTCGCTAAAGGAGCTATGTAAAGGCTTTGTGCAGGTTTCCTAACGGGATCGAATCGGAAATGATTAAAATAAAGTATACAACCAAATATTTCGCTTAAGTGCATTAAGTACACGTGCCCTTCCGATGGACCAGTGTCTTGACCTATTTCCCGAAGCGCGGCGGGACGGAAGCAGGGTCAGCGCGCGCTGGTCGCCGCGTGCGCACAGGAACAGCCAAACGCTACTTGAATATTCTTACTTAGTTATCTGTATAAGTAATTATAGATTAAAATATGTAAGATGAAATGGAGTATATTTGTTTCAATGAATGTAGGTTTTTCATTCAGTTGGAATTGTTCAAGATTTTGTTAATTTACCTACATAATGTATTTTTTTTTTTGTAAAATAATCTTAATTTATAATAACGCTTCATCCATTTGGGAGCTATAATGACACGCAAACTGATAGGCAGAGAGACACGTCAAACTTAGAACAACCCTCTTTTTGCGTCGGGGGTTAATAATAATAAGACGCTACGCACTACGTATCTATATCTAGTAGCGATAGGAACGTACCGTTTTACCTAAATAGGGATCACTTACAATTCATAAAGATATAATTATAGTGTGATGGAATAGTAATTAACGTAACTATGAATGTTGTTTGTGAATCCAAAGTCCGCTTGTGTAAGATCACGCCGTTATCACGGTTGCCCGTTGGGTAACGGCCGATAAGAGGAGATCTAACGAGGCGTTATCGCGCGCCGGCCCATCTGAACTCACTGCTCTTTGGCCTCGTGCACAGATCATTATAAATGGCTCCACAACTTTATATTTATATCGAGGGTGCAGTGTTAAAACACGATAAATGCAAATAAACATATAAATACGTTTTAACAGCCAACTAGAAACAGATTTTTTTGCTGTTTCTAGTGAAGTTTACAGTTAACGTAAACTAATCTTGCATACTAATCGGCTATTATCACTGCACCCTCGATATAAAATTAAAGAAACTTTATTCTCAACAGAAATACAATTTCACTTCAAAGAGAAATTTTAAAATTTATTTCATTATTATCGCTTTTAGTTACTTCAAGTTAATTATTTACTTGTTAAGTTAGTAAAAAAAACTAAAAGGGAGTTTGCCCATCAGTTACAATAAAGACATCGAGCATCACGATGAAAAAAAAAAGATCTTATTTTTAGGGCTCCGTAGACAAATTACAAAAAAAAGAACCCTTATGGATTCGACATGTCTGTCTATCGGTCTGTCTGTCCGTATGTCACAGTCACTTTTTTCCGAAACTATAAGAACTATATTTTTGAAACTTGCTTAGTAAATGTATTGTGTGAACAGCATAAATATTATCACACAAAAATAGAAAAAAAAACAGAACGAAATCTCAAAATTTATTTTATGGTCAGTATATAGTTTTAAAAATTATGTTTCTTTTATTTAAGTTTTACTTTTTCATAAAAGAAAAACAAAAGAAAATCTAAAATAAAAGAAACATAATCATGCAGGGTTCATACACTTCATGAGTCTATCTCTTACTTATCAAATTTATAATACTAAATATAAATCGGTTACAAAATATTTAATGAATATAAAATACTTATTAATCCTTTCATGCATAAAAGGTTACTTCAGAATTTCCCAGCATATAGTATTTTGTAGGTACCTAATATATTTATTGTTTGTTGTACAATCCTACAAGCAGCCCAGCTGTCTGCCCCGCGCGTGCGCTCGCTATGACATAACCAAATGAGCGAACCGCATTGTTCCGCGCCACGCTGACGCGCGCATTATAGCGCTCTAGGACCACTGTCGATTGTGGCCATCAATGGCGCAGATTACCATCAGAGGTTGAACAGGACGAATGGCGCAGATATCGGTGTTGGTAATAGGTTATTAATATATTTAACTAGTTGTTCGCCTCGAACACAGAACTCACGAACACTAGCTCTATTTTAAAGATAGGTTTGTTTATGACAAGCGTAATTATTTGTCTGTTAATTTTAGTTTTTAATCTATTTATTTCAAATGGTGGTTAAAATTTTTCAACAAGTGTAGATTTCGTTTTTGTTGACCAACGATCTTGAAAATTCTATTATGTAATTCCTTAATTTCGTTATAATTCAATCAATGGTTCGAATGCCTAACAAACATACGTTCAAAAATGAAATTTTGCCTTATCTTGAAGTCACTCGCGTCGCTTTTACGTTCAATAAATGGCCTCAAACTAATTAGAGCTTACACAAATTGTGTTAGGTTAAGTGAGTTATAAATATGTATACTACATAACGTCACATCAATGGTAAACTTACGAAACTGAAAAAATGACTTTTTACAGGGGAGCGTTTTGAAACATTCGATTGACAATAACTTTTGTTAAGAGTGTAATGTAATAAATCCTGTGATATATTTAAAAATTAAAACCCTGCTATTATTAACTACAATGCATGGATTTTAAATATATATCAAGAATCAGAAATAAATGCATATTCGTAACTTTGCACTTCCATACATGTATGTTCTTAGGTATGCAGTTTCGCTTAAGCATATTTACGAAAGTGGTAGTTTCGTAAGTTACATAGCAAAAGTATCATATTGAATGTTTGCTAAACTTACGAAAGTGCCACATTCGTAAGTTTACCAGGGCATAAATTACTTGGTTTAGAGAAGAAATAGATTATAAACAACATGTTTTCGAAATAATTAAAGTAAAATCACAAAATTATGAATGAATTGATATTATTTTTAAGACAAAAACCAAACTTATTAACACGTAAAACGACAAAATATGAAACATTAAAATGAAAACTTTCTACAATCTCACAATCAAAATAGTACACAATAAAATCAAACCAACAAACTTACAAGCAAAAAAGAGACACAACAGTCAATTCATACAATCATTAAGAGACATCGAAAATTACAGGGTTTTTGAGACATCGAAATTATTAGCAAACCTAGCCTAGTTAGACAAATGTAGGACACCTAACCGGGGTTTAACTAGGCTAGGTTAGCTAAAAGTTTACTAAATAACCCTATTACAAGTAACCTTCCAGTATGTACCTACAATTCCTCTTCTTCTTCATACTCTGATTCGGACAAGCGGTCCTGAACTCCTTCCGAATCAGGTAGGTTTTCGTAAAAATAATGGTAGTATTTTGGTATATGTAATGGTAATCAATCTATGTTGAGATAATCTACATAGATTGATTAAATCTTATTTTTTTCCTTTGTTAATCGGTATTCTTTGTGTATAAATATTACTCGGAATAAATATATCGGCTGAACTCTTTCCTCTTTTTGGTTTTATTTTAAGTTCTTTGAAAGTCGCGTCATTGTAATCAGTTTTAATATGGATTGATTTAGGTTTGTCTTTACGGTACTGAATCCACACAGCATGTTGGAAATTTATCTTCAGTTTTGGGCTTGTATCGTCTAGTTCTTCTTCATGTTGTTCATTATTTCTTTTAACTTTATTTGTACATTTCTTTTTTTAGATTTTTATTTCAATATTACTTTCACAAACTGGCACTGATTGGGATTAAAGAGTGTATATAGCTGTATTTTTACATTTTAGAGTGTATGGAGTCACACTCCATGTGACTATGTCCAGAATCATAGAAAGCATGATCAATTATATTTATTGTTGCATATTTTGATACTAAGTGCAGCAACATGCAACAAAATTTGTTTTTTTTGCTGGTCTCCATAATTGTCTGACATCATTCTCACATTCTCACATGACTGTGTTATGCCTTGATTGCGACCACACTACAAATATATTTGTAAACGAAAGACGCAATTTCAACACTTCCCCTTTTACCTTCCGTTTTGTCCCATGTATTTACAATAATCGTCTTGATCGCCAAATTTAAAAAAGGTCAAATTGTATAAGTACACCTAGTTTTCGAACATAAAAAATGGGCCATGGGGCTTGGAGGACAGCTTCTGGGTCAAAATTAAAAGCCGAACTGTTCGGGTCATCCTTTGCTGCTGCTTTGTCAGCGTCGCGACGCAGATAGGCATCGTCGCGTCGTTTATGGTGCTTGGAATGACAAATATAACCAATGTAAATGTACGAAATTGCCAGATTCGTATTTTTGCAGTGAGTTGCTCGACCATTAAATGAAGTATGCTTCGATGTAAATTTACGAATATGGCAGATTCGTACGTTAACCGTGGTACATTTTTGTCGGATTCTTCATATTCGGCTACGCCTAAACAATTTCGTAAGTTTGCTGTTGGGCGTATCAACAATAAATGGAGATTCGAAATACTTGATTCCAACAACCGTTAGAGATAGACGTTTCAAAATTTCCCACATTATGTAGTACAACATAAGGTGTAGTTTTCTGAAGAAATGTCAAAATCACAAAAACTGCAGATTCGTAAGTTTACCATTGAAGTGACGATAATATGTATATAGTTACAGTATTAGTTATTAAAAGTCCGCTAAATAGTGACACATTCGACCTGTCAATACACCGAGATGATATTTGCTGTGCAAAGTCTGGAGGGGAAACTAGTACAATATAATGTACAATAATGTTATACGTTCAAACTGTTCTAAGAGTAAATTGACTACTACTGTTTAGGCCACAAAGATATAACAATAAAATAAGGTTCTCCACAAAAGAAGGTCACAGCAATCAAACCAAATCTAGCCTCCGTAGGTACTCCATATCCCACTTATATAGCCAGCTCTCATTGAAATAAAGAAAGTGATTATCCCAATATGGCGGCCCCGGCGCCATCTTGCAAGATGGCGGACACTGCCTAAATCCGCGCGTTATGGCCCATTGTTTGCAAACTTTCTAACCGCACCCTGACGCCATTTTATTTAATCAAGCGATTAATTTGCTGAAATATTTCGACATAAACTTACTTACGAGTATAATGGCTTATTATAACTAAGCGATTAAGTTACCGTATAAGGTGGTAACACAGTGAGCACGAGCTAGCTTTTATATTGAAATTGCCTCGGTAGATTTCGAAAGTGTAAATAATGACGTTTTCTAGAATAATTATAGTGTTGTTGTAAGTCTTTCATAAACTATTACTAAAATTTATATAAAAGCTCGACTTCAATTACATTTATTGATGTAACATTATTAAGAATATTTTAATTGTGTTAAATTACGTTACTCATGATTTTTCCGCCTAATACAACCATCTCCAAATCTTTACAAAGCTTGTAAAACATTACATAAAACATAAAATACCCCAGTCTACGCAAAAAAATCAAAAAGTCAATAAAAACCGTTCAAAAAACCACAATGCTTCTTTCCCTCCATTTCACCGCGATACGATCTACGACCTGCGCCCGCGCATTGTGTCCGAATTCACACATCCATCAAGAATATAAATAATTGGTGTAAATTCAATTATTTTACATTCGCAATTAGTTTTATCAAGTAATTACTCGTTGCGAAAAGATAACGACCGCTAAGGTAACAGTTTTATTAATTAAAGGCAATTATGAGAAGTTTTTTTAAGAAAATGGGAAATGCAATAAACCTTATCATCAAAAATTTTATTTAAAATTGAGGAACGTACTCTACAGGCCTATTTCTCCGAGTAAAATTAGACAATGGTTAAAATATAGAGCTATTTTGCTCAGTCACATGTGACAAAGCGAGATAGCTCTTGGTAATGTTTTATGAGGAAAACACTAAGAGACTAAGATTTATGATAACCAAAGCTCTCTAAGAGCATCGAAAGTGGATGCAGGTGGAATCCAGGAAATTACTAGTAAATTAAAAGATAAATGCTAATAATTGACCGGGTCACATACAACTATCGATGGTGGCAGATATCGCGCAATGCTGTAACCAGGCGGCGCACGTAGCCGGCGCACGCGCTCCCGCCCGGGACCTGCGTGAGGGGCGTTACGCACTTCCGGTCATAATAACTATACCTAGGCGAAACTGTTGATGTATTACTGTTCGTGGCTTCGACTGAGTTGTATTTTACTGGATACAACGCCTATCGCGGGAATCGATCGTGAAAAATTTCGTTTTCATATAAAGTTATGGAATTAGAGCAGGGCGCAACGGGTGACCTTACCGCTGTAAGCGATCTTAACCATATTTAAATTAATAAAATAAATTTATTTCAGACAGCAAGAAAGTATACATAGTTTCGGTAGCAACTTAAAATTAATAAGGCTTAGTATTTTTAATATAATATACTTTACTTAAGAACATAATATACTTAAGTTTTATAGAAAAAAAGACAAATGTATTTTCTGTATTACAGTTCTCCCTATACCCTAAGGTTTGCTGGAAGAAAACTCTAATAGGGTTAAGCTCGCCTTTGTACATGACCATACATACTTTTTTTTTTATATAACTTTAATTATTTATAATTTTATATAACTAATATTTGTATTTGTTTCTGTGTGCAACAAAGAATTTATAGCAAATAAAACAAATACTGGAATAACCTTAAATAATAGGAAGAAAATAAAGTCTTAGTGACATCATAATACAATTATAAAAATAATGCGGTACAGAAGAAAAGTAGTGTTTTAAAATAACTTGTTGCATTACAAGTATTTGTACCGCGCGGAGTGTGAAGGCTGTCATACTCGGTGTAATTATAATCATAATTTGGGCGAATTAAACGAAATATTAAATAACCTCATTAGCCGCGTTTTGCGGTTTTCGGTTAATGTGACTTGTTTTATTAAGTTTCTGTGGGGTTCCGTGAAAGTTTAACAAATCTAAAATATTTTAACGATCGTTTATACACAAATAAATAAACGATAAACTATATCGGTGATTAGAACTATTTAATGAATATATATATATATATATATACGGAGAAACCTCCTCCTTTTTTGAAGTCGGTTAATAAATAGAAATAGATAGATATCTTCATTTTTATGTTTTATTTAAATCATTTTGCGCCATGAACACGATACAACTGAAATATTTATTGAGAAAGGCTTTTAACCTCCGGAAAATAATTAATTTCTCCAAAAAAATAAAGCTTTGAACGTCCGCTAACAATGGACGACTGACTAAGGTTTGCGTTAGCTATTATAGTATTATAATAAGCATTAATATCCACCTGTGGGTATTTAAAGCCTTATGTTGATGATAAGAAACGGTTGTAATAGTTTTAATTACTTGCACGAATTGTTTTTTCCTATAATCTTATACATTAAAGATTTTCTGGTCGACATAAAACCTAAATTGTTTACATAGTCTTTCTAAAACGTTGGTTTTCGTAAATGTATCTATTATATTTATGTGCAATACAGTAATTTTATCTTATCTTACCGTGAACCATCTTTTTTGAAATCCGTTATTAATTCAGTAAAAGGCTAGAGGGAACCACGGAACCTTGCGTAAATGTAATTTAAACCTATTTTACTAATTATGAAAAGCTGCCAAAATAATCAGATAATTTGTGGAGGTCGTCTTGAGGCCGCTGCATTTATAAACCGCATCGAGCCTTTGATGCACCGACTTGCGAAATCGTGAACAGTAATCATTATAATACTGTAAGAGTGTTGCCCCCTATCTCCTTCCTTGGACACCGTAGAATTTGCTAGATTCCCCTTTTTATTTATTTATACTTTGTGCACAAAAACAATGTACAGAGGAGGACTTAATGCTAGAAGCATTTTCTATCAGCCATTTAGCTATTTTTATGTTGGTAACTGCAAAAAAAATCCTCAATTAAATGTGATTTTTATGTTTATAGTAGACTGTTTTGATTATGAACGGACAGATTTAAATAAATGAATAAAATAACTAATATAATTCCTTTATTGCACATGTACTATAAGCGCCCCCACTGTTGGGACACACGGACTCACTTGAGAGAGGTATTTTTGTATGATCTCTTTACCTAAAATATTTTACTTGTAATAAGATGTAACTCTTGAAGATTCTATTAGAGATTTTTTTTATTATTTTGATTAGTTACTCAATGATTAATGAAGTATAGCGCTGATGTGTAATGACTCCGTAATGACAGCGGCTTTTTACGATTATGATTAATGAGCGGGACTGGACGGGCTATTGATTTATCATTTTTGATTGAGTTCTGCAGACGGACTGCCCACGCTTTCATTAGTTTTTGAAAAAAAAAACTACTTTTGATTTTGGTAGATTACTTGTAATAAAAATGTTCATTATTATTAATGGTTCTTATTGCGGTTCAAGAAGTTAATAGTAATATTTTTGTACAATTCCGCAGCATCATCTCACCCCAAGAGCTTGTACTATGGATGTTAGATGTCAGATATACTACATATATATATATACTATATATTTATATTATATATACTATATATTTATATTTATATTTAGGTACTTATACCTAAATGATACGAGTACAAAGAAACCAGAACTGAAGATCGTACAAAATTTTGTCCCCCAGCGGGAATCGAACCAGCACCCTGCTGCATCTCGCAGGACTTTCTGTTCTGATTAAGGACCTCGAATGAGTTGTTGCTAATCGCAATTGAACAAAATATTGTTTTTTTAAGATTTAGTAAGTTTTTAGTTCAAAGTTACCGGGTCAGCTACTACTTATTATAAATAAACTCCCCTGTCCGTCTGTCTGCCCCTATGTTCGCGATTATCTATTAAACTACTAAACGAATCTTAATGCGGGTTTTAATAATAGGAATTCAAGAGGAAGGTTTTGTGTCTGTGCCAAGTTCAAACGCCTGCCGAGAAACTATGGATTTTTCTTCTCGATTAAATTATTTCAATCAAATTATTAATTATTTAGACGCGCTTTTACGGTGAAGGCAAACATCCTGAGATAGCCGAAATGTTCTAAAAAGTTTGAGGAGTTTGTGTTTGAGAACATGTGACATTTACCAACGCGCACTTGGCCAGAGTGGTGAATTAAGGCCTATTCTCTGTCGTCAAGAGAGAAGTCCCTGTCGCAGCAGTGAGAACGTAAATAGGGGTGCTTATAATAAATTCAAGGTTAGTTTATTAATAAATATTTCCGGACTACTCACACAGCATCACCTAACCCCAAACTAAGCAGAGCTTGTACTTTGGGTGTTAGGTGACTGTTATACTACATAGATACATTTTTTTTTGTTATTATAATGTTATTTAGAGATGTGTAAATTCACGCGAGCGTTAATTGCGTTGTATAACCGCCCGCCGCGGGCGACTCGAGTGATAGCATCGAGTGCAGTAATCGATTACGACGAATCGAATCGCAAGGCCGGCGCAGACGATGCGCTTTCAAAAGATACTATTATCAGAACTTGCTATATTTAAGTGGAACTAATAATGATCGATTGGATATTCCTCTTTTTCATTACATAGGCTGAGAAGAGAGTAAGTGGGGTGGATATCAAGAACGCTCGTTACGCATTCTAGGTAATTCTTAACCCCCGACCAAAAAAGAGGGGTGTTATAAGTTTAACGTGTCTATCTCTCTGTCTGTGTGTCTGGGACATCATAGCTCCCGAACGGATGGAGCGATTTCAATTTCGTTTTTTTTTGTATGAAAGGTGAGTTTGGCCCGGGTGGGGTATTAAATGAAAGCGCATCGCGTGCACATTACAAAATATCATGGTGATTTACGTTTTTGGAAATTAAGGCATTGAAATCGGGGGTTTTTCTTAAATTTGAAATTTAGTTTTATTATTTCCTTAATGTATTGTTTCTTTATTGTGTGTGAGTTGTGTTTTCTATTCTATGATTATAAATTTCTTTCCTTAATAATTTTTAATTATATTTCTTGGTTTGGATCTAATGTATAAAATAAAGGAATTAGAATTGACTGGCGACGGGTTGCAAATGATTATACAATTATCTAATGTTTCGAACCACTAAGAACAGTTCAAAAACTGCACTATTTTAATATAAGATCAATTTAATAAAGCCCTGAAATTGAAAATTTAAAAATCTATGTATATATGTTCAATGTACAACACTTATCATTCACAACTTACAGCCCACCACGGACAAGTAACGGTACTCCCGCGCCGTGTAAACCCGCCCTAACGGGACTTTCGCGTTAATTGTGCGATTTACAGGTAATTACGTGTAACCTGCGCCGGCGCAAGAAAGCACTCCAGTTCTCCCACGGTGCTTCTGTCGTCCGTCTGTCTGTCAGATACTTTCATATCTCTTTGTTATTTAGATTGAGAGGATTTGAAATTGTATAAAGATTTATATAGAAGTATCTTTGAGTATGTTGAGAACAGTCTCTGGTGGGAGGCTTCGGCCGCGGCTTGTCCCCACCCTCCGGGCTGGGCCAGTGCGTGAAGCGATTTTTCCGTGTTTCGTAATGTGGCCCGGAGAAGCCATCTACCTTCTAGGTCTTCATGTCCCATCTTAGACCACATCGTCACTTTACATCAGGTGAGGTTGTGGTCAAAAGAAGGTTGTTTTTTATGCTGGACACATAAAAAAAAAAAAAAAGTAAGCTTACCTTAACTTTACCAAACTTACTTATAAACCACTTTACCAAACCTACGCGTCAACAATGCGGGAAGCGTCTACAACAAGTTTTTTTTTTCGCCTGAGTACGTCCCGCGTTTAGGTCGCCTGGGTGAGCAAATAGTAAAGCATGGGTAGCGTCCGCCGCGCGGCAGACACTCCCGCTTCGCAGTCGCTTTAGTCGCGCAGGTTTGTCCAAAGATTTCATCTGTCGTCTCATCTCATCAGTCCTCTTCGGGTCCTCGGGGATGCAGTGTACAACAAACATCCAAACGTTTGCGACTGTTCAGTATATTATTTATAAGTATATTGTCTGATCGGTGGTCATACAGTTTTGGGGTCAAGGTAACATTATTGATACCAACATTTTATCTGGCGGAACTACAATCAAATAATTTTATGATTCAACAAGATGAATTAGGTTATCAAATATACAAATTTGATAATTACTAGCAGAAAAGTTTACACTTACACTTACAAGTAGTCTTTTATTTTAGTCTAAATGCGTTTTTTTTCTCTTTTAACCGATTTCGATAAAGGAGGATTAAAGTAAATTCTAGCCCACCATTTTGAAAAAAAAAACGCGAGTTTGCGGCCATTAGACAGAGTAAATGCTAATTAACAAAAAGTGTTAAAGGGATATTTACCATGTTTGATCGTCATTCGAGTTTCCCGATATTTCGGTACAGTAATAACTTTAAATATAATTGATAACCATAATATTTTCAAAACTTATAAAAAAACAAAAAGTGCCTCAAACCAAACATCTACACTTATTGTACCAGCGTGGTGGGCTATTTAATCTAACCCCCATATTTTTGAACGACGCCGATGTCATGCATTTGACTTCCGAAACTATATTGACAGTAGGATACAATCGTTTCAAAATTCCTGTCGCAGGCGTCCAATAGCCGACCTTATTACTTATTAGTAAAAGCTCTTACTCGTTCCACTGCACTATAAAATACGTACATAAAGAGTGCGGTAGATGTGTGTGTCTGTGCAAGGCCGGAGTGGGCGCCCCGGCAGGCTGGTCGCGCGCGCGTGGGCGGAGCGCGCTTCTACGTGCCTTATTTACTTTACCTCATTATGTTCTTGGTTTCTAACATACTCACCTATCTTTAAACTTCTATCTTAAAACTTATAATAAACTAGCGGCCCGCCCCGGCGTCGCACGGGTATAAAATTTTCCCGAAAATTATTCTTCATTTCTCGCCGTAAAAACCATCCTATCTCTCAAGTTGGATCGAACTGCACATGGTGTGCGAATTTTATTATAATCGGTTGAGTGGTTTAGGAGTCCATTGAGGACAAACATTGTGACACGAGATTTGTATATATTAAGATGTAGCTTCTCATGTTGCTGGCCGTGCTTTATGGATATTTCCCGCGGGAACTAAGAAATTTTCTGATTTAAAAAGTAGCCTATATCCTTGCGAGATCAAAGGTCTATCTTACACTAAAATATTCCATTTCGGCAGTCTCTTGATAAGATTTATTAGGATTTAGATAAAAATATGGCTTATTTTGAAAAAAGTGTTGCGACACAAACGCTTGACGGAAGTAATAACTTAGTAAGCGTCTGTCTTTAAAATATGGCTAGCGCTGTGAGTAAGTGAGAGGATAAGCCTCCCTACGGCTGCTGTATGTGTGATAGAAAGGGAAGCATGATTGACTATCGGCGATGCGGTTTACCCTCCCTTATGAAGTTATCGTTCCAAGGGATTCTTAGGTAAATATTTTGAGCTAGGTCTTAGCTCAGTAGAGGACGATCCCTGGCCGAAACGATGTCGCCATTCGCAACAGCTGTCCCCTACAACCATCTGTTCCTTGTATAGCTAACTATTCCACAGCCTCAATTGGCTACAAAAGGGACAATTGTGAAGTATGTCAGCATTATTAACCAATTGAAGGGCGTCCATTGATTCGTCCGGCCTCAGACTGCGATTACCGATATCGATCTTAATCAATTGATCTAAATCGATACAATGCTATTTGGTTGGATTTTTGAATTATCGTTATTTAAATGCATGCTGAAAAAAATACAAT
Source organism: Gymnoscelis rufifasciata (assembly GCA_929108375.1). Taxonomy (NCBI): domain Eukaryota; kingdom Metazoa; phylum Arthropoda; class Insecta; order Lepidoptera; family Geometridae; genus Gymnoscelis; species Gymnoscelis rufifasciata. The sequence continues at coordinate 13,204,426 of OV815323.1, read as the reverse complement.
TGTTAATATTAAACATTAGTTTTTCACGCCACAGAGTTTTCCGTGTAGCTGTGTCCTTTGTTTTATAATGTTCTTTTTTTATAAGAGTGCTATAAAATTGATAATAATAATCTATTTTCGCAGACTGTGATAATAATTATTTAATTTATTCTAATTTATAAATGTGTTTTGTTACAGGTAAGTCAACATTATTGATTGTATGGAAAGGATTCTTACTAAGTACAAAATTGGTTTTGCTTCGGTAATGTATACTAAAATATTTTATTTAATTAGGTACCTATATTATCACTTATAATTAATTCATCAGCCAATAATTCGTGCGATATTTACTGCTTTTTTTGATGTGGGACGAAAAAGGTAAAATTACTGATGAAACGCTCACGAATATTTAATCACATCCATTCAATTTATGACCCCTAAAATGCCCCCACTGGGGACAATTCCAATCTCGATGACATGTTTTAATTAGAAAAACTTTTTTACCATACACCGTATTTTTAGGGTTCCGTACCTAAAGAGTAAAACGTGACCCCTTTTACTGAAACTTCGTCTGTCTGTCACCAGGATGTACTCAAGAACTGTGATAGATAGAGAGTTGACATTTTGAGGGATAAGGTATTTATGTTGACGCTATAATAGGAAATACTAAAAACATTTAATAAATATATAAGTTGGCTCCCATACAACAAACGTGATTTTTATGAGGTTAAGCAACGTTGCGCGAGGCCAGTACTTGGATGGGACGCTCGGACTAAATCTTTTCGCTCACAATTTTTCCTATTTTTTTTAAAGTTTGCATATACTGTAAACGGTACCCTAGTATGTGTGTAAAATTATTTTTATTTTCATTACCATCGAAAGGGTCAACTCTGCCCACACAATCAATAAAATGTGAATCAAATCTGTAAGTACATTTTGTAATATGTAACACAGTTCACTTTACATTGAAGGTTGAAGGCCAAGTTGAAATTACGCAATGTAACTAACTCACTGAACTAATAAAATTAAATTCATTGTCTTCTCAATTCTAATCGACCTCAGAAGATATTGCGAAATATTCTAAGGACACGCATTTTATTCGGTTTCTACTAACCATTGCATAAAGATGTTTTAGCAAATTCACTTAGATATAATTCAAGGTGAGGTTTCGACATAGATGAACTGATAGGTCGATAAGTATCGCATGAAGACATATTTAGAATACGCCTACTTTGTCAATTGTATGTCTTACTAATGGTATAAAGGCGAATGTATGGATGAGTGAATTTTGGTTACTATTTCATGCGAAAACCGCTTAACGGATTATACTGAAACTTGGCTTAAAAAAAACTAGCAAAAATACATTTAAAATATCAATTGTGTCATATCTTTATATATATAATTCTTCTGTGAGTGTGTATTTCACTGAACTTCTCAAAAACGACTGGACCGATTTTGATGAAATTTTTGTGTGTCATCATCACCCTATTAACGTTCCCACTGCTGGGACACAGGGACTTCTCTCTTGACGAGAGAGATTAGGCCTTAATTCACCACGCTGGCCAAGTGCGGGTTGGTGAATGTCACATGTCCTTCAAACTCTTTTAAAGTTCTCAGAACATGCCGGTTTCCTCACGATGTTTGCCTTCACCGTTAAAGCACGTGTTTAAAGCGCACATAAATTTCTCAAGAAGAAAAATCCAGAGGTGCGTGGCGGGGTTTGAACAAAAAAAGCCGTGTTGGCTAAGTGGGAGAACACTCGACTTCCATTCCGAAGGTATTGGTTCAAACCCCGCCTCGTACCTCTGAATTTTTCTTCTCAAAGCATTTTCGTTTGCTTGAAACACGTGCTTTAACGGTAAAGGTAATATTTTTTTAAAACGGCAACAGAAATTCATCTTCCCTTGAAATTTAAACTCTCTATTTAGTTGCAAATCTCTCCATTTATCACGATTCCTATCTGTAAATACTATACATAATGTATATGTATATATCTTAATCATAACATTCATAGTAACATTAAAATCTTACTTCCGGTAATACTTTTCTACATTATTCTGATTACCGCGACCTCAATATTAACTTAGAAGCTATTCTTATTTATTAAGGTTGTATATAATATATCTTTTAAGGTTATAGAAGACAATAACGCATTAGAAGCACAATGGTTATTTACTCAGATGTACGGTACAGGGTGACTCACGCGGAACAATGAAATCACATAATATCAATCTCGTTTGTTTTAGTTAGATTTATTATGTTTGTGATAGAAATAAATCTAGGTAGAGAAGGTTAAAAGGCTTAAAGAACATGCTGAAAGCTTCTTTTATATATTATAATCTTCAGTTTGGTAAAAGGAAACCTTTAAACTTTATTGATAAATTATATGCTATCTAACATTGAAATGATTCTTCAAAATCAGACCAGTAGATCCGCGTTCAAACAAACAAACTCCTAATCTTTATAATATTAGTATCTTTATATATATAACTCTTCTGTGAGTGTGTATGTCACTGAACTTCTCTCAAACGACTGGACCGATTTTGATGAAATTTTTTGTGTGTGTTCAAGGGGATCTGGGAATGGTTTAGAATCACAATTTTAAATAAAACTTTGAAAAAAAATTGAATAAAAACCCGTGCGAAGTCGAGGCGGGCCACTAGTTTATATATAGATATAAATCTTCTGTACGTGTATTAGTCATTGCACTCCTCCTAAAAGGTTAGACCGATTTTGATAAAAATGTTTGTGTGCGTGTTTTTGTGGGTTCGAGAATGGTTTAGATTCACAATACGGTCAACTAGGTGCGAAGCGGGGGCGGGCCGCTAGTATGATATAAGTGTAGAAGATTATTTAGATATTTACGAACAAAGACAGCGGTTTCAACTCCTGCTGATTTTGATATAAATTCTTGTAAAAGTTTTCTTATATCTTTACAAACTCGTAAGGACAAAATATAAATATGGCTTTCACGGTCAGTATAAGAAAGAGTGATGCAAAATGAAGGTAATAGGGTAGGCATAATAGTTTAAAAAAATATCCGTCATTTAGATAATTAAAATAAATGAGCACCAAAGTCAAAGTTAAAACATTTATTCAAAGTCAAAGTCAAAACGTTTATTTCCTGAGAAGCACATAGCCTACATGGACAGGTCAACTTAAAATTAATAAAACTAAATTGCTTAAACTATTTTTATTATAATTTATTTGCTTATTTTATTTCCTTAGACTTAGATATGCATACATAGACAGGTAAACTAAAAGCTTATTTAAAAAAAAATTCTTTCTCTCTTTCTTTCTATTTAAATAAAAACTAAGAATAATCAAGGAAATAACATTGTCTTGACAGTTCGCTTCGATTTTTTACACTGAGTTGAGAAGCGAATAGAACAACCCAGCTTTCATCTCTTATGTTGTGTAGCATTTTTTTAATTTTTGTTAAAAACGATAAATCAATATTATACAGCTTTGTGCATTGAAGTTTCCGGTGGCGAATCGTTTTCGTGCGATTTGCACTAAATTTGTCCATCACAAGCTTCGCCTCCGGGCATTGGTGATCCATATCTTGGTTAATTTCTTATTCAATGGATGAAACGAAAAATATGTGTTTAGTATTTATGGACGGGCTAACGGTCGGGACAATAGAACACGCCTCTATAAACATCTACCTACAACTTCTACTGGCCGAAACTTATTTTTGTTATGAGCAAGCGGCTTTGTTCTGCAATATAAATAGCATAAATAGTGTTTTCCTGCATTCAAGCATTTCTGGACATTAATAATAAGTAGCAACAGCAGTGTCGGCCGCCCTGAGCGCGACGTGGACATTGAAGCTATTGACCTAGCTATCGATTAGTGGCGCCATATTAGGCCTGATTTGGTCTGCGCCTACGCACCGCAAAATATTTGAATTATAATCACGACCGAATACAGAGTGGCTACTGGCAGACAAACAAATTAATGTTCAACTGTAGAATAATGTTCAACTGTAGAATATGTACATAGAGAGTGGAACCAACTCACCCCAGTTGGTTTGATCAGCTGCCTTGAGACACCCTGTATATCCATCCTAATGGATCTATTAATAAAATTTATAATAAACTATCAATATTCAGAAAAGCCGTGTTGGCTTAGTTGGAGCCCACTCGACTTTCATTCCGAAGGTCGTGGGTTCAAACCCAGCAACGCACTGAAACATTTATTACGCCTCCAATACGGTGTCCATCCAAAATTACGGGCAACGCTTTGGCCCTTAAAGCTAGTCGCTAGTTATGACCTCAGTTCACCCAGCCGTATCTAAGTGAAGTGTTCATACTTACATGCAACCTTGCCATAAATGGTGGTCAATTTCCAGCGACCATACAATCTTTCATACAAAAGACGTGTCGCAATGTCCTGCCAGAAGTGACACTGCGTATTTCCTGCGTTTGTCTGAGTGTCTGTCACTGCGCAACTAGGTCGCATAGCTACTACTCATAAACGAAATATTTATGTATATTATCTTATAATTTACTTAATTTTTGGACTTCGCATGGCTGTAAACATATATAAAATTAAAACTTTAAAATGACTCTATCTATTGCTGAGGACTACACATTACAAACCTTTGGATACTTCATTATATTTTGGCGGACAATCTACGTGGCAACTTTTTTTCATACGATAAGTACTAGCTGTCCGCCCGTTTGTGGTACTTTACCGCGGTAAAAAGTATGTGCCTATGTGAAGTTTCATCAAAATCCATTCAGTAGATTTTGTGTGAAAGAGCAACAAACACACCTACATTCTTACAATCTTTCGCGCGCTTATAATATTAGTAGGAAGAAAGCTTACACTATTAGCGTAAAGTTTTGTGTGGCATATTAAAGAAAAAAGAAAATAATATTATCTTTCAAACTACTCCAACAACCAACAAAATGTCAATTTTTTAGGATTGTTAACTTCATTCAACTACGAAGTATTTTGATTCTGACAATAATAAACATTTACTTGGGTCTGGCCTATATTCTAGCCAATTTCCCGAATGCCCATTTTCCCGATAGTCTAAACCCCGAAAGACCAATCTCTTTTTTTAAACGGTCTCATTATCCCCACATCATTATCATACCTTAGTATATCCCTATAGCTAGGACCTGAGCGGTTATTCACCTCCACATCCGCTGATAAAAACATAACTCAGCCTCCGATAGCGGGAGATTTATCTCGACAGCGCCTGCTCCTAAATTCCAGGTGCTCTCGCCCACGCCGCGCATTATGAATTTTGCGTAATTTCGCCGTACCTAGTGTACAGGCTAGCCCTAAATTATGTCCTAGATTCTAGCAGAAAAACCGGATCGGGCGTTGGGCAACGAGATTCAAGATTATTTGCAAATTCGCACTTTTGTCTTGCTATCTAGCGGGGATCGGTCGGAGAGTTTATTTTATAGCAGGGACAGAGATCCACATTTATAGATTCATAAATGCCTATGCCTCCTTAGGAACAAATAAATTAATGATACAAATAAATGTATTTTTAATAAAAGCTCATATTTCAGTCATTTTTTAGAATATAATATATTTTGATGTCCAGATACCTACATTAAAAAAAATTACACCCAATTATTGAAATAAATTCATATGATTTAATCACAAAATAACAAGAGGTCGGACCAATAGATAAAAAAAAGGCACAAAAACTATCGTGGCAGTCTTTCACCATACAACATTGGTACCCAAAACATCATACAATCAAATGTAAGTCATACATAATAACATCTCGTCGGCTCCTGTGAAGCGTGGTCACGTAGACCAGGTCACGCGCAAGCATGTCTCAGCCCCTTCAGCGCATCCAGGTCACTGCCCAAATGTGTGAAGTTCTCATGGGAATGTACAAAACACGGGGTTTTGAGTAAAACTGGTGTTTAAGTTAACGGATATTATTGAAATCGGTATTATTAGCGACCGGTTTACGCTTGGGTGAAAATTAAACATAGGTATATTTTTAAAATAATCTTTTTATGGGTCTTGAAAATTTTATTATAAACTAGCGGCCCGCCCCGTCGTCGCAGGGGTATAAAATTTTCCCGGAAATTATTCGAATTTATCTCGCCGTAAAAACCATCCTATCTCTTAAGTTGGATCGAACTGCACATGGTGTGCGAATTGTATTACAATCGGTTAAGTGGTTTAGGAGTCCATTGAGGACAAAATTTGTCCTTTAATATTTAATATTGTGACACGAGATTTATATATGTTAAGATTAAAGGCCCAATTGCGTCTGCCTGAAATCAAATCAATAATTTATTTTCTCTAAGTTCGGGTTAAACCCAATTAACCTACTGAACTGATCTACTTCTAAATAATTTTGTAAAATTTTTAAAATGGTAATGATAATAAGAATGTTTGCATTATAAAAAAATGTGCCAAGAAGTATATAAATTGAACTGAATTTATCAGGTCAAATGTCAAATATTTGATAATACTCGTGAAGCGCTACGCGTATGTAAATTTAGAACGCTCTTACAGATGCGATGGTGGTGTAATGGTCAGCATAGTTGCCTTCCAAGCAGTTGATCCGGGTTCGATTCCCGGCCATCGCACATTTTGCTTTTGCTTATAATTTTTGCTGTTTTACTTTTCACGGTCTAATATTTCTATGAAATTATATTTTATAATAGTCCAACGTTTGATGTTTTTTTTTATTTACTTGAACCGGATACAAGTTCAGGGCAACAATGGCGTACCTCATAAATAGGCTTTTAGTTTGTACAAGATTGTACCATTGGAGTTAGGGACGCATCTAGGCCAAAATAATGGGGGCGAATATAACACGATTTGTAATTACTTGTTTGTAACAATATTTATTAGACAGTATATCTATTAAAAAGTTTTTAACATGCACCCTTTATAAATTAACAATTAAATGAATCTTATTATATAAAATTCTCGTGACACAATGTTCGTTCCCGTACTCCTCGGAAATGGCTTGACCGATTCTCATGAAATTTTGTGAGCATATTGAGTAGGTCTGAGAATCGGCCAACATCTATTTTTCATTTTGCTAAACAACGTTTGCCGGGGTCAGCTAGTATCTATTACATCAAATTGTGTGAATAGCAGAGTCGTTTATCGTAAATATCTTCAGAAGACTAAGTTTTTTACTAATACAATAACAAGGTCACGTAAAAAAAGGTTATAAAATTTGATATTACCATTTTATAAGCTACAATTTTATACCCTAACAAAATAATTTTAATTACATCATTAATTACTACATTAAAGTTCTTTGTACCTCTACATTATACCACCTAAAAAGGAACAACGACATAAAAAAATTAACTATAGTACGTTTGTCAACGCAGTGAGTCAGCAGATCAAGCCAAGGCCACTACAAGCGCGTAAACAATCTCAGGCGTGAAATTTAGCAAAGGGAAGCGACGACCGACGTATACCTTATTCGGAGCACAGGGCCGGCGCAAGGCCGGGGGTGAATGACTCACACTATCATTCACGTTTCAACCCTATATGGATACGGAAGGATTTTCGCAAACACTATCATTTACTTTTCAACCCTATATGGATACGGAAGAGTTAATTCGGCATTTCGAGCATCATTAATGCTGATTGATGGCGCGGCGATAAATTGTGAGGTTTTTAATGTGTTTTATAAGTGGCTGTTGTTGTCAATTAGGGGATAAGGCAGGGGCGGCGACAACTCGGAGACGAACAACTCCGGTTTTAATTTTAATTAATAATTTTGCGACAATTCGAACAAGATAAAATGAACGCTGTTTTGTAAATTCAGATACAAAAATAGAGATAACGAGTAGCTATTAACGTAAGTAAGGAAATTCTTATTATTATTGCTAGGATATTCAAGCAAATTGTCGAGCAGATGAAAATCTAAGAACAATATTATAATATAACTCTTGAATATTTATTCTAATAAAAAAAGAATCTTAAATTGTTTATTTGGACATTAACAGTAAATTTTACAAATAGATTCGAACGATGGCGTCTGCGAAAGTTTGCAAAACTGTGTTGCAGAGCCAACATTATTATATTAATACTGGCTGACCCCAGTAAACGCTGTTTTTCAAAATGAAAAATAGATAGTAGCCGATTCTCAGACCTACTGAATACGCATATAAAATTTGGTAAAAATCGGTAAAGCCGTCTCGGAGGAGTCCGGTAACTAACATTGTGACATGGATATTTTTTATATTAGATTAATTAGGTATAATATTAATAGAATAGAAATTTGTAAACACGATTTTGAATTATAAAACTGATACATTAGTACCAGGATAGCAGAATCGATGGAGAGGTACATAAAATAATGTATGATTGGCATGTGAAGACAGTATGTAGTATGTAGGGGCCGCGCTCGGCGCCTGCGCAGCTGCGTGACATTGCCTTGAACAACCCGCGCTAGATCGCGGCCCTATTTGGACATTCCAGGTACACCACTTTAACTTGACCTCAACTTACTTGTACTAAGCCTTCTAATATATTACAGAGCATGGGGGTTCTGTAACAAATGTTTTCACGAAGGTATAATTACATTGGATATTTCGACATTTGGAAATATAAGAAATTATGTGTTAGAAGAACATATCGATAAAGAAGTAGGAAGCTATGTCCGTAATGGATCTCGCTAGTGCCTTGCCTTATAATATAATATTCACTTAATATATATTATATATTAAGTGAATCTCAAAATATTGAAAATGAATATTGAATCATAGCATAACTAAATTATAATTCTATTTATATTAGAAACGCGAACGTTTGTGTGGAAATGGCTAAGTGTCTTAGTGAGTTTCTTGTTCTTTCACGCAAAAACTACTAAATGAATATTGATGAAACTTCACAGTAATATAATAGCTTACATATCAGAATCATACATATATGCCCCTATGTATCGAGTGCTTACCCGTTCAACCCATGATTTTTCTACCCAATAATATTTTTACCCGTTCAACCAAAAATCTGAGTCACAGTGTATTCTAAATAGTACAGACACCGTAATCCGAAGTATATATATAAATCTTGTACGTGTGTTAGTCATTGAAAACCTCCTAAACGGCTGGACCGATTTTGATTACATTTTTTGTGTGTGATTAACTGGGTTTGAGAATGGTTTTGATTTCGACGAGACTAGGTGCGAAGCGAGGGCGGACCGCTAGTATTTATAAAAAATCTTGATGGTATTTACTCAAAGTAACTTCAAATTTTGTAACTACAATAAGGAGGTAATAATAGTTTATGATCTCTTTAAACGAGTGCACGTGCAACACCTAAAAAAATTAAGGAAGGAGAACTTGTTGTATGTACAATTGCTAATCCAATCAACAACGGTAAGGATTACTATTGTTTTTCTTATCTATTGAGGTAGTGTATAGATTTGGCTACACGAAAAATTTCAGTGGGACATTGTTAAGAAAAACTGTCAACTTTTGTATCTTAAATGTGTTTTTTTTTATCTATGTGTGTTGAATAATTTAGATGATTTATCATGTTATCAAGAACATATTTTTTTATCTATTATACCATCGATAGGTTTCATAAGATAGTTTATTTTGTACCTATTGTTACGTATAATTAATATATATTTTATTGAGTTAAAAATGTGTACCTGTCCGTATCCGAGTGTTTAAAATATGTCATCACGACAAAAAATTGATTTTTCATGACTGATATTATGTACCAAGATAACTTAGAAAAGTAACTTTATATTTACCTACCAAACCTGAATCTGAAGAGTGATGAACTATTTTTTATAATATTATTATTTGATTATGTTTGTTTCTTTAAAGGTTGATTATTTTTATTATAAGACTAGAAGACAAATATTTAACTGACTATTATCTAAACTATATGTAATAAAAATTTATTAATAATGAAATATTTTTAATGAATTTCTGCATTTTTTGTCTAATGTAATCAATGACCCTGCTTCTTTGGTATTTCACTATGACATTTATTTGAATTCAAACAATAGAAATTTTAGGAATAAGTAGGTGTGGGTAGAACGGGTAACTTGAATCTATTGTTTTGGGTTGAACGGAGCAAAATAACCTTAAAAGTTAATTACATTTATTATTAATATTACCCGGCTTTGTCCGCGTTATTATAGAAAATATTATATAAATTACTACGTAACCCAAACTAAGCCGAGCTTGTTCTATGGGTTTTATACTACATATTTGTACATAGGTGACTGATTGGGTAGAAAAATCTTGGGTCGAACGGGTAAGCACTCTATTTATCTCGGTTAAGTACCACTTCGCGGCAAAATTTCGAGCGAAGCCCCATTTTGGATCAAATATGACACTGATACACCTGTAGCCCAGTAAAGACCAAAGCTACTTTTTGCAGGAAAATCTATAATAACGCGGACAAAGCCGGGTGACAATAATAATAAATGTAATTAACTTTTAAGGTTATCACAAATCACGACGTTTAATTTAAATAAATCTTGCATTTCGTAATCTGATGAAATCAAGTCCCAAACAAGTGAATAAGTGAGCATTGTCCAGCGAATCAAGATACCTGAGGGATCGGCCAATTAAATATCTTTAATCAAAACGTCGCGGTTATTGAGCTGTCCGACTCAATCGAAGTTTAATTAAACCCAGTTCAGCCAGATTAATCACTTTGCATTGTGACTGCTTAATTTGAATGTCTGTATATGGACACAGGAGGACAGGACATGCAGACCTAGTGCGATGAAACAAATCAACCGATCAGAAAGACCTTGACGGTTTCTTTGACTCTCTTACTGAAACAATTACCTCTTTTGATAGTTACGATCATCTTATCTTTACAGGAGACCTGAACATCAACATGCTCTCCACAGGAACAAATAAATTTTTAATGTTAAATCAATTTTTAAAAAGTCTAAATTTAATGCAGATGGTGAAAGAACCAACTCATTTTTCTCGACATGGTGACAGCCTAATTGATATCTTGTGCACAGATGTAAAAATAAGTAAACTCATCATGAAACATACACCTGATTTGGGTGGACACGCCATGATTGTAGCAGAATTATGCATAAAAAGAGAAAAACTGCCCGCTCTGCAGGTCATTTACCGACCCATTAATAACATTATTCTAGAGCTCTTCTCACATGATTTATGGTCAGTAAAGTGGAACTACTTCCATGAACACAAAGATGTCAATGATATGGTCACTACCCTTACAAACTGTATTACAACTCTGTATGATATACATGCCCCAGTAAAATCAGCCTATTTCAAGCACCCACCTCATCCTTGGGTTACGGAGACTGTTAGAGACATGATGAGAATTAGGGATAGGTATTTTTCTAAATACAAGAGCCGGAAGACTGGTTCATCAAAGACTTCATATAAAGAAATGAAGCATTTAGTTGAAGAAGCTATAGAGAGAGAAAAGACGGCCTTTTTTACAGATAATATAAATAAAAATAAAAGTAATTCAAAACAACTGTGGAAAAATCTTAAGAAGAACTTAGTCCCGAATAAAAAAGAAAATACTGAAATCCCATCCCATCTAAAAAATCCAACTCAAATAAACAAGCACTTTCTTAATGTCCCTGGAGATGGACATGTAAATGACTCACTTTTGGAACGCTATGAAAGTGTTAGATACGGTATTGCTTCCTTTGCTTTCCATAGAGTTTCGGATTTAACGGTATTAAAAGTTATTGAAGGTTTCCAATCTAATGCGCATGGATGTGATGGCATTTCTCTTGAAATGTTAAAGCTCACACTACCACAATCGTTAGATGCTATCACAACTATAATAAATGTGTCTTTAAGCAAGGGTATTTTCCCAGATTCCTGGAAAGTAGCAGTAGTTAGGCCTATTCCAAAAAATAGCCAGCCGTTATCTCTCAAAGACCTTAGACCTATAAGCCTACTGCCATGCCTTTCGAAAATATTAGAAAAGGTAGTGAGCCTTCAAGTAATTAAGTTCCTGGAAGATCATAAAATACTTCCACAGCTGCAGTCTGGCTTTCGTAAAAACCATAGTACAGCCACTGCTCTTCTAAATGTCACTGATGGTCTACTCGAGGCTCAGGATGATGGGCTTTGCAGCATACTTGTTTTATTAGATTTTACTAGGGCTTTTGATTCAATTAGTATTCCCCTTCTGATATCTAAACTGAAATTTTATGGATTTGACGATACGGCAGTTAAATGGTTTAAAAGCTACCTTACAAATAGATCTCAATTTGTTGAGATAAAGGCGGATAATGGTGAAAGTCTAAGATCAACCTGCGAACCAGTCCCTCGAGGAGTCCCACAGGGTTCAATTTTGGGGCCGATTCTTTTTGCCCTCTACTGTACTGATATTATTGAGGGCATCTCCTTTAGCAAATATCATCTATATGCTGACGACTTGCAGTTATACCACTCGTTCTCCCCCAGAGACACATGCCAAGTTGTCAATGAAATCAACACAGATTTAGGAAATGTGCTAGAGTGGTCATTAAGAAATTCCCTAATACTCAATCCACTTAAATCTAAATTTATGGTTATAGGATCTAAATCTGCACTAAGCAAAGTAAATATTGCAGACCTAAATGTTAATATAAAGGGAGAAAAGATCCCCTACGTAAAAGAAGCTAGGAACTTAGGACTAATTTTTGACAGTACCCTTAGGTTTGAAAGCCATATTGCAGAAACAGTTAGACAATGTTTCTTCAGGCTGAGGCTACTATATAAAATAAGATCATATCTGTGTGAGGCTATCCGTATCACTTTATGTGAGGCACTCATTTTGTCGAAGCTGAATTATTGTGATATTGTTTTTGGCCCTCGGCTGCTAAAGCGAACTGAGAAGCTAATCCAGCGGGTGCAAAACGCATGCGCTCGTTTTTGTTTTACCATTCCCCCCCGCACACATGTAACCCCATTCTTAAATGCAGCCAGCATGTTGAAAATGGAAGCCAGGAGAAAACTCCATCTGGCTGTATTGCTCTTTGGATTAACCCAAAGCAAGATTCCTATGTATTTATATAACAAGCTAACCTGGGCTAAAAAGTCACTCTCGCTACCCTAGACGCGCTTGCACCAACGTCTTCACGAACCCGAATCACCGAACTGTAGCCTTTCGGGGTTCTTTCCGTTTTGCTGCGACTCGGTGCTGGAACTCTCTCCCGCCGCCCATTAGAGATCTGAAAAGTGTTTATGTGTTTAAGCGAAAGCTTAGAAACCATCTGCTGGACTTACAAAAAACCCACTAACTAGGAAAAAAAAAAAAAAAAAAAAAAAAAAAAAAAAAAAAAAAAAAAAAATGTATATTTATATATATATATATATATATATATAAATGAATATATATATGTGTGTGTGTTTATATATTTGTATGTGTATTGAAAATGTTTGTATGTGTATGGATATGTCTAGATGTATAACATGATGTGATGTGCGGACCAGTTGTACATTCTTCTATTTCAGAAATAATAATATTGTGTACGCAGCTTTTTCTTTCTGGTGTGTTTACTTTACCGTGTTCTATAAATTTTTTTAATATTTTTTATTATCATATTGTTTTTTTTTAATTTTATTTGTATTTGTATTGCATTATTACGTGTATAATTTAGTTTAATTTAATTTAAGTTCTGTTCTGTTTGTCGCTCGTGAGGTTGTTTGTCATTAGGTCTCGTCTGAAAACCAGCGCAAATCCACCCAATGTGGATCTGCTTATGCTGAGGCGAGACCTTTTGGCACAACACATGCATTTATTTATGTCTAGTATTACTTAAGTATTATATAAATATCTTATTATTATTCTTCTTTAATTGTATTTAACTGTATTTTACTGTATATGTGTGTGTTGTGTCAATAAATGTTTTCTCTCTCTCTCTCTCTCTCTTCTCTCTCAAATTATTTGGGCTTATTTCATTCGAGAAATAAGCAATGGTTAGTTTTGTACAGAGCTACCTAAATGTCAAAGTAAAAACGTTTGTTTCCTAAGAAGCACAGCATACATGGACAGGTCAACTTAAAATTGATATGCCTACTTAAAACATTTTATAAGCAAAAATTATCAAGGAAATAACATTGTCTTGATATTACGCTTCAACTGATTTTATACTGCGTTGAGAAGCGAATAGAACAACACAGCTTTATCTATTTTGTAGTTATTATAATTTTGGAGAGTTTGTCACATAATATGACTGAGTGAAATATTTTAACCATTGTCCTATTTTACTCGGAGATATTAAAACAGGAGAATTTAAGAGAATGGGTCTTCATAAGCTCTCTTTAAAATGATCCAATATCCACACCGGACCCAATTAACGTGTAAAAAAGACTTTTCTTGTTCTTTTTCCATTTTGATTTTCCTTCTCTAAAATAAACCTACGTTATAAAAAAAATTGTAATGAATTGTTGTCACATACATTCTGGTGTAATATTTTACGAAAACACCGTTGTGAAGGTTATTTGAGGGTACAATAATTGAGCCACTTCGGGTTTACATGTCTACTAGAAACAAGTAGTATCATCATTAATATTGAATTTGGTATAAGCACCCCTATTAACGTTCTCACTGCTGGGATACAGGGACTTCTCTCTTAGCGAGAGAGATATACTTATCTCTATAATAAATTTATATTAATATTTCCGAACAATCCACACAAGAACAATTAGCCCCGTGGTAAGCTCTAAGCTTGTGTTACGGGCACTATACATACATCTTATAATTTAAAAATAATAGACATACCTACATATATAGATTTTATTTTAATATACATATTAAACACCAAGCAGAAAGTGCTTGCAGAACATACAAACACTTTACCCCTCGGCGGGACTCAAACCCACTGCCTCTAGCGCCGCAAGCGGACTTTCGGCCATCGCGCCACTGAGGCGGTCCACTGAAGTAGCAAGTATGGTCGTGGGAAAGCCAACAGCACATACTAATGTCCAAATAATGCAGTATGAGATGAACACTGCGACACTAAATCTAGATTCCATTGAGCTGTTTAGTGAGACTAGCGACTGCGCGCGAGTTCGCGAATTAGAGGAAGTCATGTTTTATGCATTACGTTGGCTGCGCTCGGATTGTTTCAAGGAATTAGAATGTCCAACTTATTTTAGATTATTCTGAGAGATAGAGAAACTGAAGCTAATAACTTGTATTTAAGGCCTTTGTACTTTTAGGTTTGAAACCTCAGCGAGATACATCTAATAGAGCAATATATATATTTTTATGTGTAATTTGATTTTGTTAGACACATTCTCTGTTGTCGGAATAAATGAATTATATTATTATTATTAATAAACAGGGTACAGGTATAGTCCTAAAGACTGGGTTATATATATTATACTTTTTGTAATAATATTATATAATCAGTGGTAATACTATCCATAGACTTTGAAAAAATATTGATTAAATAAACTTGTATGAGAAGAACATCGGTTCGTTAAAATCTAATTGTATGTACAATCCTGTTATGACAAGGTTGATCAATTTTCAAATTAGTTGTTTGCGCATTGCAAAGACATGTTACCTTTTTAAACTCAGTACTAGACGAAAGTGCTATGTGAATGAAAGTTTAAATAAATAAATAAATATTCTCGGTCTAATCACCTAGCATCGCCTCATCCCAAACCATAGAATAATAAATTACTTCGTAACCCAAACTAAGCCGAGCTTGTTCTATGGGTGTTATACTACAAATGTACATAGGTGACTGATATAATACATAGATACATTTTTTTGTAAATACAATACAATACAAAAAACGCTTTATTGTACACAACACAGGAACATAAACACGTAAAACAAAAAAATAATAATTAAAAAACAAGTGGTACAATGGGCGGCCTTATCGCTAAAAAGCGATCTCTTCCAGGCAACCTTAGGATGGAAAAAACTTTACTTAAAATAGAAAGGAGGTAAGGGTGTACAATATTAAAAATATAACAATATCATCTAAATATCATTATCATAAAAATATAGTACAAACATATAGTACATAAGTAAATAAGTAGACGTATACCTATATATATATAATATATACATATATAAATATATATTTAAATACATAATAACATAAGTAAATAGATTTAGTAGTAACGTTACGTTTGGCGTGAGTACTTATTTAAATTAGCACTTCTGGAGATAGAATTCCTTAACTCTTTTTTTAAAGACAGATACTGACTGAACCTTTCTAATGCTTTCGGGTAGAGCATTCCACAGCCTTGCGGCTTGCACGGAAAAGGATTTATCATAGAAGCTGGTACGATGGGAAGGTATACTAAGTAGGAGGTTGTCTGAAGAACGAAGGACATGGGATGAGTTAGAGTGGGACAGATGAAGAAAATCAAAGCGATCTTTTAAATAATGAGGATTAAGAGGATTAAAAAGAATGTTATAAAGTAGGAAGAGAATGTGGGAGTTTCGGCGAAAGCGAACTGGAAGCCAGTTCAGTTGTCTACGAAATTCTGATATATGGTCGTATTTACGGAGTCCAAAAATAAACCGTATGCAGACATTCTGAAGTCGCTCCAGTTTGCTTAGCAGCTCCTCCGAAATATCGAGGTAACAGACGTCAGCATAATCAAGGATGGGAAATAAGAGGGATTCAACCAACGCAATTTTCGTGGCTATGGGTAAAAAGTTTCGAAGCCTTCTCAGTGATGCGGCAGATGCAAAAATCTTACGACTCACTGTTTCCATCTGTGGGACCCAGGACATATTGCAGTCCATAATTACCCCCAAGTTCTTGACATTACTACTGAGAGGGATAATTACTTTATTAAACACAAGTTTAGGGACTGCAAGCCAGTCAACCTTAGCAGACGTACGCGAGCTACCAATGAGAATGGCTTGGGTCTTTAGAGGGTTTACGAGGAGACCGTGTTCCACGCTCCAGTCGTGTATAGTGGCCAAATCTTTATTCATTTTATGAATAGCATTATTTAGATCGTGGACCGGTATATGCGTGTATATCTGAAGGTCGTCGGCGTAAAGATGGAAGGAAGAGGAGAGTTTGTTAGAAATAGTATTTATGAATAAAGCAAAAAGTAGAGGAGATAGCACGCCACCTTGAGGGACGCCAGCGGTGGTAGCACACCAACACGAAAACGAATCGTCAGTCCGAACCCTTTGCCGTCGCCCCTGAAGGTAACTGCGAAACCAGCCAGTCACCGAAGGAGATAAGTTTAATGAGCGCATGAGGCCAAGAAGAATATCAAAGTCTACAGTGTTAAAAGCATTGCTAAAATCAAGTAAGATTAAGATAGTTAGTTGTCCGGATTCCATACCGGATCTAATGTCATCAGTGATCTTGACAAGGGCCGTAGTTGTACTATGACCGGGACGAAAACCGGACTGGAAGGGATTTAGTAGATGATGAGATGTGAGGAAGGAATTAAGCTGGCCGTGAACTAGACGTTCAAGGACCTTGGATAGGAAAGGAAGTATAGAGATAGGTCGGAAATCAGAAAGAGAGCTGGGCTTAGGTTTTTTGGGAAGTGGTATAATATATGCCTCTTTCCACAGTGTTGGTACAGACTCAGATTGAATAGAAAAATTAAGAAGATGACACAACACTGGAAGTATTTCATCAATAATGGGAACAATCATATTACGTCCTATATTGTCAAGACCCAAAGCGTTTGATGAAATAGACATAATGCTTTTCCGGACATCGCAAGCGGTGAACTGGCTGAAAAAGAAGGAAGGATGTTTAGAGATGGATAAAGAAGAAAGATTGTTGAGCGTGGTAAGTTTCACATCTGCAGCCATGTTTGAAGAAGACGAGAAGTGAACGTTAAGACTATCGATGTTAAAATTGGAAGTACCCGCTTCTTGTCGTTGTTTGCCGATACCAAGAGTCTTCAAAAATTTCCAGGCTTTTGCAGGATCCGCACTGGAAAGCGAAGCATGAATGTATCGACGCTGAGCATCTCTACACATTCTGTTGCAGCGATTTCTGGCCGCATAATATGCTTCCTTATTTGTATCGGTTGCATTGCGTTTAAATCTTGCTCTGGCAGCTGCCTTTTTTCGCATCATTGTTTTAATTTCATCCGTGATCCATGGAGCTGGGCGGTGCTTTATTTTGACCATTCGGATTGGTGCATGGCTATCAAATAGGCGAGTAATGCATTTATTAAACAATGACAACTTCTCGTCAATTGAGTCGGAGGCCAGCACTGGGGACCAGTCGATTTCAGAGGCATCCAGCCTTAGTTTATCCGCATTTATGCCACTAAAATTGCGCTGGAGAAGGGTTTTGTGCTTTAATTTAGGAGGACGAAGTTTATAAGATAGGTATAAGAGATCATGGTAAGAAAAGGCATCCGCTGAGCATTGACCATGCCTAACAACGTGCTGAAGAGAAGAGGTGAGAATTAAGTCAAGGAGAGAAGGAGACACATTGGGAGTATGGTGAGTTGTACCTAAAGGAAGAATGTGCAAGTTGCAAGACTGAGCCAAGGAGCGAAGGGAAGCCGCCCTCGAATCATTTTTGACAAGGCATGTGTTGAAATCTCCCATGACAATAATATGGTTATAGATGGGAACTAAACTATGTAGAAGATTTTCGAACGAAGAAAAATAATTAACGCGGAGAGAGGGGCTATAGTAAACTCCTAGAAGAATTTTAGAATGAGCAAGGGAGAGTTCAATGAAAAGATGTTCGCCGGCATTGGAGGGCGGAGGTTGTGCGGACAAGCTAACAATAGAGTAAGAAATATCAGAACGTAAATAGATTGCCACACCTCCCCCGCGACAACCAACACGATCATTGCGGATCAATGAGAAACCTGGAAGTGAGTATAAAGATGAAGGAAGACAAGGTTTAAGCCATGATTCGGATACTAGAATTGCGTGAAGGTTTTTTATGTCAAAGGAAGTAATAAGATCAGAAAAGTGGGCTGGGATACTCTGGGCATTTATATGGACAAGGTTGAGGTTACTGGCCGCATCAGAGAAATAAGATGAAAGAGAGTCAATGAGAGAAGGGATACTCTCAAAACTATCGGTGCTTATGTTGCTTGAATTTAATGAAGGAATAGAAAGGAATTCATCATCGTCACTATTTATAGAAGACATATTAAGAATATTATAGTATAATATAATATATAATTTAAAGACTGATATAAAATAATAAGAATAAAATATATATGAAAATATAAAATACCAGAATAAATTATCACCTGCAACTCCATCCGCCGGCTAGCCTTAAAGAAAAAACATAAATATTTACTTAAAAACTTTAACTAACTAATCAGGACATAAACAAACAAACGACTAAACAAAAAGAAAAATAAATTTTTATACTAATTAAAAACCACTTTTGTAATAATTATTCAGAATTAAATATAATTGTACAAAAAGCCATGGGGCCAGAACAGAAACCACTGACATAGTGACATTATTATGACGTATGAATGCAGATCAGTCAGTCAGATCAAACTGTCAACAGAAAACTGTCAATAACACACTGAAACAGTAACAGTTTGTATAAAAATTTATCTCAGCAAAAGTTTAGATTCGAATTTAAAAAGCGGTAGGAGACTATTTATATTAAAAACTGGAGAGGGTTAGCAAAAACGGTTTTTACGGATACCTTATTACAATACTCAATTGTGGATACATCCAATGAAACTACTTCTTCGTGGAAGATGATGCGATGACACTGCCGGCAGCGGCTCGTCGTGCAGAAGGAGCTCTGTGTTTCTTCGGTTGCTCGATTTGTTTCACGGAGTTTGATTGCGACAGCTCTTCGAGCTCTCCAGTGCTGCAGATGCGATGTCTTGTACCATCTGGTGCAGCGATATGGATGTACCCGTCCCTTGTCCAACATGACTTAACGCCGAATTTCTCTCTCGCTGCCATGAACGCGAGATGTCTCGGTCGGGTCAGGAACTCAGAGAGTGTAATGTCGCTACCTTTGAGTTTGGTTTTGGCAAACCAAACCTTATCTCGCATTGCTACATCACAAATCTTTACCAGTATAGGACGAGGCCTGCCTCCTTTCGTAGCGCGACCCATCCGATGACATCTGTTGATGTGAGACTTTGAGAACTCAGACAATTTGAGGTTATTCCGCAGAGTGGATGATACAACCTCAGTGGTGTCTTCCTTAGCTTCCTCGGGCACACCATGGACAAGGAGTATTTTGCGCCGACTCCGCATCTCTTGCCGATCCGCATCACAGGCAAGCAGCTTCATTTGCTGCTGCAGAGACTTGAGGATGTCGATAGTAAACTGTTTGAAAGCTGTATAATCTGAAGAGATAGCTTCAAGAGTAGTATGCGTGGTGGACTTCTTTAGTGCTCCCTCAAACTGTGACATCCTGTTATGCAGTGACTGTATGGCTTCAAATAACGGCTGCTGGCTGTCCATTGTGTTTGTGTAGGTTTGTTTTTATTATGTTTAAATAAGAGGAGATGTTTATAGTGGCAGATGAAGTTAACAGGTATTTATTATGATTTTTGCATAGAATACAGTATATATTATTGTAGTTTATTTAAAATAAATAAAAATACTGTGGATAAATGTGCAATACTTGTTTACACTCCTACCCTCCAAGGGGGAAAAAAATACATACATATTTATGATACGTAGAAACCACCCAGACCTGAAACCAGAAATTGTAATAAATAATTGTAATTTCTAAGTAAGCTTTAACTGTTTAACAGCAAATTTGTTCGGCTTTGTGAAATAAAAATAAATATTCTTCAATAAAAAAAGCCAAATTATTGAAACCAGCCTGTTAGCCAGTACATTAAACTGGAACACGTCTTGGTTAAAGCAATTTGTCAGACTTGGTTCTCGGCAACCATCACAATTTGTACGTACAGTGGGAGAGGCAGACGATTTATCTCGCATAATCTAGATTGACAAACTTGTCAGGCGAGGCTGCATTGTCAGACTGACATACATATATTTATAAGGTCCTTTGAACATCACATACTTTGTAACAACAGAAGTTTTATTTTATTACTAGATTAAATGTAATTGAATGCATATATTTGAAAGTGAGGTGCGTTTTTAATTTTTTACATACTATGAAATGAAAACATTGTCTGTCTGCCGAATGTCTGTTCGTGAAGGTCTTTTACGCTACACTAAACAGCATATTTCAGCATTAGATCGAATAATTGAAGAGGAAAGTATGTATTTAATATTTAAAAAAAGTCCCCCGCTTTGCCTGTCTGTCTTTCTGTTCGCAATAAACTCATGCAGTTTTTACCAATAAATAGAGTAATTCAAGATAAACGTTGAGAAGTTTAAATATTTTTAAAGATTAGTGATTATAAATTGAATTATGATGATACTTGTTGAAGAAGTCAGGAAACAATAACTTCGAAATTTCGTTTATTTATCATCCATGGCAACTGACAGTGGCAGTCACACTGCATTGCTCATATGGCATAACAACGAATGCCGAATCAATTATAAAATTAAGACGAATATTAAATATAATGGAAAAAAAAACATAATCAAGTAAGTATATATACAGGGCGTCCCAAACTTATGGGACATGAAGGGGAAGTACCTTAAATATCGTAGATAGGGTATTTTGCTGAAAGAAGACTTTATGTTAATTTTAAAAGTTAGTAATTCAGCATTCATAGATTTTCTAAAAAAAACTCTAAGAAAATCGAACAGACTTAAATGTCAAAAAAAAATCATCCTACTTCTATGATGCCAATCGAAAGAATAGCTAAAAAATAATAACTTGCTTACCTAACATAGTATTTTTAAAAAAGGAACATCATGAAATTAATCATTTCAATCAAATTAAAAACATACATGAAAGTGCCGTAGTCAATAAATCTAAATTTAAAATTTAAGAAAAACCCCCGATTCCTATGCCTTAATTTCCTTAAATGTATAACAACATAATATTATGTAATGTGGACGCGATGCGTTTTCATTTGATACCCCACACTAGTATATTTGCAGATTTTCGGTTTTCCTTCCCCACTCTAACCCCCATAACTTTTAAACGGCTCAACCGATTTTCATGAAACATGTCTAAGAACACTCGCGCCAGACTCACCTTTCATACAAAAAAAAACTAAATTGAAATCGCTCCATCCGTTCGGGAGCTATGGTGACACAGACAGACAGACAGACACACAGACAGACAGACAGACAGACAGACAGACGGACAGACAGACACGTCAAACTTATAACACCCCTTTTTTTTGGTCGGGGGTTAATTAAGTAATAGTCGGAGAGCAGCAGATTTTCTAAATGAATGTTTTCCTACATGGATTGGTACTAATGCACCTATGAGATGGCCGGCCAGATCCCCGGACCTTACACCATTAGATTTCTTCTTTTGGGGATATGTGAAAGATATGCTATACAAAAAGCGATACGAGAACGTGGGCGAGTTGCAAACAGAATTGATCCATATCACATCGAGTGTTCACCATAAAATGATAAGAAAATCAACAGGCAGCGGAATCATTAAAAGATTGGCGATTTGTGTAAGACAAGAGGTATCACATTTTGAGCATTTAATTAATTAATTTAAAAAATAAAAACTTAATTGACTACGGCACTTTCATGTATGTTTTTAATTTGATTAAAATGATTAATTTCATGATGTTCCTTTTTTAAAAATACTATGTTAGTTAAGCAAAGTTATTATTTTTTAACTATTCTTTCGATTGACATCATAGAAGTAGGATGTTTTTTTTTGACATTTAAGTCGGTCCGATTCCCAGACGAAGCAAGTAATTTTTAGAAAATCTAAGAATGCAGATTTACTAACTTTTAAAATTAACATAAAGTCTTCTTTCAGCAAAATACCCTATTTACGATATTTAAGGTACTTCCCCTTCATGTCCCATAAGTTTGGGACGCCCTGTATAATAATAATTGATAGTTTCAGGCGATACTTTGCGGGATTAGGTTCCAGATACGTATTTAAGTAAGTAGGCATATTTATGTTTTACTGTAGTAATTATACTAGATCCAGATAAAACGAAGGAACAACTATAGAAACAGTCGCCAACCCGTTAAATTTTATAACGATTTTGGTAAAATGATCTTCATTCCGCACTCAATGAACTCTGCGATAACGGCCTTTCTCCCCGCGGAGAGCGAGAGTGCCGCGGCGGCCTTGGGCGCGTGCGCAGCGGCCTCGGGCGGCGTGCGCTGGCCGGTTTGGCGGCCGGCTGTCGACCTGCGCCGGTTCCGGTTTGAAGGGCAGGGTCGCAGGGTCGCAGGTTCTGTAGGGTGCGACCTTTCTGTGACTCATTACATTACATAGTTCATCATTACATAGTTGTTTCCGTGATCATGGCGCCTTGCAACAGCGTCGAAATATCGGAAAACTCAAAAACCGTCAAATCATGGTATGTTACCCGTTTTAAATCATAGTATCATTACATTACATTAAAAAGTTTAATATTTGCCAATGTTTTTGTTTGTGGAGATTTAATTTTGGAAATGTGTAGCCTGTGCAAACAATTTCTATTCTAAACCTCAAGGTATTAAAATTAACAAAGTCTACTTCTAAAAAAAATATTTTGGAATACTAGCAGTCCGCCCGCGGCTTTGCCCGTGTACAAATAATGTAAAGTTTCAGAACAAAAATGAGCTAGTGTTTCTAATCGCTTCTTTGCTCTAGTGTAAAAAAAGACAAGCGACCAGATACGATAATTATATAATTATGTTCTTATCTATGTTTAATTCGTATTTTATTTTTGACGTTTCCTAGATTTGTAAAATCAAACAATGGAAATAAATGATTTTGTTTCGTGTAATGATCACCAATAGCACCCTGCACGTGCAAATCTGGTCACTTTGGATGCGCGGGCGCATCGAGCAGGTTCAATTATAGTAACATAAACAGATAATAAAATGCATCAGACGATATTTAATATATTTTTATCTTTTCAATAACATGGGTTATTAATTGTTATTTAAATTTGCCTGTATCGCTTAGCAACAAATTATGCAATCTATATAAATAAAAATGAATTGTTGTTCGTTAGTCTGATTAAAACTCGAGAACGGCTGGGCCGATTGAGCTGATTTTGGTTTTAAAATGTTTTTCGTAGTCCAGGGTAGGTCTAAACGGTGAGCAAATAAGGAAAAATTGCCGGGAACTTTTTTTACCCGTGCGACGCCGGGGCGGGCCACTAGTTATAATTAAATATATTCAAATATCGATTTAACTGTGCTGAAAAAACACGGAAATATAAAATGAGAATGCTTGTAATTAACAAGAGCTTATAAGACATGCTGTAACTCATAGCAATCGCAAAGTAATACTCGAACTTACAAACATACCTACATAAAAACCATCGCCCTCTTAATAATGTTATTATTTGTTAATTTTTAGTTCTTTACCATTTTTAAATCCCACGCGTATTATATAGTTCTCTATAATAATGTATAGCTGCCCGCCCTGGCTTCGTACGGGTTATTGTTCAAAATTTATTTTCCGGGAGTTATTCGAATTTTACTCGTCGTAAAAACCATCCTTGGACTTCTACGGAAAATATTATATCTAAAAAACTTCAAGAATCTTGATTAAGTAATCGTAATAAGGTAATTAAAACAGATAAACTTACCTATTTTGCATTAAGTAAAAAATTTCCCCTTTTCGCCCCAAAATACGTCCATGTTGCCATCTCTTCAGACTAACGGCGCAATTGTTAATATAGTTAAAGTTAGCCACTACTAACCTATGAGTCACGGTTCACGAGATGTGTGCAGATGAGTCCCACGCGTGGACCGAAAACCGTGGGATGTACATTGTGTGAAGATTGAGAAATACACGTTTTTCTTTATTCTTATCTTTGTATCGAAGGTTTTTGAAAGTTTACAGTTAATGAGTATTGATTGTATAGAAAAGTGACAATAAAAAGATAGATAGGTATAGAAAAGTTTTATTATGATTTTATTGGATTTATTATCGAAATGTTAAATAATAAATACTATACTGTTAAATATTGGCCGCGAAGCTAGGCTCAAGCGGTGACTTGGGCTGCAGAGAGTGGGACTTCATGACAATACTATTATTTTAAAATTCAGCAGGAATTATTCTGAAAGCTTGCTCACAACTACCAGAGAATTAATTTGACCTAAATCTTAAAGAAATTATGATGAAGGAATAACATTATCAATCTATCTATACCTATTACTGCACACTACTGTAATAGGTACTGAACAGATCTTTATGCGGTTTTCAACAATAGGTAAAGTCTTTCAAGAGGAAGGTTTTTGCTTCTGATCAAAGCCGGAGCGAGCCAGCTAGTGTTACATTAAAAAAAAAAAACAAAAATAAAAACCTTTCGTGACGAATTGATAACCACCTTTTTTGTTAAAAGTCGGTTAAAAATACCGCCGGCTCAAGTTTAAAACAAATAAATCATCTTATTTGTAAACATAAGTTTTTTACTCAGTAACTTACTGTGTAACATGCAAAAACAATGTACTTACCTACTTATTGTATATGTAGGTACAAGTGAAATGTCAAGGATACAGCCTACTCCTTATTAATAAACAAACACATTCTGCAACAATAGCTCTTGACCAAATGGACCATAATTTGACCATTAAAATTATTGAATCCGCGGTAATTTGTAACCATTACTTAAAGTATCTTGGAACCTTCGAGAGCTGTATGCATCTACTGTATTATTATTTTAAAACCAATACGCTGTTGAGTTAAAAAAATAATAAAGGTATTATTGTATTAACTTTAAAGTATAATTATTATCGCTTGCTGTAGCTACCTTCATTAAGAAAGCACTAGAACATAAATATTCTGTACTTTAAGTTAAAGCTACTTCAGTGTACGTATTTACTTGTTGGGGGTCCTAATATAGTATAGATAAGTAAAAACAAATAATTATTTGTGTTTATCTTAAAACTAAAAAAAAACGTGTATTTTCAAGACTATCTTATTTCCAATTATATTACTACTACTGGCCTGCCCCGACTTTGTATGTCTGCAAATCATTCAAACCTCTCTTTGAATTACTTTATCTATTACCGTTAAATCGGCCAGCAGTTTAAAGTAGTTTGTTTTTTTTTTAACACATGTTGTGCCGACCCCACATAGTGTGGGACAAGGGCAGGATGATGATGAGTTTGTAGTAGTTGAATATTATCGCGAACACACAGACAGACCCTGCGAACATTTTTAATTCACTCCAAAAAAAATTTATTAAAAAGTAACTAAATTAGAAATATTAGAGTAGATATTTTACTTATTTGAGGCGGCAAAGACATTTTTGATATAACTTTTGAAACTATCATGTTTATCAATACACTTTAGGGCTGTCTCAGCGTTAAGCGGAGGCGGCAGCGGGCGCGTTTTCATACCAATGTGATACTTTAGTACGGTAGTTATGTATCACTTTAGTACGATGGACATAAAACCGCGCCCGCTTATCGCAGCTTCAGGCCTAAGTTTACTGTTCATTTTAAATGTAGAAAGAAAGAAAGAAAGAAAAAACATTTATTCAGTACACAAAAACAGACACAGTTAAAAATACAATAGACACAGGAACTATTAACTATGTACTATTAATTATGTTAATTTTCATTAAACCTGCGCAAAATATCACTACAAATTATACATTTGCTATAAAACATTAAATGAACTTTCCACATTCTTTACATTAAGAAACAAGTACATAAAACTCCATTCAAGAGCCCTACACAACTTACTGAACATAATATTCGACATTTCTGTTCTGCAACCATAAATAACCGAAAACACTGGAAACACGTTGTTTAAGTAAATAATTAAGTCTGTAATTTTACGGGGCATAATCATAAGCTGTTTTATCGGGCCTTGGCTGACGACTTCATTTCCAATGCTCGAGTGCTCTTCGCTTGCCCCTCGACAAATAAACTTTATTTCTTGGAAGTTATGAAGAAGTTTTTTTTTTTAAATCATTTATTTATTTAAACAGGGTTTTGAAAGCATGTCACCCTTATAAACTAGTTCTTAATAAAATTACAAAATACATAAATATGAATAAATACTGCGCTTACAGTCATTGAGTAAACGACTGCAAGCGCGCACTACACACTACACGGTATAACCGCACCAGGTTCATAGCACCCAGCGAGGTGGGCTCTGAGAGGATAGCATTACATCCTCCCAAATTCCAAAAAGCGTGTTCTGGGTCAAATTCTTTTTTTCTAAATTCCTCGCCCCAGGCACATTCCATCAAAACATGGTATACGTCTTCTATTTTATTACACCGGACGCAATTCGGTGAATCTGTTTTACGCATCATAAATCCAAACATGTTCAATGGAACATGCCCAGTGCGAAGTCGTGCTGCAGTGACAATGTCGCTCCTGCGCAGGCCGGCCCTCGGGAACCACGGGGAACGAAGAAGTGACGGTTGCACCGTTTTATACCAAATGCCTTTCGATAACGATCTTTCATCAAAGTATTCTGACCAAATTTTGAAAATATTTTCTTTTAGATCAGGGATCAAATCAGAGTAATTCGGTAAACAATTTAATAAAATTCCCTCAATTGTAGCTTCCTTCGCGAGTTTATCAACTTCTTCATTACCCGTCAGACCAACATGCGAGGGAATCCACTGAATTTTTATTATTTTATTTAGATTATTTAGCACACGTAAATTATTTATAATACTATAAGCCACTGGAATGCCCCTAAAGCTTAATCCACTAACGCATCGAGCTAAGTGAAACATGGCACTCTTACAATCAGTAAATATAACAAATTTGTTGTAATTAATTGACTCAATATAAGATAAACTTTCTAATATAGCTATAAGTTCCAAATTCATTATGCTTAATTTTGATGGTATTGAAAATTTTAAACTGTGTCCTGTTTCGGAATCTAAAAATGCTGCTCCCCTATTATTATCTATTATCGAGCCATCAGAAAATAATTTATAAAATCCATCATATTTGGAAAGTAGATGGTTTACACATTTAAATTTAAGTTCCAAAGGGTTATAACTTCGTTTTGGTTTATCTATACTTGGTATACTAATTTCCAAAACGTCTTTCAGGTTAATATTACTCATCCACGTATCTATGCTAAACATTTCTAACTTATTAGTAACATTAAAATTATAATTTTGAAGCTTATTATTTACAGTGACCAGTAAAGGTGTCTTTTTTCTACGCCAGTACGCCATACCCTGTCGATGGGACAGCTCTTCGACTAAGTCAATAATAACATTGTCGGTTAAAGACTTACACTTGATTAAATATTTTGTCGCCAAGAAGTTCCTACGAATGAATAAGGGTGGTATACACAGTTCAGACTCCATCGCGTGTATAGGGGTGCTTTTAATAAATCCTCCCACTACACGTAAAAACTTATTCTGTAAAACATCTAATTTGCTTATCCTCGTACGACAACAGTTATCAAACAAAAAACTAGCATAGTCGACTCGACTGCGAACAATAGATAGGTACAGTCGTCGTAAATGAATTGGGTGTATTCCCCAAGATGAACCAATTAATACCTTAAATATATTTATAAATTTATAGCATTTCTCGAAAATTTCATTTATATGTTTTGTCCAGCGTAATCCTCTGTCTAACCATAATCCCAAGTATTTAACGTTATCAACAATTTCAATTGGAGAGTTATTCATTTCAATCCTCAAATTGCTATTAAAAATACCGCGTTTAAAAATACATACTTTTGTTTTATTTGGTGATATATCTAATCCCAAATCATGCAAAAGAATATAAAGAGAATTTAAACTACTATTTAAAGTCTGACCGGCTTCAATAATATTTTTACTTTGACTGTATATTACGAAGTCGTCTGCGTACTGTGATATATATATACTATCTTCTAATGTTTTACAGATATCTATTGTTATGATGTTAAACAATAAAGGGGAGAGGGGGTCACCTTGGGCTAATCCCATACCGGTGGCCCGGGTTAATATTGTATTACCAATATTTAATTGTAAATTTCTTTTTTTTAGAAAATTCCACAAATAATAACATATTTTTGTTCCAACATGTATTCTATCCAAAGTAGATAACAACACTATTATATCAACGTTATTATAGGCATTTAAGATATCTATAAAACAACCTATTGTAGTCTTGCCTACTGAAAACCCGTTTTGTATTCTACATACTAAGCTACCTAAATTATCTATACAAGATTTACCTTTTCTAAACCCAACCATATTGTTGGAAAACATATTATTATGCTCGAGATACCATTCTAATCTTTTATTTAAAATGGAATGAAAAATTTTGCAAATACACGACAGTAAAGAGATAGGGCGTAATGATGAAACATCATTAGGATCACGCCCAGGTTTTAGAATAGGTACTACGTTTACCGTTCGCCATTGCGTAGGTACAAACCCAGTTGAAAGAAATCGATTAAATAATAACAAAAGTAAACGCTTGCCATTACTCGGAAGGTGCTTAATCATAGAGTATGAAATATCGTCCTTTCCGGGAGATGTATCCTTTGATTTAATACACGCTTCGAGCTCCTGGAAGGAGATATCAACATCTATTACCGAGTGGCATTGTGAAAATGTCGGCCGGTCAGGTATAACATAATCTGGGGTGAGAGATCTGAGTAAGTTGGATGCCTGTGTTTCAGATATATACTGTTGGTTAAACTTATGTCCTTTAATCCATCTCATGCGCTGCCACATAATTGAAGAGGATGTTTTTTCATTTACTGATGTACAGAAATCCTGCCAATTTTTATTTCTCGCTTCACTTATTAATTTACAACTTTCTTCAATTTTTTCATTAAGGTTATCCAGGTTATTAGGTGTAGGATTTTTTCTAAATTGTGAAAGCGCTAATCTCCTGACTGCGACTGCCTTGGATAGCTCACTGCTCCAGTAAGGCTTAGGCTTAAATTTTGATTCGGGATTACTGTTAGTTTTTTTTAAAGGAATATGTATATCTGCGGCTAAATTAATAAAATCTAAAAATAAATTATAGAACATTTGATTATCGGTTGGTATGTTTAGAATTGAATCGAATAAATCATTTAAGCAAGTTTTATAATTCACCCAATCTGCTTTTTTAAAATTCCGCCTGGGTAAATGTTTATTTTGTGTACAATAGCTTGTACCGATCTTAATTACTAAGTGATCACTAAAGAGATTTTCTTGTAAAACTCTCCAAGTAAAATTTATTGCTATATCTGACGAGATAAGAGAGACGTCAGGCGACGTCTTCTGTAGACGCCCATCCACTAATTTAACCCGCGTATTGGAACCATCATTCAAAACTACAAAGTGACTGTCAATTAACGCATCGAATAATAATTTACCCCTAGTGTCAGTTTTATACGACCACGAAGTGTGGTGTGAATTAAAATCGCCGAGAATAAGCGTTCGGCTATTAAATATAGACAATAAGTCAACAAAATCATTTAAAGAGGGGCTCGCAGACGGCGGAATGTATAATGATATAATATTATCTATGTATTTACAATTATAAACTTTAACACAAATGAGCTCAATACCGTGACAACGCACTGATAAGCGGTGCACCTGCGCCTTCAGCGACCTGTGCACTAGAATGGCCACGCCCCCCCCCTGCCCGTCGCGATCACTGCGATACATGTTATACTGACTTACCTTAATCGAGCTGTCCATCGATAACCATGTTTCACTTATACAAGCAATATGAACCTTTTCTTGAGATAATAATTGTTCAAACGTAATTAATTTATTACGAAAACTTTGGGCATTCCACTGTAAGATGTTCAATTTTAATAAGTTTGTACTAATCATTATTACGATTTATAAAACTAAAAAGTAAATCGGCAAACGGTAAGTCTGAAACATTACCGATTATTGACTTCAAAAACCATTCAACACATAACTTAAACACATCCTGAATTTTTGACTGTACATCGCTATTACTGAAAAAAATTATCTCTTTTATTCTTCTAAATAAATCGCTAAACGACATCCTGTGTAACGGCTCTTCTGAATTATCCTCTTGCATAGATTTATTATTTTTTATCTCTGTTTCTTCCGTTACACATGTTGTTGGTGAATTCCAGGCTTTTTTTGGTTTATTTTTTAACTTCTTATTTATCTGTCTTGTAGGTATAATAATGCTTTTTTCCGATTGTGAATCTAATGCTGCATTGACTTGAGAACTGGTTCCTGGATAAGACATATCCATTGATTCAGCCCCACTTCTTTGTGTAACTACCTGAGTCATGGCCTTCGGGTTGCTTCTTGGCAAGGGTGTTGTGATAGTAGACTCAGAATATAATATTATTTTTTATATTCCGGAGCTAAGCGGACTAGCCTCACAAATTTACGTCAGCAATAAAATTCCGTGTTTACGCCGTTGCCCGCAAACTCAATATAGCGCGTGACCGCTCCATCCCAATAACTACCCACTCTTAACTACAACACCGCATTATCTACAGTAACTATATTATTATGTACCTTATTTGTTCAGTTTAAGGTAAAAATACGACTTAATTACCCTCCATATTTCAGTAGGACGTCTACTTCTGGATAAAGACCTCCCTCGAAGATTGCTAGTTATTTTGGAGATCCTTCACCAATATGTCAAAAATGTCTAAAATTATCCTTAGTTTTACAATACAATACTCTTTATTGAACACAATATTACAATACCTACCACACAAAAATGATAAAAAATTACAAACAATTTGAATCAAGCGGCCTTATTGTATCTTTTAGTAAGTAAGAAGTTTGGAATGAGTGCAGCGCAAATTTTATCTTACTCTCTCTACTATATTTCTTCTCCCTCTGTCTTAAAAATTATCCATCCCGATAAGTACACAGTACGCAGTTAAAGAAGTTTCCACTTCAAATGTTTTAGAAATGCTGCAGGATCCAAACCCACAACCTTAATATTAAAAGTCGTCCTACTCCCACTAGGACAAGTAAACAACTCAATAAGGTTATCTAAATCGTATATAAATATGGCAACATTGCCCATTGAGAGTGCAGTGTGCAAAGTTACATGTGGCAAAATTATGCATAATTACAACACCAATTTGTCTAGAACATTTTATCAGAACCAGCAATTATAGTCTTAAGGTGTTAAACTAATAACTGCGTATAATCGTTGTAAAGCTATTAAATTTGCATTCATGATGAAATAAAACCATTCGAGTAACACGACTATTATAAATTGTGAATTCATAGAGGTTAATATTAAAATTGCTAATTAAAAAGTGGCGCCCCAACCTGTTGTCCTTAGTACGCCTCTGTTATTGTCAATTATGAAATTAATTAAGAAATTATGCAACTATCTAAAACAAAACTCGACTATAAAAAATATAGCCTGGAGGCGATTATTTCCTTGATAACTTTGAAGATGTGTTTTACAATATTTTTAAATTTATCTTTCTTTGCACTAAATTTAAAAGGCGTAGAATAAGCAAGTTCTAGTGCAAATTATTTTCTCCGATATTACCACGAGTTGCCACTAACATACATTTGACAGATGATAAAATTAGTTGTTTAAAATCTGTTAAATACAGTCGTTAGTTGCAACACGTGGTAGGACTACAGTTTACTTCTGACACTTGTATTGTGTAATGTTGAGGACGATACTCAGCATTATAAATACTTGTATTAGGGTCCCCAGTTAGTAAAATAATCTTAAAACAGAAACAACACTGTCTTTCAAAAGGTTCGTTGCTCAACACTGTCTTTCAAAAGCTTATATTTTGTTCCCAATGTTGAGAAGCCAAACTAACTCTGCTTATTAAGGGATGAGGTGATGTTGAGTAGTATTTACCATCGCAATTTCGGCTATGAGACTTCAACCTGCTGGTCTGTCTTCCTCAAAATGTAACGGGGTTAAACCATTGCATAACATTCCAGAGTACTTATTGGATATATTGTTTCAGCACGCAAATGCAGTCCGCGAATCAGCGCGTCACATCCTAGAGGCACCACAGTCGGACGCGGAGGCTCCGCCCCTGGCGCGGGCGCTCCGCTCGCGGCCTCCAGTCAACATGCTGCCCGCGGCGAAGGCCGGCACTTTCTTCGCGAGAGACAACCTCTCCAACTTCATCGACTGGTGCCGCAAGGTGTGTAGAAGAACTATTCACTTCTTCTTCTTTAGGTGCCACTTCACTACTGAAGGTTGGCAGTCAGCTCCTTAAATTTATCTTTGTTCATGGCGATCCTGAACAGCTGTTCCATGGTTTTAATGTCAGTCCAATATGAAAATTTTTCAAATTCCAATGCTTCGGTACTATTCACACAAGGATGTGGATCACAGAGATATATTATCTACCTAGATAACGCAAATGCATGTATGTACTTCGCCTCTTCCACTGTCGACCCACGACGCTTACTATGTCATCGATCTCCCTCGCTACGGGACTTTCGCATATTATTAGAACTTAAATAAGTTCCACGTAACTTAACCTTTAACATCAGACTATATTTTAGTGTTTTCCTCCCCAGGCGCTGGGCATCCTCGAATGCCTGCTCTTCGAGACAGACGACCTCTGCCTGAGGAAGAACGAGAAGCACGTGGTGCTGTGCCTCCTGGAGGTGGCTAGGAAGGGCGCCGTGCTGGGCATGCCGGCGCCGCTGCTGGTGCAGATGGAGCGCCAAATCGACAGGTGTGTTTGCCATGTTTCTTTTCTATCAATTTATAACTAGAAGTGCCCCGCTGTTTTACCCGCGGAAAGACATTTTCAGCGGTAAAAAGTAACCTATGCCCTTTCTCAGGCTCTGGATAATCTGTGTTCCAAATTTTATTTTAATCGATTCAGTACTTTTTGCGTGAATAAGAGCTGTCTGCGTCGACTGCTGCTGACAGAGTTACTTTCGCTTAAACAATATTAGTGGATTCATCATTTGCCTTGCAAAAGTTTAAAATATCTGCCTTTTTTCATTACTAGTACAATGTGTGTATCATCAAGGCAAGAGTGAATATCTCAAATGTCTAAGTCTAGCTAAGGTCTAGCTTTCTCTTCTAAACTAGGCCCAATTGACACTTACCAACATGGTTTTGGATTTTTGTAAAACAAAGATCTATCTACACTAAAATCATCTAACATACTTAATATCTATTTCACCCATATATAGCACTAGCTTAAGACACCACGAAGTTAACAGTGTTTTTGATTTTTTTAATAAATGGGCTATCGAAAGCTTTTTTTTCAAATCAGACCAGTAGTTCTTGTCATTAAACAAACAAGCAAAACTCTTCTACTCATCATCATCACCCTATTAACGTTCCCACTGCTGGGACACAGGGACTTCTCCCTTGACGAGAGAGATAAGGCCTTAATTCACCACGCTGGCCAAGTGCGGGTTGGTGAATGTCACATGTCCTTCAAACTCTTTCAAAGTTCTCAGATCATGCCGGTTGCCTCACGATGTTTGCCTTCACCGTTAAAGCACGTGTTTAAAGCGCACATAAATTTCTCAAGAAGACAAATCCAGAGGTGCGTGGCGGGGTTTGAATCCATCGGACCATCGGAATGAAAGTCGAGTGTCCTCCCACTAAGCCAACACGGCTTAGCTACGGCACGGCTCTTCTACTGTTAGTATACAATACTTACACAAACAAATTTTTACCTGTTTTTCTGTTTTCCTTCAGGGAGCTGGCTGGCGAAGAGCTGCAGCCATCGGACAACGCCCTGGGCCTGGTCCCCCTGGGCCCGCAGCCGCAGCTGGTCACCAACGACCTGCGCAGCCTGGACGAGCGCGTGCGCGACCTGCTGGCGCGCTGCTCCTGCCCCACGCAGTTCCCCATGGTGCGCGTCTCCGAGGGCAAGTACCGCATCGGAGACACCAGGATGCTGATCTTCGTCAGGGTAAGTCTATCTCATCATCAGCTTGAATTAAATGAATATGTTTATTCAGGGAACAGAAATGACAGCCTCAGTGGGGCGGTGGGTGAAGGTCCGCTTGCGCCGCAAGTGGTAGCCGGTTTGATTCCCGTATATGCGTAAGGTTAGTATGTTCTGCAAGCACTTTCTCCTTGGACTTTGTGTTTAATATGTTTGATGAAAAATATCTTTAAATGTATTAAATCCAATGTGTAGTACCCGTAACACACCCGTAACAGCTTAGAGCTTACCAAGGCATTCTTTTTTTTTTCTTTTTCACTTGATTATTCTAATCTAAACATTGTTTAAGTACTAAAAAAGATGTGGATCTTATTTTAATCCTCAATGTACAATGACATTTACAAATTCGTTCCACTCCGCGACGAACAGACGACATGTTTCCTCATTCGCTATATTAATTCTATAATCACGCCATAACTCACGCGTCAAGGAAGGCGCGCGCATCGGCTATTAAATTAATCAGAAGTTCCTTGTAGGGCCGCAAGGGCGCCACCGTTGAGCTTTAGGCTATTCAGGTACGATGCACACGGACCAGCGGGCGGCGTCGCACACTTAGGGTAGGCACAAACGGGTCACCGACCA
Source organism: Gymnoscelis rufifasciata (assembly GCA_929108375.1). NCBI lineage: Eukaryota > Metazoa > Arthropoda > Insecta > Lepidoptera > Geometridae > Gymnoscelis > Gymnoscelis rufifasciata. Next base: position 13,169,079 of record OV815323.1, on the reverse strand, counting down.
CAGTAGTTACCGGTGATCAGCCACTAGCTGTTCACCGAATTTTCATACATTTTGTTAAAACGCGGCGCACACGTGAGGTCGTATGGTCGGTGACCTGTTATCGTGTGAAATGCTAGTTTGCACCGGCTGGCCACGGGTAGCTCTGATCTTTTGCGCCAAACGCAGCTGCCGAAATTTTAATTTATTGACAGTTCCTAATGTCGTATTAAACACAACACAATCTACTGCGCAGCGCAGCGGCGCGATGATATAAGAGCTGTTAATTAAATTCAATTTTCTTTACGCTATGTAAGAGAGCGCTGCCGCGCGCTGGTTCGTGTGAATCGTACCTTATAGATCGATCGATCGATCAATGGATCTGTCGCGACGATGTAAGAATATTTGCATGAAGTCATTTTGTAAATCAATTATTGGCGCCTATCGTGTCTATAGCTACTGATAAAGAAGTATAAATTAATTGTCCGTTTCTGATAGAATATAGTTGTTGTTAGGTATATTTAAGCGTAAATGAATAAAGTAAATACAACTAGAAAAAAAATATATAGCAAAGTATCTATATCGGCCTGTCTGCCTGTTCATCTATTACTATCTCTTCTCAAGTAGTTAAATACACGATAGAATATAAAATTTAAATTACACAAGTTCTAATGCAAGTATAGCTGCAGGTAAAAGCTGATTATGTTTTGAGACAGCATGAAAATATTTATTTGTTGTTGAAAGTCAAAAACCTGAGATTTCCATACAAATATAAAACATGACGTTTGGTAGGTTTCACTTATTTATTTGATGACGCTAAATTATGGGCTCTCGGAAAATATTTATTCTTTCTTAGCAAGCTGTTACTTTTGAGTCATCTTCTACCTTAGTTATGGAATTATTAAACATAATTTACAGCACAATATTCAATGACAATTGGCCCGACTGTACGTAATGAAGTTCTCAGCCGAGTGGAGGCGAACAGGAAATACCTTTAGCGTTTTTGATATTATCATACTGTTATGATATCTCCTTATTGGAACAACAACACTTACAACATGACATAGAGTTGCCATTTAATAAAATAAATATTTCCGGACAATCCACACAACAACATCTAGCCCCGCGGTAGCTCTAAGCTTGTGATACGGATACTAGACATCTGATATACTAATATATTAGACATACATGGTAAGATATTTTTTATTAGTTAGGCTTAAATAAGGTACAGCTATATACTAAAATATGTATGGATAATGAAAATTATTCATAAATTCTATAAGTCACATTTGATATAAATTAAAATTCTTGTTTCACACTTATTGGCTTACTTATTAAATAATTATAGTTTCATATAAAATTTTAAAAGATACAAACTTTCTTAAAATAAATGTTAGTTATAAACTAATCGTAAAGAGCCATCGGGGCTCATGTCTGGCAATACAATTAATGTTAGACTTTATGTAACCACATGAAACAACAAATAAATTATTTTGATTATTATACATAATTAAACACCCAGAGGAACCCAAGGAGGAAGGTGCTTGCAGAGCATACTAACACGTGACCCCTCGGCGGGAATCGTTATATGCCCGTATAAGTATCTAGGGGGTGGATAACCGAACAACTGCTAAAAAACCTGTGTAGCCCAGTTATAGCCTAAAATCGCACACTATTGACAGGATAAGTTTATTAAAAAAAAGTGATTTACGGTAGAATAACTTTTCTTTAATGAACTTGAATAGGCTGTCTAGGCCATCTAACTATATGATGTTACTTATCATCATTATTTTGAGCGCTGAGGGTATTATTTATTACTAAATAATTGCTATTTTTTACAAAAAAGAGTCACTTAACTTTTTTTCCATTTTCAACACATCACGACCAATTACCAACTTCTCAACCTAATACGTTGAGATAACGAGAACACCTTACCAACATCTGAGCACTAATACTCACTAATACATACAATTTTCTCTCGAAAAGGGCTTAATTAAAATGTATTACAGCAACCACTTCTCAGACTAGGCAGTCTTACAAAATTACATTATTCCACGCTACAGACTCCATTAGACCAAAAAAACTGCCCTACATCCGCTTCAGGCCCTAAAAATAGACTCGACTAAAACAGACATAGTTCACGCCAATTTAGCCCCAGAGGTCACTGCAGCAACGTTCCGATTCCTTTCCAGTCAACTCATGATTCATTCCAACCAGACCATGTTTGGTCAAATCGAATACATTATTGCAAACTTAGAATCGACCTTAAGCGACCAGAATACATGTACCCTTCGTCTCCAATGATTGCTTCTAAATGGGAGGTATTTTCAAGTTGGATATTAGAAGCAAATGGCAATTTAAGGTAGAACTTGAATGGTGATGTGATTGGAGATGGTTGAAGGCCTTTTTGGGCTGGTCAATGAGCGGTCCTTATTAAGGGTAGCAAGGTTTGCTGCATGTGTGATCTATGAGACCTCCGAAGTTGAATTCCCACGATTGGTTGGCTCTTATTGGGTTAATAGTAGAGGTAAAGTTAACCCTGAGGATGTTTGGTGCCGGAAGGCTGGTCCAGTCGTGTCGCTGTCAAACTGTGATGAATTCCGCGGTAGGTACGTAAATTGAACTCAAGGTTTTTCTTAACATGTCCAAGTTGTAAGTTTGTGTTGACGGTCGAAGGCCCATTGATTAAACTTCATAGATAAATAAAAAACTAAACGAAATAAAAACATTGGAATATGGAAGGTGACTTTATCGCTGTGACCGAGCTCTTCGGATGCACAAGAAAGAAAAACAAAAACAGTGGCGTAAATTATAATATGTATAATGTTTGCAGAACATGCTTAGATATATCCTTCGACAAGAATCAACCCCGCTTTGCCAGCGCCACATGAGGCAGAAATATGTTATCATTCAACGCGACTTCCAAATACACCTCGTAAAGAGATATCAATGTTTTCTCTATATTTTTTTTTATATTAGCGTTCTCTTCCAGATCCTCCGCTCCCACGTGATGGTCCGCGTCGGCGGCGGCTGGGACACCCTCGCCCACTACCTCGACAAGCACGACCCCTGTCGTTGTCGCGCCCAGCACCGCACCTCCCTGTCCGCGCGCCTCGCCCGCCCGCGCGCCGACCTCGCCGGAGCCACCGTCACCTACGAACGACCCGACAACGGACCAACCTCCCTCCCTTATATCAAGACAGAAAAACCAGAAGAACCGAGACAACCAAATCGCTACGAATCGCTTCCATACAACGACAAACTTCAATACCACTCCAATAGTCGCTTAGATGCTCCAACCAGTCTACCATACTTAGATGATCGTGCAGCATCTCCGAATAGAAGAGTGATCGACCGGTCAGCGTCTCCGAGGAGAATGGTGGATAGGTCTGCGTCTCCGAACAGGAGGGTCAGGAATCCCAGCCCGGCGAGGAAGTCTACGTCTCCAGATCGCAGGACGAAGGTGGTGGTGTCGAACCATCTCGTGCCGGCGCCGCATAGTGTGAGGGGCAGGAGTCCGCGCCCTGCCTCGCCAGCACCGCAGGTAAATTATTATTTAAAATGGTTATAAGTTTTTACTTTGAACATCATCATAATTTGAGCCCTAGGACGAGTCCTACAGTTGACATAAGCCCCTCTCAAAAGGTTTCCATTTATTCATGTTGGCTTTTGGCCTACTGCCTCATTGGCGGACGTCTTACGCTGAATAGAGATTATTGTAAATAAATTTATAATTTAAACATAAATAACTAAATAAAACAAACCCAGGCCTGTTATCTTCGAATAATATTCGTCACACAAGGCATCGCTTTAGGACCGCTTCTGTTTCTCTTTTACAGAAATGATTTTTAAGTAGTCCCTTCACAACCATTTAAAAATTATCTTACTACCTTCAATACCTATAATTCAAAGGACCATACCTTATCGATACTTATAGCTTTAGCTTCAAGATCTTGTAACTGTTGCAGGCGGAGAGTGCCTCGGACAACGGTTCAGAGGTCTCCGATGAGGGGTACCGCTCGCTGGGCGCGCTGGCCCCCGCGCACCCCTCCCCCGCCAGACCCCTGCGCCACTCCCTCATCAGCCAGAACTCTATTGAAGACGCAGAATATAATGGTAAGCTAGAGATTCAACTTCTTAAACTTTGTTCTTATCTACTTTGGATTCTTTTAAATGCTTCTTATAGATGGGCTTGTGTCCAGGGATAACGCACTATTCAATATCATCATCACTGATATGACCCAATTCCGCAAAAAAAAAACTTAAAATTTCTGGCACAGATCACGATATTAATAATAATATACTTTTAAATTTAACTACCTCATTTTCCTCTATCTTTGCTTAGTTTTATTTTTTTATTGTTTCTTAAGATAAATATTATCTCAGGTTATCTAAATAATAGGTTAAAACTGTGTTTTTTTTTCATTTGACTAATATTGAATATATTATATAATATGTCAGAGACACACCGTTATAAGCTACATAGTAGAAATTTGCATCATTGATATTTGAGTAGGTGCACTAAGCCTCTGCAAATACAATGAATAGAAATAGCCAGTTGCCCAGTACCTGTGTGTGAACAGTGTGTGTGTATGGTGTTTGTGCGAGTGTAATTTACCGGTAGTCGAGTGCGCTGAGCCGATGAGTTTGTTGCGAAAATACTGATTGGCTGAGAACGGCCTAAGATTTGAACTGAAGCGACAAATATTTAACAATTCTAAATTTCACTAAATTTAAAATGACTGAAAACATACAAAGCACTAAAATGACATAGGTTGACCTTATTGGCAGAAATTTTAACTTATATTACGTAGGCTCGAGTTAAACCCCATTATCTGCTTATAGTTTCGGAATTTGTCCCTTAGATCACAAAGGTTACGCTGATACGTCATCACTATCAATATGTATTTATGTATTTATTTATTAAAAGGAAAATCAACCAAGATTAACACCATAAACTAACCTAGTAGCAAAAAAAAGGTAATTAGATATTTTCTCGGATAGTCACATAATATATGTACATAGACATAGACATGGTTTCGTTTATTTTACATCAAAAATGTGAACACAACTCAATGGACACAATGAACAATACAATATAACAGTTCATACAATTATCTATTTACTTATAATAAAAAAATTGTAAGCTAGCAGTTTTCCGTTTAATCCAAAAGTACCAAGCTCTCTTTTCATTTATTTAATCAGATTTCTTGTAATGACCTTTTTTAAAAGGCACTAGGTAGGCAACCTACTTCTTGTCTTAATAAATCTATTGATTCAATTGTACAATCACCATCATTCTACCATGTATTTATAAATTACCCATATAAAGCTTTCTTAAACAAGACATGTTATGAGTGTATCCTCGTCATGTGCAGTATTCGCACCCTCCTGTCCCTTAGCACCTACCTAGGTAGTCATTCTTGTCACTACCCGTCACCATTCGCATTAACTTCTCGTTGAAGTGTCCCAGTGCATTACAGGTTTGTCAGGAGTTGCGCAAATTTAGCAATTAATATTTTATGTTACATTCACCAACCCGCACTTGGCCAGCGGGGTGAATTGAGGCCTAGTCTCTCTCGTCAAGGGAGAAGTCCCTGTGTCCCAGCAGTGGGAACGTAAATAGGCGTAATAAGCTTATGTATTTTTTAATGTCTCTTAAATAAAGTTCTACGTATATGAGATGAGATTTTGCGTTAGGTTGGTAGGTATTACGTGTTAGTTTATGTTTATTGTAACTCAATTTTGTTGGGTTTATTGAATTTTGGCTTTACAACGAGATAAGAATTAAGCAAGTGTTGGATAACTTTTTGCAATGGTTCCTCTCCATTCTTAAGTTGTAGTGCAAATTGCTTTGAGCAATAAGATCGCCCATTAAGTCTTATAAATTATTTCTGTTGGTATGTGTATTCTAAAAATATTACATTTATATTTATTGCCCAAAAGCTGATTTCCATCCTCGGATAAAACCTAGATAGGCCTACCTACCAAAGTCAAAGTAAAAACATATAACTCCAGAAAAAAAACAAAGATAATTAAAATTAATTGTTAAAGTAAATTATCAGAAAAATGGGCTGTCTATTTTCTTACCTAAAATATCAGTATTTGCCTAAAAAAATACATCTGGTGTTTTCATTAGTGTATACTTTACATTTCCCTGAGAGCCCATTCAAACGTCAGCTATCTTTGAGATGGACGCTCGTCTCGAGAGCGACTTGACACAGTTCCCTCAATGCCAAAACTGTGGAAACATCTCTATTTTCTCCTGAATACTGTTTATATTCAGACTTAATGGAACCTGAGTCTTAATGAGAAATTAAGACAGTTTGGGAAACAGTTTTGAATCTTGCTTCTGAGGTATAGAGAGATCAGATTTATTCGTCATTGGCGCATTTCATATAAAAGAAAATTAAATAAAAATAATATTAAAAGCTGTGTTATATTTCTTAGGTGTAGCTTTTGTACGCCTAAATATTTTGGAGCTTTTTAATGCTATTCCCAATGCCCTAACTAACTGTCAACTAGATCTTAACATTTCTCTTATCCTTTATTCATTTCTTAATTTTATTTGATATGCTAGAAGACATCAAGTTTATATCTACATAACAGTTGGATTAGCAATAAAGCTAGTTAAAATAAAAATTAAAAAGAAACACACCTAGAAAACTAAGTTAATACTTCAGTAGCTATCAAACATTGATTTGAAGTTACTATCAAACATTGGTTTGAAGGAACTATTGCATATTGTAACAATTCCCATTTACTAAATCAGATATGGAGCAACATCAAGAAAATAGGGGCAAACAAATGTCTGGGCAGATTTATTAGTTGTCAGCCGTAAGCCAATTCTCGGGCAATTGAAGCAGGCGCTACTACTGTAGCCTGAGGCGAAGACTGAGATGACAATAAACATTATCACAATGTCTCTTTCACGCAAAACTGTGACACACCACGACACACATTATACAATAATGATACACAAATTTCATAAGTGTGTTCAGTTCAGTTTATTGTAATTGGACTCTGCGCTTGAAGCGATAATTTGCCAGTGTCGAGTTAAATAAAATTATAAAGTGAAAAAGATGTTACTCAGTTGAACGCCATTTTGCGTCCCCTCACGTAAAACTTCATCGCACTGTTCAAGTGTGAAAGAATATATTTGATTAATGCGGAAAAACTTTATTCCAGTGTTATGATGACTTTCTGGTGTCTTACAATTGAAATATCTAGTGAGTTTTGCAGAGAAAACTTCTTTCGAGGAAAAGTCAAACTGGCGTCAGATCGTCAGAACGACACTTGACCTGATCGAACATTCCTATGAGGGAGAGAGTGAATAGACTAATTCCTAACCATTCCAAAAAATATAAAAAGCACAACTTTAATGTTTCAGTTATCTTCTGCCGGCATTCGGAGTACAACCATTTTTTTTATAAATTTATTAACGCTCCCTACCATTTTAGTATATGTACATAAAATAACTGATTATTATTTAAAACGCGCCGCAGACGTGCGTCTCGTAAAGCACATATTGAAAGCGCCCTAAGGCTTTCGAGGAATGCCGCGCCGTTAATGGCGAGACTCGGCTGACACTTTTGTTTGACATTAGCAAGGATTTGTCTACTAATAAGGAGGGTCCGACAGTTTGTCTGCATTCCATTTGCATTTTCGCAATGGATACTCTGTGTTAGGTATTTGTACCGAATAATGTTTAATTAGCTAACTTAGGTATGCTGATTTTTATTTATAGTCGGACACTCCTTATTAGCTGTATAAAGTATACCTCATTCTATAATGAGATTTTATACCAAGTAATTACCGTTTTAAATAAGAACTAAGTATCTATGATTATTTTTGGAATATTCAAATCAAACATTTGTTTGTGGCTTTGGTTATAGTATACTAGGAGCCCGCCCGGCGTCGCACGGGTAAAAAAAAATCCCGGTAATTTTTAAAGTTTTTTGTTGAAATTAAGTTATGACAAAGACAATTTTATTCACAATGAAGTACTCTTAACCAACAGCATATTTATTTGAATAAAGATTAATATTATTATGTTGATACAACTTAAACAAATTATTTCGATCAAATTAGGTACCATAAAAACGGTTTTTGTGAGTTAATCTTAAAAGATAGACATATACTATTGCAGACTGTTTTTTAGATCATTAAAAGAGCTATTATTCTTTAATACATATTTTTTGTGTATCTTGAACCGTTTTCACGGCGCACGCAACGGAAGGCTTCAAAGATGAAATAATTTATCCCGTTTTTTACACATTTACCACTAAATCTTTGCTCCTATTGGTCGTAGCGTGATGTTATATAGCCTATAGCCTTCCTCGATAACTGGACTATCCAACACAAAAAGAATTATTCAATTCGAACCAGTAGTTTCGGAGATTAGCGAGTTCAAACAAACAAACAATCAAACAAACAAACTCTTCAGCTTTATAATATTAGTATAGATTACGCCAAACTTAATTATTCATAAATGTATTCAAATCAAACTACTTCAAATCAAATGCAACTGCTAACCGATGTAATTAACATACGGATTAAGTGAATACCTTTAATTTTTGTTAAGAGTGGACCTTCACTTTATCCTTTGACTTACTCTGACTTTTTTTTACTTTTATAAGTTTCAACTCTGATTCATTAACCAAAACCAAGGTTAGATTGAATTAAAGTCTATATGCGCCATGATCACGGTTGAAAACCCCAGTAAATCATGGTAAATATCCCGTTATAAATCTTAATAGACCGATAACCGTCATAGTTTAAAAATTAGAACTTTTGTTTTGTTCTATTATATCGTTATTTGATATCCGCGAAACCATAACAGATTCTCAGATGAATATACCTACTACCGGCAACACATGATACTATCAACAAAGCATCAAACTGCCTAAAAAGGTGCCTCTAATTGGTCAGCGCCATCTAGGGGCGCGTGGGCGCATTGGAGCCGTGTGACCAACTGACAGACGTGACAAACTGCCGAGTAGGGTTAGGAATGCGCTTTAAATATAATATCTATATTATTATGTTTAATTTATTGTCTGTGAGTAGGTAGTTATAGTTTTATAGCTTAGCTAAACAAAGAATGGGTTTGTTTTCTGATAATGTGGAATCAAATGTTTTATGACTAGCATTTGTTTGTAAATGTTAAATGTTTAATAATATGTGGTAACTATGTTGTACACCATTATGTGGTAACTATGTTGTACACCAATATTTTTATAATAACAACATAAGAGATGAAAGCTGGGTTGTTCTATTCGCTTCTCAACTCAGTGTAAAAAATTGGAGTGAACTGTCAATTATTTCAATAAATTTTTATCTTTAATTTGACCTGTCGTATGCCCAGTGCGTCTAAGGAAATAAATGTTTTGACTTTGACTTTTTATTCTTTATGCATTGAACAGTGAGAACAATGTAAATCTGCATTTCATTATAATCGAAAAATAATAAATTACTACGTAAATTATAATCATAATATTACACAATATACACATTACACATTATTTGTACATTGGTCATAATTTTACACTATTTACCTACTAAAACTATAGTAATAGGCTTCAGGATGTTTAGTTGTCCTAAGTGTTAGTGACTACACTTTCAAATCTTTGTAATCCTTATTTTAAAAGGAAAAAGTCCAAAGGTTCTGCTTGAAAAAAACAAACAAACAAAAAACAGAACCTTGCTTGACTTTTGTACTATCAGGGCCTACAGAGGTAAAATTCTAACTGGAATAAATAGCTCACTCATATCACATACCTCTACATAATTATGTAACTAGTTAAAAAAGAAATGGGAAACTATATACCTAAGTGCCTCGGTAGAATATCTAAAAACCAATAAGTTTACTCGTACCCTAAAAGAAAAATCTCGCACTGAAAAATACAAAACAAAAAGTTTCAACACTAAAACCTTTTTAAAACATTTAACCTTTACAAAGACACAGAGCTTCCCTCAGCTTGTTGTCATCCAATTTGCGAGTCCCATACACAGACAGACGGACGGAGCGCCGTCGCCGCCATATTCCCTTATAGGGCTTATTACGTACTTCCTGTTCCGGGTTGAGGCGCTGGCGCGGGAATGCTGAGATTCTGTTTGTTTTTGCTTGAAAACTTTGAGACTGTGTTTGTTACTACTGAAAGTTCATTAGTTAATTATATGATCCATTGGTGTTGAGCTAATACTGACTGACTGACTAGTTCTGTTAGGTGATTGGCTTGCTTTGTTTATACTAAGGTCTTTTATGTACAATTACCTACATTATGTTATGTAATATTGCAGGTTTATACAAAAATATATTTTTAAGGTCAAAGTCAGAAAAGTTTTATTTCCTTTGAAACACAGGACATGGACATACATAGACATTTTAGGCAGAACACAAACCTACAAGCCCGGTCAGGTCCGTTCTGGCCCGACGATGACGGCTTTGTGGTAGATGTGTACATTTTGTATCCCTTTCTTACCTTCCGGTTAGCGGTTCCGGTAGCTCTATTCTGTTCTAGGCAGAGCAGAACAGAGCCGAGACGTATACTTAGACAATCGAAGAGGGTATAAACATAGGATAAGTTGTTGATGTTTCTGTTTCTTAAAATATTTCTTTCAATCTTTTCAGAGCGTCTCGACCAAGAGGACGGAGGCACGGAAAAGGAGCGCGACCACGTGAGCCTCAGCACAGGGCTGCGCAAGACTGACTTCTCCGAGACTTTCTACGGAGCGCGCAAGAGCCCCGCCGACAGCCGCGCCAGCCCCGAGCGCATCATGCCCCGCCAGGAGTCCCCCAAGCCCGCTCGCAGCCGCCAACCCTCCCGCATCCCCCACTCCCCCGTCCGCAACCGCACCCCCAGCCGTGGCAACACCCCCAGCCCCAAACACACCCCCAACCCGCAAACCTCACCCAAGCTCACCCCAAAACTACCCCCAACCTCACGCAACACCTGGTCCGGACGCACAGCTCCCACCCAAACCAGAGTCAAATCCAGGCCTGGTATCGGCACTGAAACGTTCGACAATCCCAACCGATCGCCAAAAGCGAAAGCTAAGATCGTCAGCACTCCACCTTCGGAAGCTTTCAAGCGAAACTCACCGCTCCGAGCCAGCAGCGCGACGCTGCGCTCTCCCCCGCAGAAGCCGCTTAGCCCTTTACTGGAACAGATCTTACGATCAACCGAAGCCGCGAAAGATGACGCGTCGGTTCTCGAAAAAATGAAGGAGATTATTCGAACATACTCAAAAGGTGAGGACTCCTTATCGAGGACGAGCTCGAAAGACTCTGACTACGCCGACTTCACGTCTGCGTGGGTGATGTCGGACGGGAAGCTGGAGCGGTCCACCTCCACCAGGCAGCTGGCGGCGCCGAGGAAGGAGAGGAACGGGCCCTCGCGGATCCCGGCGCCGGTGGCTCTCGGCTGCCGAAGGTCCAGCTCCACCACGCAGTTCCCCGTCACTGGGTGAACTGTTACTCGAATAAGTCGAAAGCACACAGCGCTACTGCTGTACACTACGGTTTGCTAAAAGGTGATGGAAAATAAGCTGTATTAATTCAAATAGTAATAAAATCTGTAGATCAATTCAATTAACATAGCATAAACCGTATTTGAGAATAACGTTGAAAACCAAAAGATCAATTATATTTTAGAATACCCTTGCTTTGTCATTTGCTGCTATTTTCATATTTTTCCCTTTTTTTTGAATAAAAACAGAATATTTTATTGATATTTTCTACTAGTTAGAATAAATAAGGCTCGAGTGGTGTGTGCTCTTGGCGGAGTGGTTACGTGAAAAGGACACTGTTGAAATAAAGTGGAGGAGATAAGATAGGCAAAGTGGTATGATAAGATTTGTCAGACAACATCATACCTTATTATGTACCAGTTTCGGGTTTTATTTGCGAAATGCCAGTTCTATTGACAATATTGCGAAATGTATACGTTTTTGTTATTATAAATTATTTTAAGTTTTTAGATTTTATTGCATTGTATTCAGTTAGAGTTTATGCCTAAACTTTTTTTAATATGATAAATGTATAATGTTAGGTTTTGGCTAAAATGCATGGTGCTAAGGAAAATACATTTATAAGTTAGGTATTTTATAGAAATGATGAGAATAATTCACAAATATGCTAGCTAGAATATGAATAATAAATATCAGTAGATTTTGTAGGACTATGTAATATAAAAATGTAGAACTAAATTAGGTAATTAATGTTAAATTTTAGGTTTACCATTTATATTCGTATTAAAACCTCTACAATTTATATTTAAATGACTAGGCCAGGTTCCCATCCGGCAAGTGTTTCATTTTAGCTGCATTTAACGAAATTTGGCATTCCAAGCGAGCCGGGCGATTGGCAATGACTTATAAAAAAGTAATCTCATTTTATGTAGGTTGTGAAGAGTGTAGAGCTTATAAGACAGATATAATTATAAGAATAGATTTATACTAATTCAGACGTGTATCGTGAAACAGAAACATCCATTTTCATACCTCAGAAATACATATATTTTTCTCAGAATATACATTTTCATTGTAAATTTCCATCGGACCGTCCGTATAAGCTAAAAAGATAAAATTTAAAGAAAGTACCTACCTAAGTATTTAAATAAGAAATTATTTTTCTTGTAAAACTGTCACTTCTTTCATTGAGCAATAAATATTTAATTAAATTTAAATTAATGATTGGAGTGACTAGACACATAGGTACATGTCAAAATCTATTGTAGCTTTTAACTCTGCTCTACTCTCTTTAATACATTGAAACACTAAAACAAACAAAATTATATTAATGTAGTGTTTCGATGGTCTTAATTTTAACTGTTTAATTAAGTTTACCTACTAATATTTCGTTATATTAAATATGCTCATGAAATATTTCTTCGGTACAATGGCCAATATTATATTGTCAACTTAGTGAACGTAAAAACATTACAGAGGTTTATATTGACTTCCTCTGGTATGTCAAACTCGAAATAATATAACAAGTGTTTTAGCGAATGAGAAGTTAGTAAATTGACCGTGTAATATTGGCCTGAGTAGAGGCTTACTATGTATGTTATCAAGTTAAACTAAGTTAGGTTTGTTTTGTATCTTTGAAGGTTACCAGTGACCATGCCATAGATATTGTTATTTTATGCACTGAATAAACGATACGATAAAATTATTGGTTTTACTTAACATACTATAAGTTTTTGAAGTGAAACTTCTTTAGAATCGTTGTGATTTGAAATCGGATGCAACGGAAATGGAAATAAGATTGGCTTACCTGTCGGGTAAGCCAATCTTAAACGCTAACAAGGTTAAGCAACTTTGCGCGAAGCCAGTACTTGGATGGGTGACCGCCCGAACAAAATCTTCTTGCATAGTATTTTTTTTTGTTTTTTTTTTATTCTTCTCATTCTTTTGTCGATAAGTTTCACTTTTATCATGTGTGAATCGCACACACACCTTTTTTTCTTTTTTTTATTCAGAAAAATATTGACACACGTCCGTTACCTTCGCACACAGAATTTGAACCTGCATCTGCGGGAAACCTAAAGTAGTAGGTAGTTAGTTTAACCTAAAAAGTGAGGATTATCACTTATTAAAATAAAAATCATTAAGATACCTTAGTTTGTCTAGTACCTTCATTAAACAATTCAGATCAGATCATATCAGTCACATTGTAGTGCAATTTGGTACGAGAAAGTTTTCAATTCAATTCAATTCCTCATAATTGGACTCTGCGCTTAAAGAATCAGTTTGTCGGTGTCAAGTTAAATAAAATTCTCAAGTGGAAAAGATGTTACTCAGTTGAACGCTATCTTGCGTCGCATTATTAAGATCACTTCACGGGGACTTCCTTAGCAGAGTATTATAATCACTACGTTGTAACCGTTATGTTGGTATTAACGTGATAAACATTATTTTTCTATTTATTGGTAATGACGTAAATGATGTTCCAAATCTAGGTATGGAGGTCCCGCCTCTTAAACGTAGTAATTATATTATCTTTGATAACGATTATTTTATCTGTTCCTCAACATTAATAATTACTTCCATAAAGACATTGTCAAGAAAATAAATTGGCGATGCAAAGATTATCCGCACGCCTCTAGCGGCGAAATTTAGAAACTGTCTAAGAACGACACTTTCTTTGTTTACATCTGATTTGTATTTATTACTAGCGACCCGCACGGGTATAAAAAGTTCCCGGCAATTTTTCCTTATTTGCTCACCATTTAGACCTACCCTGGACTACGACAAACATTTTAAAACCAAAATCAGCTCAATCGGCCCAGCCGTTCTCGAGTTTTAATCAGACTAACGAACAACAATTCATTTTTATTTATATAGATTTATGTTTTGCCCTGACGTTAATTGTAACGAAAACTGTCAAAGTGTCGTTCTTAGACAGCTTCACAATTTGACACGTAGAGGCGCTAGTTAGAATCTTTGCATCGCCAATACTTCAAAACAGTAATTTATTCTGTGCTTCAAAACTTCAAACTTACTTCAGATATCACTCAAAGTTATAGAAATACTTGGTTACAGAGCTCGAATAGAGACGCAAAATGGCGTTGAACTGAGTAAAATCTTTTTTACTTCATAATTTTATTTAACTCGACAATGACAAATTTCGCTTAAAGCGCAGAGTCCAATTTACAACAAACTGAACTGAACTGAAATACTTGGACCAGAGAGTATATACTTGGACAAAATAATTATTTACGTTTTCGGTGTTTTCCTCTACTGTCTAGTTTATTTAATTTTTTGGTATGAAAAACTACCTCATTGTAACGTTATTATAAAACTGGATCTGATCTCTAAGATTCGAGCTCATGGAGGGTCACATCGATACATCACGGAATTTTTAAAAATTATTTCAGTCTCATAGAGTCCGAAAGAGAGTCCGAGAGTCCGAAGTCTTCTGCAAGCTTTAAACCCTGGAATTATGGAGCAAAATGCTGTTCTCTTGGGATTCGTGATATACTTCGTTCTTCTTGGATTGGGTATTTACCTATAGGTTTTGATTTATTTAACATAAACATAAAATTGATATCGTTTTTGAATGTAAGATGTTGTACGATCTACAAATAATGGATCATGGTGTATTCAAAAAAATGTATAATTACAAAATAAATGATTCTTATTAGGAGGTGTTATTCTATAGATGTATGTTTTTTTATTTAAAAAATGTATCCATATACAATATCAGTCGCCGAACACTCGTTGTAGGTACAGGTTCTGCTTAGTTTGGGAGAATAAGTATTTAATTTATTTCAAATTAGCAGTAACGAGTATTATATAGATGTTGCACGTCATAAATTGTAAGTACCTGCAATAATAAATATTGCAACTCTCTGACGTTGCTTGGATAAAAAGCTTAGGTGTTAAGCATAAAGCTATCACCATAATGGGGCCATGCTGGCGTCGCCATTCTAGCCACGCTAGAAAATGAGACGTTACCATACCTATCTACGATATAAATCTAAATTTAAAATTAAAGAAAACCCCCCGATTCCAATGCCTTAATTTCCTTAAATATAAAACAACATAATATTATGTAATGTGGACGCGATGCGATTTCATTTGATACCCCACACTAGTATATTTGCAGATTTTCGGTTTTGCTTCCCCACTCTCACCCCCATAACTTTTAAACGGCCCAACCGATTTTCATGAAACATGTCTAAGAACACTCGCGCAAGACTCACCTTTCATACAAAAAAAACTAAATTGAAATCGCTCCATCCGTTCGGTCGCTATCTATGGTGACACAGACAGACAGACAGACAGACACGTCAAACTTATAACACCCCTCTTTTTTGGTCGGGGGTTAAAAAAATGACGCATGGCCATACTAGCACGCTAGAAAATGTTATTTTTAATTTCAGTTGTGCTCATAAACGAGATATTCTGCAAGTCCTACTGCAAGCGAAGCGCGCGGCGTCACCTCGTGGCGTGCCGGGGCTCCGCCACCGCGCTGGGGGAGCGCGGGGGCAGGCTGCCCGGCCACAGCGGGAAGGGAGACGCGGGCTACCGGATACAGCACTTGTAGAATAAAGAATTGCTGTAGACTCCTGTTCATTTTTATGTATACTGCAGAAATAGAAATGGGTTGGGTATTATCTCTTTATTAAAACTTGGAACGGTGGCTATTTATTTTATACGGTAACAGAGTATAGGATAACATTAGGAGAGCATTCACTTTAAGAATAATATAAAATATAAAAGTGAGACTAAAAGGCCCTTGTCTTCATCGTGCGGTGCTCGCGAACTGTGCCTTGTTCGTACAAACCCCCTGCGGCAGCTATGTAACCGTGGTGGTTAGTATTTATTTAAAATCTTCAAATAAAAGTTTAACGAACGGACTAGCTCACTATAGTGGCCATAGGCAGATGGTCGTTGGGGCCCAAAATGTTCGGCACTTTGCCTAGACAGGCAAAGTGCCGAATATTTTCCCTCAACAACGGAGTATTGGGTATTTAACTCCGTTAAATAACCAATCCAAGAAGAACGAAGTATATCACGAATCCCAAGGAAACAGACGTTTCCTCTTCATAGAATTGCCGAAATTGACAGAATCGATAGCTGCGGACAAAGATTTACATTCAGATGATAAAATAAGATAAAATTACTTTAATGCACATAATATAAATAATATAATATAAATACGTTACAAAAACCGTGTTGGCTAAGTAGGAACACACTCATATTCGGGGATATATTTTCAGTAATCTTTAAACATTCTGTAAGAGACATAATTCTTATTTTAATTTTTAGTTCAGGATACTGCGAATCGTAATAGTTAAAGAGCCAGCTTAAATCTGACAACACATTCTTTACGGTATCTGAAACTTCGTCCAGTGAGACTTCTATACCCAGTAAACAAGCAATGGGTACTGGCTAAGCCCGGCCGCGGTAGGTTTGGGGTCCCTCAGGTGAGTCAGCTATGAAAATAAAGTATATTTTTAAAGTATTTTACGGCGTCTGCCGTTTTAATATGTTTTAATATATCTCTTGATAAATTGAAAAATAATTAAGGCTGCTGATTTTAAAGGTTGCAAAATCCTGGCAGCCACTTTTAAAATTCGAAAAAAAAATTTTTTTAAGTATTTTACGGCGTCTGAAATTTTAATATGTTATATATTGAACTACTTTAAGTTTATATTGAAAATGGCTGTCATTTTTTCCGGTTGTAACTATCCGGTTTACAGCGAAACAATACCTGCAGTCCGTGCATACGTAACGTTTGTCCACCGTTGTAATTTTTACGTTCGTAAAATTTATGTAACATTAAAATTATATTAGTAAATGTAAATAAAATATATAAATATACAAATAAACGAACACATCTAATACTTTAAATGTGCATAATCATATTATAAAATTATTATAAAGATATAAAAAAAAGCAAACATCAATTAGATATTTGTATTATTCTTATCAGAATTTTTAGAAATAATCTATAATGATAAAATATTTTAATTTTTAATTTTCATCTTCGGAATCATCTCTAGATGGTGACAAGTCATCTTCTTCAACCAAGTCAGATTCTTTAAAAATAAAATACAAATTTTTAAATAAGCTCATGATAATTAAAATGCTGTTACAATAAATGTTACAATGCTGTCATTACCTTCAGGATTTAGAATTAAGTCACTGACAAAGCAAGGAAGTTGGTCTCCTCGAACCACTTAAATATGTAACGGTTTTCCATCTCCATACAGCCATATTGAAGGGAATTCAGTGATGTGGGCTCTTTCGCATGAGCATTTTTACAAATACTGGAAATATAATATAAATATCTGAAGGCAAAATTACATCTTTGTATTTTAGGTTTTGATGTTTTCGTAAGTCTAGAATACGCTGACACTTCAATAAGTTTCTTCAGAAAATAAAAACACTTTTTCGTCTTCTTGCGAGGCACTAATCACACACTTTAATTCATCAGCCATACTGATAAAGTAATGGAAAATAAATTGTCAATTTAATAAAAAATCTATAAATGCAATAAAAACTAGTATTCAAAGTATTATGTCTCGATACTTTCAACACGCAACTAACTTTTTTTGTTCGTAAAAGGAACTAAATCCCCACCACTCAGCCCTAACATTTATGTTCTTCTTCTTTTAAGAAGAAGATATTTGATTAAAGAGATATGGAGAGCACAAACTACTGATCTTACTTTACCACATGTTTTCTAAGCATAAACTGCAGGTACTTAATGAAAACCGGATAGTTACAACCGGAAAAAATGTCAGCCATTTTCAATATAAACTTAAGGTAGTTCAATAGATAACATATTAAAACAGCAGACGCCGTAAAATACATAAAAAAAAAATTTTTTTAGAATTTTGAAAAGTATCTGCCAGGATGTTGCAACCTTTAAAATCAGCAGCCACAATAAATTTTCAATTTATCAAGAGATATATTAAAACATATTAAAACGGCAGACGCCGTAAAATACTTTAAAAATTTACTTTATTTTCATAGGTGACTCACCTGAGGGACCCCAAACCTACCGCGGCCGGGCTTAGCCAGTACCCATTGCTTGTTTACTGGGTATAGAAGTCTCACTGGACGAAGTTTCAGATACCGTAAAGAATGTGTTGTCAGATTTAAGCTGGCTCTTTAACTATAAGGAATGGATGGAGTCGGGCTGACCAGAACTCAATGCAGTCATACCACTTACCATCTCAGAAAACATAATAAAGAAATTCTAGATTCAAAGCCTATGTCATTCAAATTGATGATATGCTTTATTGATAATTCATTTTCTCTTGAGCATCAAGAAAATAATTTATAGCGACACTAAAATCGCTTATAAAGCCAAAACAAGGTTGAAAAAATACACATGAATTATAAAAATCTCTTTATTTTGCTTCTCATTTAACTTATAAATGTAGTCATAAACCTTCAGTTTGCAATACAACCAATAGATGTCGCTAGTAAATTTTCATAGAAAAAATTTTATGGTCATTTCCGTGACCTGATATCACGTATAAATGTTACAGACTTATATAAAAACATTGATTGTATGGCTCGTATTATTCGTAGTTACATTCATTATATTTCTAATTGTAATAGATAACTAATTAAAGCATAATTTAGTTTTACACGACTAACTTATTTATCTTAAAGTATTTGTGACTTCGGCCAAACTTCCGTGTCAGCAACGCAGAAATCAGGACGCGAGACGACGAAAGGTCGCATAGGTGTGCGAAGAGACATAGCCAAGCTGTGTAGCGTCCAGCGCGCGGCAGACGCTCCCGCTTCGTAGTAGCTTTGGTCGCGCGGGTGTTGCCGAAGCTTAAAGGGGCAAGAGCCCTTATGAATGAGGTACTTATCTAATAATATTTACAAATTTTGTGACAGTATTGGCCTCTTTATATAATGTTGCAAGAAGTTTTACAATGTGACTGTTTGGTCCCTTTAAATGCTTTAGACATCTAAAACCTTTGTAAATTAGTTCAATATTTGTTGCGACTATTTTAGCAATAGGATATAAAGGTTTATTGTTCATAAATTAGTTATAATTTTATTCTATGTAGATATAAAGATAGAATATAAGATAGAAGATCTTGGTTCAGTCAAAATTGAACTCAAAGACTCGGCAACCCGTTTACGTGTAATTTTTTAAGAACTATTTCTCACAATATTCTTCAGAAGATTGTGAGAAATAGTTTTTTGGGCTGATATTATAAAGGTGAAATATGAATTGCAATCTATTCAGTCGAGCAAATGAGACCAATCCTTACCACATAATTAGGTACTAGAGGTATATCTATTAATACTAAAGTACTAGAGTTCTTTGGGGAAGATCTGGTCCATGGGAACCGCGTCGAAGATCTTGTTGGTAACGGAGCGGAAGACCCCGCTGAGGCTGGTCTCGTACGACTCCTTCAGCTCGTTGAACACCAGCTCCGAGTTCTCGTTCAGGAACCTGGCCATGGAAGTTTAATAAGATTAATCAGACAGTGAGGATGGAAGTACATCTAATTTAGGTGGAATTCCTTGCAAGCGACGGTTTTTATGAGAAGAAACAACAAAGTTATTTTGCTGCCTGAGGCGCAGGAGGTTGTGGGTTCGATTCTTGCCGGGAGACCAGATTTTGTACGATCTACAATTTCTGGTCTGGCTGTTTTCTATAATATAATGTATGTATTTACCAATAATCTTAACACCCAAAGTACTACCCCTTGGGGTCAGGTGATGGATGCTGTGTGAGTAGTCCGGAAATATTTACTTATTTATTTACTGTTGTTTGGGAGATATTCGGGTTTATGTGAATGCCCCATTATTTTTGGAACCGACTGTAGATTCCTGTAATAAATAAAGCGAATAGAAACAGCTATAGCAACTCACAAGTTCATCTGGTCCCCAAGCCGCTTGTCCCCGTTGAAGAGGTTGGAGAAGTACAGCGTGACCCTCTGCGGGTGGAACAGCACGCGGTACTGCTTGATGTGCATGTAGGTGTGCCCGTCGCGCGCCACCGGCTCGCCGACCAGGTCGTGCTTCACTTTCAAGTTAACTGAAAGTAATAGGTCATTTTAAGTGGAATATCGAATATTGGGTAAACCTGATAATATGCCAGCTAAACGAATATGCGAAGACGAGAGAATAATATATACTTACTTCTTCACATCTGACTGCTTTACTACTACTACAATTATTTTTCAGTAGCCTATATAATTCACAACGGAAATTTTGGCTTTTGACGTTTAATTTGATGAGATTTTATAGTGAACTGCTGGAAGAGAGGGGAGACAAAATCTTACGTCAGTGCCCGTGGTGATAAAGATAGACCGTTATCCTAGACCGTTTTGTTGACATCCTCGGTAAAGATGCCCCAAAATAAAAACAATAAATAAAGGGGCTTTTTTCGGGTAAAGGCCTACTCCAAGCTTTTCCACTTGTCTCTGTCTTAAGCTTTTTCAAGACAGTGTGTTTCCGCAGTTTTTCTTATTTCGTCAAAATATAGTTCAATTTAATGACTCTGGTATATTTTGGCTGTCGATGTACTTACACATAGTGATGTTGGCGATGCCCTTGCCCTGGATGGGCAGCACTAGGATGCGGCCCTTCATCACGTAGTCCGCGATGAACTCCATCTTGGGGGTGATGGATTCGGTCCTCAGGCGGTAGTGTTTTAGGTCAGCGCTGGAATTAACAAGCATTTACTTTTAACATTCCATTTGGGATCTCATATCTTTGGAAATATTTTCTTGGGAAATCATATTATCCAAACTCTATGGTCTCTATTCTTATTCTAATTCTAAGTGGAAGAACTGAGATCTGCACTGACATCTCGGCTAGGAGTGTTGTGCATTGTCCCCCTGCCTAACCAGGCCCCGACCAGCCCAACTCCCTGATGTAGCGGACTTTCGGTGTTTTAACTAATTGTTTGAGCAAGTCTGCGGATGTAGATGGGGTCTTCGCGTCCATGAGACGCCTCAACCCCGTCTCCTTTCTTATCTCTGAGACCCCTCAACCCCGTCTCCTTTCTTATCTCTGAGACACCTCAACCCCGTCTCATTTCTTATCTCCTTTTACCGGGTTACTAGTATGATGGATCAAAGTCAAAACGTTTATTTCCTTAGAAGCGCATGGCTTCACATGTACAGGTCAACTTAAAATTAATAAAACTAAATTTTAAACAAAAAATATCAAGGAAATAACATTGTCTTGACAGTTGAGAAGCGAATAGAACAACACAGCTTTCTCAGTTACTACAATTTTGTAGTTAGGTTAAGGGTTTTTTGGACTTGACATCTTAAAGTCTGGAAGTACCTATTATGTTTTATAATAAACATTTATTATATTGATATCGACTTGGTATCTACATAACATCATTATTTATTCCAGACATTCCATGGCGTCCACAGCTGAGCAAAGCATCGATCCATACAAGATACAAAATCATTTATTTCCATAGTTTGGTTTTACAAAACTTAGACACGTCAAAATAAATTACAAGAAAACAAAATAATCATAAGTGCTTAAAGATAAGTAGGAAATAAATTTATGGTATCTGGTCGCTTCGCTTTTTTTACACTAGAGCAAAGAAGCGATTAGAAACTCTAGCTCATTTTTGTATTGAAACTTTACAATCATTATTTGTTAGAGTGTTTTTGATTTTGTGTTGGAGCAGATTCCGTCCCAAGCAGTTTTGTCCTCAAGGTAATCCGATATATTATAATAAGCTTTTTTACAAAGATTGTTTTTTACAATTTTCTTAAATTTAGTAATTGACAACTGTTGCAATTCTTTGGGAATCTTGTTGTAGAAGCGTATACATTGCCCTTTGAATGATACATTAACCTTATGCAGCCTAGTGGTGGGCAAAGCGAGTTTATATTTATTTCTTGTATTTACATTGTGTTTATCACTACTTTTTGTAAACAAATTAATATTTTTATGCGTATACATAATGGCTTCATAAATATATTGACAAATGACGGTTAATATACATCCATAGATCCAATGATTAACCTCTATAGATTGTTGTAAGAGTACTGACTTGTAAGAAGTGAGCTTGGAGGTGGTCAGCCCGTGCAGCTTCACGTTCTTGTAGTGCTGCGAGATGCGCACCGGCCCCGCTCCGGCTTCTATCGTGATGCTGGACACCTGGAGGGGCTCCATTGAGGGCACTGCGAGGGATGATACTCCTGTGGGTGGTGTTCACTATGTTAGTGACAATTTTTTTTGAAGTGAAACGTCTATAGAATCGTAGTGATTTCAAACCGGATGCAAAAAGATGAAACGGAAATGGTAAGAGACACAAATACAATGCTTTATTTAAATTTAGTCTCAACTACGAAGTATCGCGCAAAGGGTTATTGCTGTATTTTATTTATATTATTTTGTAACATACTTTATGTAATACGCTTTATTGAAGTAATATAAATAATCCGAATAATTACAGATATATGTTTGTTTCTCTTATCATTTTAGCAGATGCGTTCATTTACCCTTTTTTTCTATTCGATATATATGTATAATATTTATAGTTCGTAAGTAGTAGACTCCAATCGTGCGTCGTAGCTGACACACACACACTTTTTTTTATTCTTCTTATTCTTTCGTCGATTTACTGAAGTTTCACTTCTATCGTGTGTGAATCGCACACACGATAGATAGATTCTTTAGAATCGTTGTGATTTGAAATCGGATGCAACGGAAATGGAAATAAGATTGGCTTACCTGTCGGGTAAGCCAATCTAAAGGTTAAGCAACTTTGCGCGAAGCCAGTACTTGGATGGGTGACCGCCCGAACAAAATCTTTTTGCATAGTTTTTTTTTTTTCTCATTCTTTTGTTGATTTACTGAAGTTTCACTTCTATCATGTGTGAATCGCACACACACCTTTTTTTTTTTTATTATTATTGATAAGCCTTCATTTGACCACAATCTCACCTGATGTAAAGTGACGATGTGGTCTAAGATGGAGCATGAAGGCCTAGAAGATGGCTTCTCCGGACCACATTACGAAACACGAAAAAATCGCTTCACGCACTGGAACAGCCCGGAGGGTGGTGACAAGCCGCGGCCGAAGCCTCCCACCAGAGACTGTTCTTAGCACCACCCGGAGGTCACGTAAGGATTCAGAGGGTTACCACTTACGGACGTGAACAGACAAAACCTCCTGAAAATTCTAGTTTTAGGGGTTTTGTAGGTGTCAGTCGAAGTATTATTATTTACACAGCAAGTTAAAAACCTGTTAAGCATAATCATGACACTATAAAACTTAAAAATACCAGTAAAATACAGAAGATGAGTATCCGTCCAGTCAAATTTGGAATACACCGTATTATTTAACTTGGAATGCTTTCAAATGTTAGAAAATAATTGAAAATAGTTACCTTTAGCCATCTTCTGCAGAGCGTCCGGGACGGCCGCCACCAGACAGTTGTTGAGGTTCTCGTCATCTCGACACCGCATGAAGTTGTCCGCTGGAAAGAAAATGTAAACTTTAATAAGCAGGAGTTTTATGTAGAGAGTTGGTTCAAGAATATAATAGTAGGAAATGACTTCTATAACAAAATGCTTTTTTAACCCCCGACCAAAAAAGAGGGGTGTTATAAGTTTGACGTGTCTGTCTGTCTGTCTGTGGCACCATAGCTCCCGAACGGATGGAGCGATTTCAATTTAGTTTTTTTTGTATGAAAGGTGAGTCTGGCGCGAGTTTATATGAAAGGTGGTTGTGCCGTTTAAAAGTTATGGGGGTGAGAGTGGGTAAGGAAAACCGAAAATCTGCAAATATACTAGTGTGGGGTATCAAATGAAATCGCATCGCGTCCACATTACATAATATTATGTTTTTTTACGTTTAAGGAAATTATGGCATTGGAATCGGGGGTTTTCTTAAATTTTAAATTTAGATTTATATCTCGTTTATATCCTACAAAAGTTACGGATCTTGTTGTGTTCTGATTAAATTTACTCGCGTTTAGGATTAAATTATTTTACGCGTTTCCAACTCGGGCTTTCGAGATAACTGTGTTAGATAGATAGATAGATAACTCTTTATTGTACACAACAATTATAATACAAACAGTAAACAGTAGCAAGACAATACATCGGAGTAGAAAGGGCGGCGCGTTCCAAACTCAGGCTTTCGAGAAAGTCAAAGTCAAAGTCAAAGTCAAAACGTTTATTTCCTTAGAAGCACATAGCCTACATGGACAGGTCAACTTAAAATTAATAAAACTAAATTGCTTAAATAACAAATATCAAGGAAATAACATTGTCTTGACAGTTCGCTTCAATGTTTTATACTGAGTTGAGAAGCGAATAGAACAACACAGCTTTATCAGTTACCTATTACAATTTGTAGTTATTACAATTTTGGAGTTCTTATTTATAGGTAACTATTATAAGTTAAACATTTACAATAAAAAAAATTTTGAGATAAATGTGTTAGATTATACTCTTTATTGCACACAACTATTATAATACAAACAGTCAACAGTAACAAGACAATAGACAAGGAGTACAAAGGGCGGCCTTATCGATGTGAGCGATCTCTTCCAGGCAACATTTGGATGGACAGGAAAGAAATAGAACGAGATAGATAGTGGCGTAACGTAAATAGGAATGAATAAATACCAATTCAACTATTGTAAAACTATTTACAGATAAAATTGAAACGTATCATTATACCTACTTACATAATTTCTAAACTATATCCTAATAATTGTCCAATTAGGGGTCTCTCTGTAGTTAGTAAGTGATTAAGTTCTGATGATGTATATATATTCACAAATTCATCGAGAAATTAATTTGCAGTTAAAAAAATCCCAATTAGGGATTTTCCACCTTTATCAAAAAAGTCCTACTTCTCTATCTTCCCTAGCAGGGAGAGATAAAAATATATTTATATAAAAAAATACAAATATATTTTTTTATTTTATCTGTCTTGAGTATAACTATTAACTTATACAGCGTAAACTGAATTTAACAATGATCATGATCAAAGATCAATATCAGGTTACATTATTAGCATTGACGAAATTTAATATGTCGGATTTGTGAAATGTGAGCTTATCATATCTTATCAGTAATCACTTAACTAGACCTTGTATCCACTAACTTGTAATTAACCCATTTCTTAATGAATATCATTATGACAAATTATATTTTATTTATTTACATTAAAATTGCACAATATGCTTGGCTTTGTTTTTAGATTACTCAGATTAAACATTTGTTAAATTTGGATGTTTTAGATAATGCGACATATCCTGTTCTTGCATTACAGGTTATTTTAACATATTATTTTAGCCTTCCATTGTATTAAGCTGTGTTTTAAATTGGAACTTCAAAAATTTACGTAAAAATCATCGCATTATACTAGCTCCACGTTGTTTTACTAAATGAAAAATAGATAGTAGCCGATTCTCAGACCTACTGAATACGCATATTTGGTAAAAATAGAAAAAGCCGTTTCGGAGGAGTACGGTAACTAACATTGTGACATGGAAGTTTTATATATTAGAGATTAAGCAGGAGAGTTATAGTTTCTTTTAACGCACTTATCTCAAGAACTACTGGTCCGATTTGAATAATTATTTCAGTGTTAGATATCATATTTATCAAAGATGGTTAAAGGCTTCTTTGATACGGCTATCCGCGGGAAAAAACGCCGTTCGCGGAAAAAATCGAGGAAGACTATAGGCTTTGATACAGCTACCGCCGGAAAACATATTTCCCGCGAAAAAATAAAAAACACGGCATCGCTGTGGCTAATAATGTATACAAAGATTAGCAACCTGCCCGAGATGCACACAGCAGGGTCGCCTGCGCTTGCGACACTATCGTCGAATTACGCACTCGAAACCGTTACAAGGTCGCCGGGAAAGGTCTCCGGACAGGCGGACGCTGCAACTTGCATGCGGCAAACGGCCACACTCTCCAATTTGCAGAAATATATATATTTGATCGCTCAAACCACACTGACTTGAAGGTTGTCACGAACTATTTTCACAGATGCGTGATAAATCAATTTGATGAGTATTAGATTGTTTTATACAGAAAGGGTTCCGTGCATTTCAACAGTTTATACGCGGATTGTTGTAAAAAGAAACTCTTGGAAAAAAAAATGTTTCTTGCCATTTCGCTACGGTACGCTAAAAATGACACTCATTCGTTTTTCTCCTTAAGGATACATCTTATTAATATGTTGTACCGAGTATAAAAAGAAACGAATTTTTAACCTCATAACAATCACGAAATACAAAAACACTATAATATCTAGTAACTTGAAATTTAGCGTTAACCTATATCATTAAAGGACCCTCCAAAACTCATTAAGGGGGTGAAACAGAGCTTGAAAGTTTTTATAAAAGTCCTTTGTTTGTAAAGTTATTCGGTAAGGAATTCTGTATGACGGTTCTATAAAGAAAGCTATGCAGTACAGGATTTCTGATCGGCCGAAATGGCACTTTTATGAAAGGATTCACCTTGTCTACGTCGGTAATCATTCTTCTACGTAACTGCTTATAACTATTTTCATAGCAATTTCATTTCGGATCAATATGATATCAACACAACACATTGGTCGAACATATTCTTTTTCAAGCACTTAGTTATTTTGGATGAAAAGTCTACTAATCAAAGTTTGATTCAGCGTTCGACCCCTTTCTCAAAGCTAGACCTACTTGCTTAGACTGTAAGTCCGAGGTATTTATCCACTCTAACGTCCAGCGCCCGCGGCGTAACTAGGGACTAACGTCCCAGCGCGCGTTACGCGCGCCGAGCGTGAAAAACGCCGCGTTTTTTCCGTTAAAACTATTTATCACATAAAAAGTACTAAACCTATTTCAAAACCAAAAATGTATTTATTTTCTTTATTATAATTATATAAACTTGAATAATAATATGAATCATCGTACCTACATCTTCATTTACTAAAAAATTATCAAACATAGGACGGTAGCATTTTTAGACTGATTTGGAGACCTATTTTGATAAATTTAATTATAATACTTCCTCTGAACATTTAATTATTATTTTGGTACCGTTTTAACGGGGTTGGAGTCTAGTTTTTTCAATAACATATTTAATTTTAATACAGATATCACAAGTAAATCATAAAGAAATTAACTTGCGAAAAATAGGAAAATGGCGGAAAATTTCTCTCACTTTATTGTCAAAATATTTTTTTTTTCATAATTTTTGTTGCCATGTATGGGTTTTTCTAATTAGAATTTAGTAGAATAATTATTGACAATGACATCTGACATTGACACTAGCAACTTGTCTTATTAGAAAATAAAGAAAATCCGAAATAAAAAAAACAAAAACTCGTGTGGCACTCTAGTACCATGGACGTTAGTCGGCATAAAGTTTTGTGGCACTACAGTACCACTGGACGTTCAAGTGGAAATACACCTCAACAACAGAAGAACAAAGCACCCTTAGAAGGTACAAATTGAAGCTACAGCTACAATTTGGGCTTTGAAGGTGAAATTGAGATAATGAGAAAACGGAAGCACAGATTTTCATTAGTCATACAGCCCGGGAACCAAACCCGCAATACTAGTTTCCTCGTACAATGAAGTTGTTATCTAACTGCGAACAATAGCCGTGTGCGTCGATTACGACGATTACGAGGATTACGGCGATTACACGGGAAGTCGCGGTTACGGCCGTTACCGCATCGAAGAAAGTGCTGATGCAATACTTGGTACTGGGATTCTGTGGACCGGACACTTTTAGTAGGTATCTATCAAACATTGTACTGTACCACTTTTCTGGGATTGCAATAACTTTTTTGACGACATTAGTGGCTCGGTGGGAGATGATCCGCCTGAGGCGCAAGATTTTGTACGATCTACAATTTCTGGTTTCGGGTTCGAGTGTTTTCTATGTATATAAAGTATGTAATTACAAAAAAAGTATCTATGTAGTATATTAGTGGATGTAGGTGATGCTGTGTGAGGTCATCATCATTATCACCCTATTAACGTGCCCACTGCTGGGACACAGGGACTTCTCTTTTGACGAATATATGAAATTGCCGGAAATTGAAAAATGGTAGGTAGGTACCTACAATCCAAAATCATTGAAATTATACCCGTTTTTCCATTAAATAACGTTTTGTTCAGTATAATGACTTTCGCATTTTCTTTGTCAAAATTAGTGTTTTTCCTAAGCAGCTACGTAAAGGCTCCCGGCCCCTGGATCCTACGCCGTTACGTCGCTGCTTCATTCTCTTGAACTTGCGGACTGGTATAACTTACCAAGTTAAGGTGGTTGTATGCGCTAACGCGACTTTTTCAAATTGATATATCTACTTTATGAGTGAATAAATATATATAAAAAAAATATATGTTGAAAAATAGATATTAAATTACAACTTGAACGTTTGAAATTATTGTATCTTCATTATTACTTAATAAAAAAAATATTCAAAGTAAGGCATTTTTTATCCGAAATTTGGATATATCTTTTAAACGGTATTGAGTTTGAGTATTTTTCTTTAACTTAAATATTAGTCAAAGTATTCCACACAAACTGTACGTTTGAAAATTAAAACAAATGATTTATACGACTACAAATAATTATTTTATGTTTTCGGTATGAAATGGAACGACCGGGTCTGTGCGGGGGCGACGGGCGGCAGTGTGGCTCAGACTATCGGACGGGGAGGTTGTGTCGCGCGTCTTCGTCATCGGTCCAAATGCATTTTTCGATGTAACCGTATAACGATTATTGTTTGCGCATGGACTCTGTTGTTTAGTTTTATATTTTAGAAATAGGTATTTGAGCTCGGACTTTTGTATATTCGTTGGACAAGTTCAGTAAGCAATTAGCAGGAATATAAGTTAGTAATAAATAAGTAATGATTATACTTACTACCTACCAACTAGTAAATTAAGTACCAAGCTAATATAATAAGTACCTACCTATTAATATTTATAAACAAAAAAAAACACTTATGAAAAAGTTGTTTTTTTTTATAAGGGTTACCTAGTAAACTAACTCTGACTCTGAGTGCCTCGTAGGCGCGGTATGCGAATGTCCGCTTGCAGAGCAAAAGGTAGCGGGTTCGATTCCCGCCGAGGGTAAAAGTGTTTGTATGTTCTGCAAGCACTTTTCTCCTTGGTCTGGGTATTTAATATGTATAATAAAAAATATCTTTAAATGTATGTATATTATATTAAGTATATCAAATATCTAGTACCTACCCGTAACACAAGCTTAGAGCTTACCACGGGACTAAAATGTTGTTGCGTGAATTGTCTGGAAATATTATTTATTTATAACTAGCACAGACTAGTATAAATATAATTAAAAATTATATAATGAATTAATTGTTATATATATTTTATGTCACCGCACCGTCGAGTTATTTGCTGTGCATTATCCTCTCCATCCTAAGGTTGTCTGGAAGAAATTGCTCTAAGCAATAAGGCCGCCCATTACGCATTTTTGTATTTAGCTTTAAGTCCCTTTTTGTATTGTGATATGGTGTGTAATAAAGAGTTTTATTATTATTATTATTACTAGGTAGATGATACAAACAAAGTATATACAATGTGTATTTTCGAACCTTGATCAAACTAAATGCGGATACACGACATACATTTATGGATAAATATAGGATAAAAAAATTATATGTTGGCTATTTAAAAAAAAACCAATATTTTTTTATGAAAACTACTTCGTATGGTTTTTTATTCGTTTCTGTTTGAGTACCTAAATGGTGTATTTTATTCAAAGTAGGCTCATTTGAAAGCTAGATAGTTTACATCATCATCATCATCAGCCCTTATCCCATATTACGTGGGGTCGACGCAACATCTTTCTTCCTTCCATTTTCCTCTGTCACTCGTCATCTCAACACTCATTCCTTCCTTCAAAGTTCAAAATTAATTTATTGCGTAAATACATGTTACAGCGTTGTTATGGCTTAAATTTTACATGGACCAATGTATTTTACCTGTCCAGGCATGCAATTATAAAATTGGCATTACACTATTGAATAAACTAAAATAATAAAAATCTAACAAAATACAGTACTAAATAAATTTTTATAATTATTAACTTTAAATTAATTTCATTAAACATTTATAACATCAGTAATCATCATAGTAAGCAAAAATTCAAAGTCATAAAACTAATTATTGTACAATTTAAAAAGTCATTATCTTAGAAACATTTTTGTCAGTCATTTTTGTTCTTACGCATGCCATCCTTAAAACAGTCCATCAATATTTTCTTTGACCTACCTCTTCCCACATATCCATCAACACACATATCTAACACTCTAAGCTAGATAGTTTACCTAATTAAGAAAATTCAAAACAAAATACAATTTTGGTACAAGAGCCCGCTAAATTTTTTTTTGTAGAAATTTACCAAAAAATTTTTTTTTTATTTTTTTGTTGATCTATAATTTTAAAACTTTTTTGCATTATTTATTAAACTTCATAATATTTTTCAAAGGTTGTCTGGAAGAAATTGCTTTAAGCAATAAGGCCGCCCATTATGCATTTTGTATTATGCAAGTCCATTTTTGTATTGTTTTATCTTGGTTTGTAATAAAGAGTTATATTATTATTATTCTACAAATTCTACAAAGAGTATGGGTCTACCTTTTTTCGTTGTCATGTTGTTAGCCATTTTAATTAGGTACTTTCTGCCTTGTAGTGCCAAATATAAACAGACAACAAATTATGTATCTTAAGTTGCATTAAAATGATCACGCACGATTGTGGTGAAGTGAGCTGGAGCGTCACCATGAATCACGCCAGCGAATGAAATAAGAAACGATCGCGATGTACTAAAAAGAACTTGTGAACTGAACGTGGGTTTACTTGCAACGATATGCATTGAGGAAAATGGTTGGCATTTTGAACAATCAATAAATTAATTGATAGTACCTATTAACTTAAAGTGTTATATTACTTAATCTTATCATTATCCACCGTTAATATCCCACTTTTGGGCAAAGGCTTCGTTCCGTTTCATCTTATCTTGCCTTGTTTCATTACATAATTTGCTGTCTGTTGATCTCTGTACAAGGCAGAAAGTACCTAATTCGAATGGCTAATAACATGACAGCAAAAAGAGTTTAATTAACCTTTTTGGTACGTGGGCTACCCACCAACCTTAGAGTATCTATGGATACCAACAGTGTCAGTCGCGTAGCATTTCAAATAATTTTATACTATCTACCTGAAACTTAAAAGGAAAAGCAAAATACCACGAAAACTTAGTGACTGACCAAACATCTGAAATTGTACTCGTCTTTATGCCCGATTTTCTAATCCTATGACATTATGAATATTGCAGATACTACCTAGATTCTATCAGACGATTGGCCTTCAAGCAAAAACCAGACATTATTCATAAAATTAAAACCCTTACTTTTTAGAAGAGATTTGTTGTATAAATTATGAAGTTTAATATGACATGCAAAAAAGTATACCTCAATAATCCAGTGTAAAAGTTACAGATTAAAAATAAAATAAATATCTATTTTTTTGTTAAATTTCTACAAAAAAAAAGTTTTGATAGGCTTTTGTACCGAAATTGTATTTTCTTTTAATTTTCATAGCTAGGTAAACTATCTAGCTTTTTAATGAGCCTACTTTGAATAAAATACACCGTTTACTCAAACAGAAACGAAGAAAACACCAGATGAAGTACCTAGTTCTAATAAAAAAATATTAAATCGACTTTTTTAAATAGTTTACATAAAAAAAATCTGATATTTATCGATTAATTTTTGTCATGTATCCGCAAATTCCGCAAATCCGCGTTTGATCAAGCTTCGAAAATACACATTGTATAGGTAACTAGCCTACCCTGGCAGGATTGGCTTAGGATCTTATTATTAGGTTGGTAGTTAGTAAGTAAAGAAAACCTAGTTAAAAAAACATACTTATTATTTATTTATTTATTTGTTATATTAGAACCACCAACAAGAAAATACACTAAAATAGTTTAAAAATTAAGGTTCATTAATATCTAATAATAATATATAATTAATTTTAACAATACATTTTAAATTAAAAAGAAAATAACATAAGCACAAACGCATAAATCTCTAGGTAGAATAGTTTTAGTGTAATAATGATGTAGTTGGAAAGTCCTTATTTACGGCGTCGCGACTCGCGAGGACCCGGCACGCGTGACCGCTTGCCGAGAGCGCAGGCCGCGCTCTGCGTCGTAAAAATGTAGCGGGGAGTATACGGTTGGCGCGGGGAATAATTTTGACTCCGCCCGAATCCTCAAGGCCGTTGGCCCATACAGGCGCCTTAATTGTTGCAGATATTACGTGTTTATTGCGTGTTATAATGTACATGAGCATTTGAACAATTGCTCACGATTCTTGTGTAAGATGAGATGTTTTATTTCTGCAACAAGCTCGGCATAATATTTAATATCTCCTGTATTGTATTATTAGTTAATGTCGCAATAAATCTAAATTTAAGATTTACGAAAAACAACCAATTCCAACGCCACCATTTCCTTAAAAGTAAAACACCATAATATTTTGTAATGTGCACGCGATGATACCCCACTGGAGTATATATGCAGATTTCTGGTTTTCGACGCCAGTACTCGGATGGGTGACCGCCCGAACAAAATCTTTTTGCACAGTATTTTTTTTTTATTCATCTCATTCTTTTGTCTATTTACCGAAGTTTCACTCCTATCATCTTCTATTTGGATGAATAGGATCTGCTAGGAACACGAAAGACGTTGCACAAAGATCATTGCATAGGTATAATATGAAAAAGAAATAAAAATAAATACATACCTACATTATATAAAAGAACAATAGAAAATATATTTACACAGTATAATAATTATCATCATCATCATCACCCTATTAACGTTCCCACTGCTGGGACACAGGGACTTCTCTCTTGGCGAGAGATATTAGGGTTTAGTTCACCACGCTGCTGGCCAAGTGCGGGTTGGTGAATGTCACATGTCCTTCAAACTCTTAAAAGTTCTCAGAGCATGCAAGTTCCCTCACGATATTCGCCTTCACCGTTAAAGCACGTGTTTAAAGCGCGCAGGAAGAGTGTTCCATAGACAAGCTGCCCTTACAGAGAAAGAGGCACCATAGAATTGTGTGGAGTGATTAGGAGTTTTGAGCAGAAGAGTATCAGTGAAACGGAAAGATTGTAGATGAGACTGGTGAAGGAACTGAATTCGACTTTTAAGATGCGGAGGTAATAAATCTAAATTTAAAATTTAAGAAAAACCCCCCGATTCCATTGTCATAATTTCCTTAAACGGAAAACAACATAATATTATGTAATGTGGACGCGATGCGATTTCATTTGATACCCCACACTAATATGTTTGCAGATTTTCGGTTTTCCTTACCCACTCTCACCCCCATAACTTTTAAACGGCACAACCGATTTTCATGAAACATGTCTAAGAACTCGCGCCAGACTCCCCTTTCATACAAAAAAAAACTAAATTGAAATCGCTCCATCCGTTCAGGAGCTATGGTGCCACAGACAGACAGACACGTCAAACTTACTTTTTGGTCGGGGGTTAAAATGGATAGAAAAAGGACAGAATAAAGGAGATTGAGCATATGAGCATTGCGATTCAGACGTACAGGCAGCAATTTGAGTTTTATCCAATTATCTAAAAGATTTTGAGAACAGCTTAAATAAATGATTCTCCGGGTTTAATATAATTAGATACATTAGGAATATCTTATAATCAATCATTATAGTCAGTTATCTTTTAACCCGTCAAAATATAAACAAACAGTACTGAACTTTGAATTAACAACCAGTAAATATGAATAATGTCTGAGTTCAAACAATAGCGTGCGCATTGGTATGCCGCGCGACTCTCGGCCTTCGGTTAACTGCGGTAAGGGTCATTATCCCTGAGCTTTACGATTATTGGTTCTCCTTACTCTTGAAAAAGGTCGTAAGTCCAAACTAAAATAACTTCCCCTCGTACTCATAGAATTAAAAAAAAATTAGACATAGGATGTTAATAGATAGTTTGATAAAATACGTTATTCATAAACCTAATTTCGTACAACTGTTTAATAACAGTTAAATAAAAGCTTTTTACCCTTGTTTATCTCTATAATAGTCACAGAATAAGTCATAAGTAAAATAGCCGTGTTGGCTAAAAAAAGCTGTGTTTGCTAAGTGGGAGGACACTTGACTTTTATTCCGAAGGTCGTGGGTTCAAACCCCGCCACGCACCTCAGGATTTTTCTTCTTGAGAAATTTATGTGCGCTTTAAGCACGTGCTTTAACGATAAAGGCAAACATCGTGAGGAAACCAGCATGTTCTGAGAACTTTAAAAGTGTATGAAGGACATGTGGCATTCACCAACCCGCACTTGGCCAGCGTGGTGAATTAATGCCTAATCTCTCTCGTCAAGATAGAAGTCCCTGTGTCCCAGCAGTGGGAACGTTAATAGGGTGATAATGATGAAGTCCTAAGTAGGTCATTGTGCGTTTTAGCCAATTCTATGAAATTAGAGACAATAGCAGTTTTTAAGAATTTGACCGTTCCCAGGTTTATCCGACTTAGAAAGTAGGAGATTCTCAATGCTACGTCCGTTTCCGATTATAGTACAAGAATATGCATCTAACTACAAAAAAAATACAAGTTCTTTTCTAAATCAACGCAATCAGGAAAATGAATTATAGCCATCAATGCCCGATTTCGATCGAAGCCACAAACTGTTTTCCAGTTAAGACAAAAGCTACTACACTCGAGAGCAATGAATCACTCAAAGAATCCAAAAAATCTCGGAAAGTAAGAATGCTAGGTTAATGCAATAAATTGTATTTAATAGACAATTTAATACTCCTTTAATGAAAGTAGCGTAAGATATGTGGAAGAAATCCTCAACGAACACGTTGGTCCATTTATGGTCAATTTGGGTGAGGATGCTATATTTATGCATGACAATGCCCGACCTCATACAGGTAGGATTGTGAATGACTACCTTCAAGAGATGAACATTACTTGTATGGAGTGGCCAGCGCGCAGCCCGGATATCAACCCGATCGAGCATGCTTGGGACGAGCTAGGGAGATGCGTAAAACAACGAAACCCTCCCCAATCACGCTTCCTGAGCTCAAAATTGCTCTCACAGAGGAATGGGAGAATATTCCCCAAAATCGTATAAGGAACCAAACCGCGTAAACGCAGTAATGGAAGCACGAGGAGGTAATACGAAGTATTGAAATTCAAGAAAATCGTCATAAAGTTTAAAAAATTGCATGTTTCCTATTTTTGTTTTAAGGAGAGATCAGCAGTTTTTTTTCTTTATGTAATTTTGTGTAAATAAAATGTATGGTGACTCATATTTTTTTAACTTTCATTTAAGGAGTATTAAATTGTCTATTAAATACAATTTATTGCATTAACCTAGCATTCTTACTTTCCGAGATTTTTTGGATTCTTTGAGTGACCCGGATTCATTGCTCTCGAGTGTATTTAACGCGATTTGCGAAATGCACATTTAGCTATGGAGCCCGGCATAATCTATTATTACGCGGGCAAAGCCGCAGGCGGGCAGCTAGTAGGTAACAGTAATTAACCATAATTGATAAAGTCAAGAGAGAAGTCCCTGTCTCCCAGCAGTTTTTCTTATGCTGGATAAGCCTTTATTTGACCACAATCTCACCTGATGTAAAGTGACGATGTGGTCTAAGATGGGGCATGAAGACCTAGAAGGTAGATAGAAGGCTTCTCCGGGTCACATTACGAAACACGAAAAAATCGCTTCACGCACTGGCCCAGCCCGGAGGGTGGTGACAAGCCGCGGCCGAAGCCTCCCACCAGAGACTGTTCCTAGCACCACCCGGAGGTCACGTGTAAGGATTCAGAGGGTTACCACTTACGGACGTGAACAGACATAACCTCCAAACAAGTGGGTACATTAAAGTATGATGATGATGGGCTTAATGTTGACCTGTACGTCTAAGGAAATAAACGTTTTGACTTTGATGATGATGATGATGATGATAAAATCTAAAATAGGTATATTTAGTATAAATATATAATCAAGTCAGGATATTAATAAATATTTTTTCGTGTTTCGTAATGTGGCCCGGAGAAGCCATCTACCTTCTAGGTCTTCATGTCCCATCTTAGACCACATCGTCACTTTATATCAGGTGAGATTGTGGTCAAATGAAGACTTATCGATCATAATAAAAAAAAATAAAAAAAATTATCAAAAGATATAAGGAACTAATATTCTGAATTTGTATAGAAAAAAATAAGACGAAGTAACGTAGCTTACCAGCGATATTCGGGGCTCGAACCCGCGACTTAGGTACATTATAGTGCTGACCGTTAGTTATAATATAGTCTCAACCTATAAGTGGGGTTAATTACCTTGTAAAAACCAAAACAAGAAGAACAAAAAGGCTTTAATATAAGGAAATTGTAATCTTCCGAATACCAGATATGTGAGATTCTAACTGTTCACGTCGTGGCGTTACTCGTGTTTTGGCATTTTCCCTCGGGAACAAGGTACAATTCCACGGTAAAAACCAGCTCCTCAGCTTTATAATATTAATATAGACACGGCTTAATACTATTTACGTATCCGTACCTTGTCATAAATTAACTGTAAGTGGACCTGTCCACGTATGCCCTGAGCTTCTACGGAAATAAACGTTTTGACTTTGACTTCATATCGACCTTTTCGCG
Source organism: Gymnoscelis rufifasciata (assembly GCA_929108375.1). Lineage (NCBI taxonomy): Eukaryota > Metazoa > Arthropoda > Insecta > Lepidoptera > Geometridae > Gymnoscelis > Gymnoscelis rufifasciata. Next base: position 13,131,927 of record OV815323.1, on the reverse strand, counting down.
GCTTCTCTAGTTTCACCATTTGTCCCTCGAGAATATGATAATTTCACGCGATAAAAAAATAAGTAAAAATAGTTTTCATCCCCTTCATTTTTATATCAGTGCAAGTCTTGAGATAAACCCTTTCAAAAAACTATTCGGCTCATCTCGTAATTTCTGAAACTAACAAGATTAGTGCATTTTGGTAAAAGGCGCTATTTGCAAACCTCAGCCCCTACGGAGCTAAAAGGGGATGTTTATTTATGTTTGAAATGTAATAATTCATAATTAATTGATTTGTAAGAATTTAGGGTACATTATTGCCAGGTCTTAAAGCTATTATCCTACAAAATTGTACCATAATAAGGTGCTCAAACATTTAACATAATTTTATAAATTTAACTAGCTGACCCCAGCAAACGTTGTTTTGCAAAATGAAAAATAGATGTTGGCCGATTCTCATAGATACCGGATAAGCACAAAAAAAATCATCTAAATCGGTCAAGCCGTTTCGGAGAAGTATGGCAACGAAAACTGTGACACGAGAATTTTATATATAAGAGATAGAAAACAAACACAACCGAATTCGAATAAATTATTAAATATCAATACAAGAATGTCAATTAATTTTCGTTTTTATCATTTATGAAAAAAATCATAATAATTTGATTCTAAAATAATCAATGTCAAGTCTTTAAAGTTTGTTTGCAAGTTTGTAGGAAACCGTTTGATAATAAAAATAGTTCGTGTATAAAAACATTTAAGATTTTGCCTTTTCTAATAATCGACTCATAATCGGTCCAATAGTGTTGTTGTTGAATGTAATATACATATAAAATTAGTATAAAAATGTTTTCAGGAATCATCTGACTTTTCCTCTAAATAACAATAATCATTATTTTGTCTAATTATCTACACTGAGCCCTAATTTCACCATTCTATGCTACGAATTGAATCGAATTAAAATCAATTGAATCTCAGTTAGGTTAGGTAAAACGATTTATCCTAATCTGATCCCGTTTAAAGGAACTGGTGTAATTTATGTATTTTTAAATAAATTTTAGTAACTTACATTTAATTATTTCGTTAAGAGAGTCGTCCCTATGTCCAAGAAGTTAGAACTTTAAAATATGACTAATATATATTTTTTTTCAAAACACCGTGTGGATACCGGCATGTCCTAAAAATTTTAAATAGTTTGAAGGACATGTGACATTCACCAACCCGCACTTGGCCAGCGTGATGAATTAGGGCCTAATCTCTCTTCAAGAGATAAGTCCCTGTGTCCCAGCAGTTAGAACGTGAATAGGATGATGATGATATCATTGAATTAAGTAGATATAATAATAAACTACTAACGACTAAAATTCTAATAATTACTTTCTCAATTACTTGTGCTATATTAATATCTGTCAAAACCCTAAAAAAAGGTCAAATTCAAAAGTGAATCTTACGCAATTTCTCTCCGACCACGCCGCCGGCCGCCGCGACCAACAGAACAATGTTCACCAACATTATATATATATAAAATAGTAATATACAACACTCGCGTCCGTCCGTCCCGCGAGAGGCCCGCTACTGCGGCGCGCGCGGTTGTAACACACTATTTATAATGAAGGGAGGAGGGATGTTTAAAAACTTAAGAAATTGTTTCGTCTTGTAAGCTTTTTTAAGAAATATATTTTTTACTTAGAAGTTGTAATATGTATTTGGAGGTTGTGTCTGTTCACGTCCGTAAGTGGTAACCCTCTGAATCCTTACACGTGACCTCTGGGTGGTGCTAAGAACAGTCTCTGGTGGGAGGCTTCGGCCGCGGCTTGTCACCACCCTCCGGCTGGGCACCACCCTTCGTATATGTGGTCCGGAGAAGCCATCTACCTTCTAGGTCTTCATGCTCCATCTTAGACCACATCGTCACTTTACATCAGGTGAGATTGTGGCCAAATGAAGGCTTATCGAGCATAAAAAAATAAAATAAAAAAAAAGTATTATTATAACCCCCGACCAAAAAAGAGGGGTGTTATAAGTTTGACATAAGTGTGTCTGTCTGTCTGTCTGGGACAACATAGCTCCCGAACGGATGGAGTGATTTCAATTTAGTATTTTTTGTATGTAAGGTGAGTGTTCTTAGACTTGTTTTATGAAAATCGGTTGTGCCGTTTAAAAGTTATGGGGGTGAGAGTGGGGAAGGAAAACCGAAAAGCTGCAAATATACTCGAGTGGGGTATCATCAAACATGTCTAAAAACACTCACGAGAAACTTACCTTTCATACAAAAAAAACTAAATTGAAATTGCTCTATCCCGAACGGATAGAGCTATGATGGCCCAGACAGACAGACAGACAGACACACAGACATACACATCAACCTTATAACACCCCTCTTTTTCGGTCGGGGGTTAAAAATCACATTGACGACTCCTCAGTGGCGCGGTGGGCTAAGGCCCGCTTGCGGCGCAAGAGGTATCGGGCTCGATTCCCGCATTTCCCGCCGATTCGGTCAAGAGTCGGTTTGTCACGTAACGCGTTACGGCGATGGCGCCAGTCTTCCTGCCATTCCTCTCTCACGCATCATCGCTCGCGCCCACAGCGCTAGCACACTTATTTTAAAAAAAGTATAAGATTTATAATTATAAGATCTAGAATGGAGACCACGGATAGGCAAGCGCAGCGTAGAACGTCCAGTAACTAGATGGGCGGACGACCCGGTGCAGGCTGCGAGCTCACGGTGGATGCAGGCCGCTGCCAGACGAAATTACTGAACTTTTTGAGGGAGGCCTATGTCCAGCAGTGGACATCCTCCTGCTCAAATTATGATGATGATATGATTTATTGTTAATAGTGTCCTTGGCTTTGTGTTCACGTTTTGATGAATATTGTTATTTGGACTATCCGTGAAAATCTTATGTGAGCTAGATTCATTTACTTAGTTAATTTTATGTAAAAAACACTTAAGAGTTAAAATATTTAACCCCAATTTTATGTAACAAATGGAGTTCTTATTGAACCAATTTCAAGCATTGAAATATGACAATTGAATGTCAACTTGACTCAGTTAGGCGGTAAAGCGAGTTTAGCCTGATCCTAATCGCGCTTATAGCCAATGGTGAAGCCGGGGCTTAAGCGAACGAAGCGGATGTGAATAAAGTTACACTACGAGTATTTAAAGACGCTTTAATATTATGTCTTTAAATTATAAAGTTGACTACCTTTCTATGATGACACGATTTAAAATTAGATTAACAAGCATTAAGCTAATTACAGCTACATAGGTACCTAATTATAAATCAAGATCCAAACATAACCGGAAATGACCGTAATAGGCATAACAAACCCAATAAATTTGAAGGTGGTTTTAATTTATTTATATATATAATTTATGAATTCCGGAAATATTTATTTATTTATTATTAATTATGGAGTCTCAAATTTATGTCATTTCAGTTATAGGAACACAGGCCACTGCTTGCAAACTCAGTTCAGTTTCTTGTAATTGGACTTTGCGCTTGAAGCGACAATTTGCCAGTGTCGAGTTAAACAAAATTATAAAGTAAAAAAGATGTTACTCAGTCAACGCCATTTTGCGTCTCCGCTTGCAAACTCTTTAAAGCGATAAAATTGATAGCTTTGTTGCACAGATCAATTTTAACACCTTGTCAAGTTAGATAAATATGAAACTATAGAAGTGAGATATTTTGACCGCTTTGACACCAACATCATGATGATTCGAACTGCTTACTTTATACTCTAATATTTATGTCAGAAAAAACTATGTGTAAGGTCTAACAAAGCAAAGGTCCGCCTGAGAAGCAAGTCAAAGTCAAAGTCAAAGTCAAAACGTTTATTTCCTTAGAAGCACATAGCCTACATGGACAGGTCAACTTAAAATTAATAAAACTAAATTGCTTAAATAACAAATATCAAGGAAATAACATTGTCTTCCAGGGTTCGAATCCCGCCGGGGACCAGATTTAGTACTATTTCTGAGACTGTCAATTATAGAAATAAGTCTAAAACTTATATATTTTTTAATTTTTTGCTTAAAAATCTTTATATATATACTAGCTGATCCCAGCAAACGTTGTTTTGCAAAAATTTTTGAAGTGAAACTTCTATAGAATCGTAGTGATTTCAAACCGGATGCAAAAAGATGAAACGGAAATGGTAAGAGACTCAAATACAATGCTTTATTTAAATTTCTTTGATTGAAATTTTTTTTTCAAAGAGGTATTGCTGTATTTTATTTATATTATTTTGTAACATACTTTATGTAATACGCTTTATTGAAGTAATATAAATAATCCGAATAATTACAGATATATGTTTGTTTCTCATATAATTTTAGCAGATGCGTTCATTTACCCTTTTTTTCTATTCGATATATATCATAATAATTATAGTTCGTAAGTAGTAGACTCCAATCGTGCGTCGTAGCTGACACACACACACTTTTTTTTGAAGTGAAACTTCTATAAAATCGTTGTGATTTGAAACCGGATGCAACGGAAATGGAAATAAGATTGGCTAACCTGTCGGGTAAGCCAATCTTAAACGCTAACAAGGTTAAGCAACTTTGCGCGACGCCAGTACTTGGATGGGTGACCGCCCGAACAAAATCTTTTTGAATAGTATTTTTTTTTGTTTTTTTTTATTCTTCTTTTTCTTTTGTCGATTTACTGAAGTTTCACTTCTATCGTGTGTGAATCGCACACACACCTTGGCTAATTTTTTTTTTTTTTTAATATGAAAAGTACATGTTGTACGATTCTCAGACTTACTGAATATGCTCACAAAATTTCATGAGAATCGGTCAAGCCGTTTCGGAGGAGTTCGATTACGCACCCCGTGACACGAGAATTTTATATATTAGATAAATCTTTTGTACGTGTGTTTGTGAACTCCTCCTAAACGGCTGGAACGAATTTGATGAAATTTTGTGTGTGTGTTTAAGTGGGTTCGAGAATGGCAATACGGTCAACAAGGTGCGAAGCGGGGGCGGACAGCTAGTCTAAGTTTATTTCAGTGTTAATATTGCGAAAAACCATGATAATTTAACAAGTTATAAGTTTATAAATAAATACCTATTGTACATCCTTTCGAGGATAAGCTGTAGAAACTTGTACCCTTAGGTCTAAAACCTTTTGTACAACAGCTTGTAATAAACATTACAAATTTTAGTATTTCAGTATATCAATTTGAAGCTGAGTGTACATAGCCCTAGTCTAATTCCCGACAAGTATCGTTACTCAAGACAAGTGTAATTTTCCACGAGCGGAATCAATCCCGCTGCAATGTTGCGACTACCATTGACCTTTCGGTAACGCAATGCTTCTTAATATTTAGACATTTCCATATTTCAACATCGGGCCGCAGTCCGCCATAGCGGTGATCAACCACACAAGTAAACTTTGCGATATTAATTAGAAGTGAATGTTATTATTTTTACATGAAAAAATAACAGTTTTTTTAAAGAAGTGTAGAAAAGATTTCGATCTTATCATAATTTTTGACCTAATATATTTTTCGTTCATAGTGACTTGTTTATATTTTGACGTGAAACAAAACCAAATAACTCTGCTTTATCATGTTAAATTTTAATTCATACTTAGCTTCATCGCTTTTTAATGATAAGGCCGCCTATTATTATTTATTATTTTTTCTGTCTGTGACATCATAGCTTCCGAACAGATGGAGCTATTTCCATTTAGTTTTTTTCGTATATATGGGAAGTTTGGTTTGGTGCTCTTAGACATGTTTCATGAAAATCGGGTGTACCTTTTAAAAGTAATGGGGGTGAGAGTGGGGAAGGAAAACCAGAAATCTGCATATACAAGTGGGTTATTAAATGAAAAACGCATCGCGTGCACATTACAAAATATTATGGTATTTTTACTTATAAGAATATTAAGGCATTTGACTCGGGGGTTCTTGTTAAATTTTAAATTTAGATTTAAGGTTATACGTGTTTATGTTCCTGTCTTGTGTACAATAAAGCGTTTTTTTATTGTTTTGTAAAACAATAATACCGAATACTCATTCATATGCGACCAATTTTTTATTAATCAGTATTAAAAAAACAACTTTTATATTCACACAATATAAATTATAATTATTCTATCACAATTATTTACAAAACTAGTCAGAACAAAATCACAATGCCTTTCCTCAGCCGAGTATTCTAGTACTCTCCAAAACCTACCCACGTTCCGCCCCAGCAGACACCAGCCCTCACTTTCATTTCCAAGGTCAGATCATCTCATCATCAGATCAGTATGACGTCATCCCTGGCCACATTCTGGTAGGAACACTCCCCCGGCTCCCTGAACTCCTGGTACCCTTTCTGGTACCTGAGGGCCAGCGAGTTGGCAGGCAAGGCTGGCTTGAAGATGGAGTGGCCCGACTTGTCCAGGTTCACCAGACCGAAGAACACGGTGTCTTTGTCTGTCTGTAATAAGAAATATTACAATTTATTCTGTAACTAAAGCCGTGTTGACTAAGTGGGAGCACACACGACTTGCATTCCAAAGTTCGCGGGTATTTTAAAAGAAATGTATGTGCGTTTTAAAACAAGCAGCTAGTTAGCATTACGCATTCTAGGTGGAAATGTTACCTTGCTACTATATTTTGTTTATGTTCATTGGTTTGTGTAATAAAGAATTGTATATTATATTTTATCGTAGTTACATAATCACCATAATAACCATACACCATACTGCTGGGACACAGGGACTTCTCTCTTGACGAGAGAGATTAGGCCTTAATTCACCACGCTGGCCAAGTACGGCTTGGTGAAAGACATGCGACATGTCTTTCATACTTTCAGTCATTAATCACGATGTAAGCCTTCACCGTGAAAGCACGTGTTTAAAACGCACATACATTCACGCACTTTGGAATGAAAGTCGAGTGAGCTAATATTTAGCCAACACGACTTGAATACAACTGGAATTCTACCGAAATCGACACCGGCAACGTTGCATTTTGTCAATGTCCTACGAACCAACCACCAATGATGATGCTGTTTCTGTTTATCTTGACGAAACACTTGGTATGTCAAGTCGCGAAAATAAACAACTTTCGCAACGATTCGCGTCCATTCGCCGACCTTGGCCGTGTCATTAACACCAGTAATCGCATTCCTTACACATTTATTATTAGTTTATGTTAAGTAGATTCTAGATAACAATTTGAGAAATGTTTGATTTGAATTATAACAGCACTGGCATAAGAATGATGCCCCAACTCCTCCCATGGGTGCCGTACAACCCAAGAAAGCAGCAAAAAAGTGTCTTTGTATCACATCACTTATTATATTTATTTTTCTTTATTCGGAGCAACAAATAATTATACTCTAGTCTATAAAAATAATCTTAAGCTAACACCGGTCGCCACCCGGCTTGCCAAGCGTGGCTGGCATTAGCAAACCCTCCTCATTGTGATTGAGAGAGGACTATGTCTGGTGTCGCGGATCAGTTGGATCCCAAGATGAATGCAAGTATCTTCCATATTAAATACAAATGGCGAATCCAAGATACTCGCATATTTAAATAGACGCTTAAGTTAAAAACTAATTTATTTGCAGTGACACATTATTTTTAACCCCCGACCAAAAGAGAGGGGTGTTATAAGTTTGACGTGTCTGTCTGTCTGGGACATCATAACTCCCGAACGGATGGAGCGATTTCAAATTAGTTTTTTTTTTGTATGAAAGGTGAGTTTGGCGCGAGTGTTCTTAGACATAGTTTGATGAAAATCGGTTGTGCCGTTTAAAAATTATAGGGGTGAAAGTGGGGAATTAAAACTGAAAATCTGCAAATATACTCGAGTGGGGTATCAAATGATATACATATATACATAATATTGTGTTATAAGCGCGTGACAATAATGCAATTACAATTTTTGTGTATTATTTTAGGTAATTTCTTAACAGATTCCATTACACATTTTTACAGCTTTATATAAGGTCAACTTTGTGTATGTACACAAACAACGAGTTTCACTGAAATCGTAAAAGTAAGAATAAATAAATGATCAAAGTGGTCTCAGAGGGGGTGAGGGGTGCGACCCCCAATCGTGTGTTTTTTTGTCGATAAAATGTAACCTACAACACTTTGGTAAAGCATTGAAAGACTGTCTATCTAACCTCACTGTATATAGAAAGAAAGAAGAAAGAAAGAAGAAAGAAAGAAGAAAGAAAGAAGAAAGAAAGAAGAAAGAAAGAAGAAAGAAAGAAGAAAGAAAGAAGAAAGAAAGAAGAAAGAAAGAAGAAAGAAAGAAGAAAGAAAGAAGAAAGAAAGAAGAAAGAAAGAAGAAAGAAAGAAGAAAGAAAGAAGAAAGAAAGAAGAAAGAAAGAAGAAAGAAAGAAGAAAGAAAGGAGAAAGAAAGAAGAAAGAAAGAAGAAAGAAAGAAGAAAGAAAGAAGAAAGAAAGAAGAAAGAAAGAAGAAAGAAAGAAGAAAGAAAGAAGAAAGAAAGAAGAAAGAAAGAAGAAACTTTTATTTGTCACATAATCAAAAACCAAATATAACATAAAATAAACAAAAAACAATAAAGAATGTGACAAAAAAGGTGATCATTCAGCGTTATGCTGTGATTGAGCGAGTCAAACCACAGTATGAGTCAGTGTTACAGTATGAGTCGCGTATATCTGAATGTAGTTCGGAACTATGCAGCCGAGTGTGGCACACGTGTCCCTGAGGGTATACCTGCTGCTTCCTCCGCTCGTGGATGATGAGGGGCTCGCGCACGGGCAGCAGGATCACCATGTCCTGGGCGCGGCGGCCGAGGGTCACCTTGGCCTGGATGGAGCCGTTCAGCTGGTCCCGGGCGCCCACGCGGCTCTCCATCGGCAGCAGGCATTCTATGCATCTAGATCAACAACACTTTTTTATTTTTAATCCACGTCCGGAAACAAAAAAATAATAAAACTTCAGCGACATCTTGCCTCGTGGTAAGCTCTAAGCTTGTGTTACGGGTACTATTTTCCGATATACTTCATTATAAAAGACACATACATAGATATTTTTTTAACCCCTGACACAAAAGTAGGGTGTTATAAGTTTGAAGTGTCTGTCTGTCTGACTGTGGCATCATGTAGTTTTTTTTTTGTATAAAAGGCGAGTTTTTCGCGTGTGTTCTTAGACATGCTTGATGAAAATCGGTTGACCCGTTTAAAAGTTATGATGGATGAAATTGGGGAAGAAAAAAGTGATTTTTTATAAATTTTAAAATTAGTTTTTATTTACTATACATATTCAACACCCAGACAAATCCAACAAATTTAAATAAGAATAAGACATATTTATTTCGGACCACAGTAAATATTAAAAAATACATTTTAATAAAAAAAAAGAAATACCTACAATATAAACAAACACAAACACCTCAATTAAATAATCTTAGAAAATTTAAAATTAATAAAAGCTTATGTATTCCTCACCTGATCTCATTCGTGTGGTCCGTACATATAGGCACCGGGAACAGTCTATCGTTGAGGTAGAACCTGTAGGCGCAGGTGTGGTCCCCCAGGGCGGTGGCGCGGGGCGGGCGGCGCACCCGGCTGCGGGCGGAGTGGCACTCGAAGTAGTTGGCTTGCCTGAAGTCTCTGATGACCGACAGATTGTCGCTGCTGCCCCGGTCTTCCAGCTCCATGCTTCCTGGTCGGTGCGCGCGGCAGGCGGGCTGGGAGCGATTTTGCTGGACTTCCTTCAATAAAAATTACAGGCAAATAACAATCAATCGATTCAAATATCAATTTATGAATTAAAACTTTATTTTACAAAAAAGAAATAAAAGAAAATACCTACAAAATAAATTAGTAACAAGTATGATTTTGCGCCTTATCGCCGATAGCGATTTCATTGAAAAAGACCAATCTTTTGTTGTACTGTGATTTTAATTTTGGTTGCATCATTGCAACCAAAATTATCATTGGAGAGAGAAGAAATGTTGTCTCTCTCTCTCTAAAATTGATCACTAGTTACACGCCCGCGGAAAAGAGAGAGAGAAGTTACCGTAATTGGATCCAAAGAGACTTTCTTGACAGCATTACTCAACTCGCCAATCGACTCAGCAGACAAACTGAAATTCTCATTCCTGTAATATTGCTGCGCTGGTTGCATATCTATAGTGATCTTAGCTCTTCTAGGAGCCCTAGGCATTGGATATACCTCACTGTTTTTCTGTAAACTGTCAGCGCAAGTTCTACAAGGTATTTTGCCCTTTTGTTTTTTGAGGACTTCTGATTTTGTAGTTTTTTTAGGTTTCTCAATATCTTTACTTTCTTTTATACCTCCCGTGGAGATGAGTTTTCCTTCGCTATTGGAAGGTATTTGTCTCGAGTTTAAGACTCTTCTTTGCGGTTTGTTTGATTTGAAGTAACGTCTTGGGGCAGGTGAGGATTGTTTAGAAGAACTGGTTCTTTTAGTAGACTGCATTCTTCTTGCTTATTACTTTTTTGGCCGCTAGAATAATCAATAATTTAATAAATCTGTTGTAGATGGGAAATTTGTATCGCAATTTACGTATGGCAAAGACACTTTAATATAAAATTTATTTTAACTAATTGAATTACACCGTACAAAATTATAGTTACTCTGTTAATCCTTAAAATTCTACTTCGCGGTTGACGTCTCAGTTTGCCAGTGTCAAGGTAAATAAAATTAAGTAAATAAATTAATATTTCCAGACTCCATTCAATTTCTTATAATAATTTTTAAAACACAAAACACACACGTTTCAAACCACCGTCAATAGTGACATGTGTACGCACTTAACACTACTCATAAATAACGCGTTGCTATGGTTACGAGGTAAGGTTTTGTTGTAAACAAAAAGGTTTAATTTATGTAAAAACCGTATTTATGGTTTTTAAGTTTGCGTGTAGAGCCATCTATTAAATACCAGCTGCACTATGTGTTGTGCCAGTGAAGTGCTCGGGTGCAGCGAGGTCACTTTCTAAACTTGTCTATGTGATTCCAAGCAGCTAAGGTAGATGGCGCTACGTAGGTCTTCAAAATTATCTTTATTTTTTACTATCTCATGCCTGCGAATTCGCTTGCCAAGCTATTATTATATTCGTATATTTTTCAAGTTGATTAGTATTTTTACTAAGAGAGAAGTATGTATGATTTTTATGATTTTTTGTTAATTTTAACATCTATTCTCAACTACGGATTGCCTTACATTTTTTTAAGGCATTCATTTATTCATCCTCCTTAAGAATCTATACAAATATTATAAAGCTGAAGGGTTTGTTTGTTTCTTTGTTTGAACGCGCTAATCTCCGAAACTACTGGTTCGAATTGAATAATTATTTTTGTGTTGGATAGTCCAGTTATCGAGGAAGGCTATAGGCTATATAACATCACGCTACGACCAATAGGAGCAAAGATATAGTGGTAAATGTGTAAAAAACGGGAGAAATTATTTCATCTTTGTAGCCTTCCGTTGCGTGTGCCGTGAAAACGGTTCAAGATACACAAAAAATATGTATTAAAGAATAATAGCTCTTTTAATGATCTAAATAACAGTCCGCGATAGTATATATGTCTATCTTTTAAGATTAACTCACAAAAACCGTTTTTATGGTAGGTACCTAATTTGGTCGAAATAATTTGTTTAAGTTGTATCAACATAATAATATTAATCTTTATTCAAATTAATAATGTTGTTGGTTAAGAGTACTTCATCTATATAAATAAAAATGAATTGTTGTTCGTTAGTCTGATTAAAACTCCAGAACGGCTGGGCCGATTGAGCTGATTTTGGTTTTAAAATGTTTGTCGTAGTCCAGGGTAGGTCTAAACGGTGAGTAAATAAGGAAAATTGTCGTGAACTTTTTTTACCCGTGCGACGCCGGGGCGGGCCGCTAGTTAATTATATACTTGGTTTCGTTAGGGGTCGTACGTGCCATGTCAAATCCGTAAATTTAAAAACATTGATTTATATAATAAAATAACACACAATAGAATGATAATCACAAATATTAATGGCTTGATTTGATACAACAAAATCAATAAAAATAATATGTCAATTAATCCAGTCAGTTAAATATTAGGTCCTTACATATGAAATTGGCGTTTTTCGTACTGGCCACTTTAATCACAAATTTCTCCTCTTTGGTAAGGAATTCCAAATTCAAATTTGTACAGCTATAGACTCATGTATTTGTGCTTCGATGATCGTCATTCATTTGTTTTTTTTCTTCTGTTTTTTTCTGTTTGCGTCACTCATTTTACAAAATGGAAAACTTAAAATATCGCATTATTTACGAGTACGAGTTCCGCCGTGGCACTAGTGCTGCGGAAACAACTCGAAGGGTGAATGATGTGTATGGCGGTCGTGTTGCAAAAGAAAACACAGTTCGTTTTTGGTTCCAACGTTTTCGTTCTGGAAATTTCGACTTGCAGAACAAGCCCCGTGGACGGCCTGAGACTCAAGTTGATAATGAAGAGTTGAAGGCTATTGTGGAAGCGGATCCATCGCAAACCACGTCCGAGTTAGCTGCAGGCTGCGGTGTTAGTGATAAAACTGTTTTAATTCACTTGAAGCAAATTGGGAAGATTAAAAAGCTTGAAAGGTGGGTACCTCACGAATTGACTGAAGCAAACCGGCAAACGCGCGTCGACTGCTGCGTTACATTACTAAACCGGCACAATAATGAAGGTATTTTAAACCGAATCATTACCTGTGATGAAAAATGGGTTCTTTACGATAATCGGAAGCGCTCAGCGCAATGGTTGGATCCTGGCCAGCCAGCCAAATCCTGCCCCAAGCGAAAATTAACCCCAAAAAAGTTACTTGTAAGCGTTTGGTGGACTAGTGCCGGTATTGTTCATTACAGTTTTCTCAAATCTGGCCAGACTATTACGGCTGATGTCTATTGTCAGCAATTGCAAACCATGATGGAAAAGCTAGCGGCTAAACAACCTAGGCTGGTCAATCGCTCCACGCCACTGCTGCTTCACGACAACGCTAGACCACACACTGCGCAACAGACGGCTACTAAATTAGAAGAGCTTCAATTGGAAAGTCTAAGACATCCTCCGTACTCCCCGGACCTTGCTCCAACAGATTACCATTTTTTTCGAAATTTGGATAACTTCTTGCAAGGGAAAAAATTCAACTCCGATGGGGCAGTCCAAATCGCCTTCAAAGATTTTATTGATTCCCGTCCGACTGGTTTTTTTAGTAAAGGGATCAATGAACTACCTATAAGATGGCAAAAGTGCATAGAAAATAATGGTTCATACTTTGATTAATTAAATATATTATATTAAAAAATATTCGACTTTTTGTTCCTCCCATACAAAACGCCAATTTCATATGTAAGGACCTAATATTATGTAGTTAAATTAATTATTAAAAAAAAATATTGCTGCTGTATTTAGAGAGTCTGTCTTGACTTGCCATGTATAACGCCCAGTTGTATTATTATGGTTAATAAATGAAATTGAAAGTTGAATAATGTAAACGAGACATAGATGTAGATAAATGAAGAGATCCAAAGTTGAAAATATATATAAAAAAAAGTAAAAAATATATTTCCGGACTACACACACAGCATCACCTAACCTCAAATAAGGCAGAGATTGTACTATGGGTGTTGGGTGACTGATATACTACATAGATAATTTTTTTAAAAATACATTCATATTAATTAGTATTGACATTCCTTTGACATGAATTCAATTGGTGTGTGTAGGGCGGGCGGGCGGCGCAGTTGCTTGATCATTTTGGAGAATCTTGCCAGGGAGATGTTGGTGCGGAATTAATACATAATATTTGATATTTTGAGATTTACTTTAACATAATTGTGGATTACCAAGTAATACGAGTAGGTACGTAACTGTAAAAGCGAACTTGTTTAATTTCGTGGCGCAGAGTGCCGTTACAGTTACCTATAATGGAACTCATGCATTTCTTTGATGGATCTGCTGGAAATTTTAAAACTTTGTCTTTATACCAAATCTTTGAAGACAGAAGTTTGATCAGCTTTGAACAGCAGAACAGCCCGCGGCAAAACCGATTGTAGTGCGTATTGGCAAACCCCGTCATAGTGCTCAAGGGGTGCCTATGTCCTGGACGAATGATACGAATGAACACAGGAGGAGGCACGTAGGTTATACCTAAATGAACACTATATTGATCATATTATCTTATAGCTAGAACAACAAAGTTTGTATGTATGGTTGTATTGCTGTATGAGTATTGTTTACGCATGCGCGATGAACAGCTGATTAGAATGCATTACCAGTATTCTGCAGAGGACGTTAGTGTGGCAATGTGTCTTGGATTTTGAGAGAAGCTCTGACCTGACTCAAATTAATGTATTAGGAAGAGGAAACGGGGCAAAAAGGATACATACTGATATCTTATTTAATGTATAGTAAATAAGATATCGCAAACACAAGCCAAGCGACATAATAAAAAAAAAGTGGAATCTTGAGACAAGGTTTTAAATTTTTTTTAATTGGCACTACGAAAAAGGATCTTTTGCTGTTTTGAAACAGATGGCATTGTAGCTAAGGGAGACATTGAGCACCATAACCCTTATAAATCGCCTTACAATTACATATGTAATATAATAGAATATATTTCGTTATATTTTTTTAAATTACCTGTTGGTTTATAGTGCTCCATAGTAATTTCCTTACAGATTGAATGCAACTATAAACTGCAATCCAGCTTACCCCATGAAGGGGCACAGTGAATAATTTTCCAATTGCTTGTAATTTTCAACTTCTTTGCTTTATTGGCGATATTATTAAAATCCAAAGGTCGCAGGAAAGAGGCTCTTGTACTCCGATGTATTGTCTTTTTACTGTTTACTGTTTGTATAATTTTTGTGGCGTACAATAATGACTTATCTATCTGTCTATCTATAACACAGTATTATAGAAAAAAGAATATAATAATTTATTTGCAACAATGATATTATATTGCATACAGTGTTAAAGAGAAAAAGAAAATAAATACATCGTTGCAAAATAGTCTCTGACTCAGCAACCAACTGTAGCTTTAAAAACAACCTTCGTGTGACTGTTAGTGTTTCTGTACATGTGTCAAGCCAACGACGCGCACTATTCATATTAAATGCGTTTGTACGAGAACAGCAGCATAATGAATGCTATTAATTATAGTTATAATTATATTCATAAATAAATATTTCCAGACAATCCACACAGCAACTGGCGGTAAGCTCTGAGCTTGTGTTACGGGCACTAGACATCTGATATCCCTTAAAAAGATAGATATTTTTTTATTATACATATTAATCACCCTATAATATATAATAAGACAATACGCAGTTTTTATGTTGTTGTTATTATTTGATTTTCCTTTATTCTTTATTCTGTGTCTATGATATATTTTGTAAGTTATAAATAAATAAGTCTAGTTTGTAAGTTAGTCTAATAACTAATTGGCGCAAAACCTTAAAATAACTATTCAAATTAATTAAATTATTATAAAGAACGTAGTTAGAGCTCTTAAAAAAATGTATATATCACTGTCATTTGACACCCCCCTTCCACAAGCCATTTGAAAAATCAAGTTCCAATCGATGTCTCTGAAAAGCCATTATCAGATTCTGATTTCCTTAAATTCTGAGTGCCCATCATTAGGATATAATATTCTAAAGTCAAAAGTCAAAGTCAAAACGTTTATTTCCTTAGAAGCACATAGCCTACATGGACAGGTCAACTTAAAATTAAAATTAATAAAACTAAATTGCTTAAATAACAAATATCAAGGAAATAACATTGTCTTGACAGTTCGCTTCAATGTTTTATACTGAGTTGAGAAGCGAATAGAACAACACAGCTTTATCAGTTATTACAATTTTGTAGTTATTACAGTTCTTATTTATATATTTTTATATCTAAATAAGTATTAATGGTATTAATCAGTTTGAAGGCCGAACTTATGGTGTTTATAAGTTAACTGTCAACTTATATATCCCCTGCAGAAGGGATTTGTACTTCAAAAGCATTTTAGTTCACTTTATTCCTCTTCCCCAAAAAAATCTAATTGCCATAATGTGAAGAAAAACTGTACAAACAATACTAAAAATCCTCTTAATAAGAGGATCTAACTAATTCCAGTCTAGCAGTGGAGTTCATCGCCTGAAAAGATAACGATAAACTATATACATATGATATAGTATAAGCTATTTCATAGGTATCTACAATTTAGATATAATCGGCCTTGATAGGTAATCATGTTAACAATGATTAAACGATTTAGAGAAATCGGGGGCATCCGTCCGATTATCAAACGCAGGTTTAGATCAGGCATAAAGCAAACAGTAATAATAATAGCTTGAGGCATGCGCTGCGAGGCATGCAGCCTGAGGCCAGCCTCAACCTGAGGCATCTGTTGTAGCTGTGTGGATTATAAACGCGAAAATTTGTGAGGACGTATGTAAGTGTGTGTTTTTTGTTTAAAAAGAAATGACTGGCTGGATTTTGATGAAATTTCACAATAATCTTTACATATATAATTCTTCTGTGAGTGTGTATTTCACTGATTTTCTCTCAAACGACTGGACCGATTTTGATGAAATTTTTTGTGTGTGTTCAATGGTATATACCTGGGAATGGTATAGATTAAAAAAATATATATTAAAATCTTGCGAAGCCGGGGCGGGCCACTAGTATATCTTATATATCAGAATAACACATAGGCTTAATAACCGCTTTTCGTGGATAAATACAATTGTTACCATTAAATTTGACTCAAATCGGGCTCTGATTTGAGTACGTTGATAATAGCTACTTTTTCATTTTTAAATTTATTATTCCGGCGGGCAGCTAGTATCCTACTTTTAGTAGCTAGTATTCTAATACTACTCAAATATAATAAAATTATTATATTTGAGTTTGAGTGAGTTAATGGTAACAATTGTATAAAGAATATATTATATATATTGCTGGAAAATCTACACAGCAACATCTTAATTGAGACATTTTTAGTGTTTAATTTAGTTTTAACAAAAGTTGAGGCGTTACGTAGAAAGAGACAAACAAATATATCTGTAGGATTCAACGTGTAAAAGAATGAGATGGAATACCGTCGAAACGTCTCGTTCGAAATAAGAACTTTAACGCATTTTGATTGGTTGTTTGTTGTGTCTCTGGAATGCGAGTTACCATTTTTGACATTCGAATACGCGTTCGAAAAAGTATTGCTTGTAAAAAGGTTCCATGACGGCATTTAAAACTAAAAAGGTTGTATGCTGTTCTTACGATATTTAAAAATAAAGAAGGTTCTTTCACTTTTTGAAAACAGATCACGAGGCTGTATGCAATATAATATCACTTGGCTTTATGGTCAAGTGACTTTTGCCTGCTTATGACAAATAAAAAGAAACTTTCTATTAAGTTAAGAAATAATTAACTTAATATAATTATTTATATTAAGTTAATTAAGTTTCTTTTTATTAAGTTTCATCTACTGTTATATTTCTGAAGTGAAATGCAAAAATATTCCATAGCCATTACATTTATGTATATACACATAGAGCATATTAAGCATAATATCGTTATTTTACGAGTATGGTCGGTTATAAATATAATCAATATTTATGATGTATCGGTCAAAAGCTATAAGCACACTGTTTTTACTTGCCATTTTTAGTTCAGCACTCTGATATTATTAAAATCAATAGGAGTAAACTCCAATCGTGCGTCGTAGCTGACACAAACACACTTTTTTTTTGTTAATTTGGTAATATGACGAAACTAAGTGTACAACAATGTTCCAAAAGTTAATAAAGATTTGAATTTGAATTTGAATCTAGCCCCGCGGTAAGCACTAAGCTTGTGTTACAGGTACTTAGACATCTGACATACTTAATGTTATATACATACATATTTTTTAATTATACATAATTATGAAAAACCCAGACCAAGGTGAAAATGCTTGTAGAACATTCCATTCGATTCCCGCTGAGGGGCAAGTGTTTGTAGGTTCTGCAGTATTTTTTTCCTTGGTCTGGGTGTTTAATATGTAAAGTAGAAAAATATCTATACATGTATGTCTATTATATTAAGTATATCAGATGTCTAGTCCCGTGACACAAGCTTAAACTTGAAGTTGTGTTGGGTTGTCCTGCAATATTCATTTATTTACTCAAGACTGTCTCTCCACAGCTCGCATCACGGCCACCCTACCCCGCCTGCGCCTGCGCCGCTACGAGGAGCTCGCCCCGGCGGCCACACGCACACGCGTCTCTCTCGCCGCGTCCGATGTGCGCGTGCGCACCTTACCTCACGCTTTGGAGACTCCGGCGCAAGAAGAAAAGGTTTATGAAACTTAAAAGGTTTTTCGGGAAGAAGAATTAATAGTGATCTTGGAGTTAGCTGAAGAGGTAGTTATTTAGTTTTTATTTCATTTATTTATTCAAAAGATTAACATCTCAAATAAACTTACAAGATATATTAGTGTAACTAAAATTGAATATTTATAGGTATTTCTAAATTTTACAGAAAGGTTAGCGACTTAGTCTAATAAAAAAATAAGTTGAGAATGAACAATATAAGTTGGTTAAAGTTGAACTTAAATCAAAACTAATAAATAAACTTTGTAAGCATCTAAGAATAGTTTTGAATAAAATGCATAATCGATACAATCAACACTTACGGTATTTTTGCCCAAATATACTATATATTTGGGCAAAAATACCCCCCTATCAGATTTTTTACTCTCTACTGTTTATAAAATTATGAAATTATTTTTATTTTCACCAAGTAATTCTTACTACTGCCTAAGGAATACCATTTGTAAATAAATGATGAATTACCTATCATAATTTGATATTAATCATCATATTTTATTGCCCTTACGTAATGTAATAATTATTATAGAAACTAAGTGGTTTCAGCTGTCTTAACCTAATGCTTATCCTTAAAAATATTGCAATTTTTTTAGTTTTTCAGTTTAGTAGTCCAGAAGGATCCGTAGCCTTGACTGTATGCGAAATATGCCTCATAAACTTGGTGCAATTAAACCTAGTCTAGTTTAGTTTTTAGTTTTAGTCTTAGTGTAGTTATAGGTCGTCTGTAAGACATCGTCCCATCGATAAGATGACCCTTTTGTAAAAATTTTTTACAATAAAAACCATTTTTATTATTTATTTATTTTTTAATCGATAGTGAGGGATTATAACACACATTTACCGCGGAAAAATACGTTATATCAGCGGTTTTTTTTAAATCATCCAATTAACGGACTAAATCGCTTATTTAAGTTAACTACCCTGGTCATTATCTGTATTTTGTATTTTACACAGAAAAAAAACTGAAATCTTCAACTAGTCAAACATCTCAAGAGACTTTGATATTATTCAAGTTTATCTCCAAAGAGGAAATCATTCTACATTCACGTCAAGAGAAGGAACCGGAAGGGCGGCCATGATGTTATTCCTGATAATAGCTGTATGTCTTCTGGTAAGTGTTCTGCTTCCTAATATCTTCCCCTTTTTAGAGTTCCGTGTCCAAAGGGTAAAACAGGACCCTATTACTGTCTGTCTGTCTGCCTGTCCGTCTGTAACCAGGCTGTGTATCAAGAACCGTGATAGATAGGGAGTTAAATTTTGGGGGCGAACGTATCTCTCTTGCCGCTATAACAAAGAATACTTAAAATAGATAATAAATAAATATATACGGGGGCTCCCATACAACTAACGTGATTTTCATTAAGTCATTCGACGTTGCGCAATGCCAGTACTTGGATGGGTGACCGTTGTAACTGCATCTTTTTGCAAAAGTTGTTTTATGTATTACTAGCGGCCCGCCCCGGCTTCGCACGGGTTATTATTCAAAATTAAGATCCCGGCAATTATTCGATTTATTCTCGACTTTTAAACCTTCCCTAGACCTCCACGAACATTTCAAGACTAAGATAAGATAAATCCGTTCAGCCGTTCTCGAGTTTTAATCAGACTTACGAACAACAATTCATTTTTATTGATGTAGATAAAGAGGGCTTTTACTTAATAGTTTATGAAAAATATACCAGCAGGTGATAGATTGAATTAATTAATTTATTATACTTGCTGAAGAAATTAATAAAATTATAATGTATAGTGCTCATTTAGTTACAATTCTGTGTAATTTATTGCTAAGCTTATTTGAAAGTCGCTACTTTCAGGGATAACTTAATAATATTGAATAATATTGAAATTATCAGGACAAAATAAAGTCACTTTCGCTGTAACTGATCAACGAATTTTAATGCAACTTTCAGGAATAGCTAGACTGAGTCAAGAGGTATATATATTATGTATAATTTAGTAGTATATCAGTCACCTAACACCCATGATAGTACAAGATCTGCTTAGTTTGGGGCTAGGTGATGCTGTGTAAAGCTAAAAAGCTCCTGCATTTCTGAAAGTACACTGTTAATCTTACACCAAGATGAACCGATAACCTGTATTACACTTGTTTAGCTTATAAATTTCGTTGCATTTCGATTGAAAAACTAAAGAAACTAGGCTCCGGCCAACACTACGAGTCACATTCAGCACATGTTCGGTTTCGGGTCTAAGTATTTTCTATGTATAATATGTATGTATCTACAAAAAAAATGTATCTATGTAGTATATCAGTCATCTAACAACCATAGTACAAGTTCTGCTAAGTTTGGGGCTAGGTGATGCTGTGTGATTAGTCCGGAAATATTATTATTATTTTTGCCTGAAGATGTCCCGCTTTGTAGACGCGTAGGTGGGCAAAGAGGCACAGTAATGTATGGGTCGCGTCCGACGCGCGGCAAACCGTTTGGTTGCGCAGGTTCGGCCAAGTACCAACATGACAAATAAATTGTTAAATGAATAAATAAATGAAACGAAACACAGCACCCACCAACTAGCTGGACGCCTTGGTAGATGCTGTGGGCTCACGATAGTTCTAGAGTTTAAACTCTAAATCTATGAGAAAGGCCAGTGTCCAACAGTGGAGGATTTACGGGTAAATTGATGAAGATAATACATTAACAACCATTTGTGAAAATGGAGGGTTTATATACAGACAGATATAGGGTACCTTTTTCGTTTTAAGTTAACGATCTCTAAAAATAAGGCTAATAAAATACATCGATGTTATGTCTGTATTTTTACGATTATTGATAAAATGGCGAGTTTGGAGAA
Organism: Gymnoscelis rufifasciata; assembly: GCA_929108375.1. Classification (NCBI taxonomy): domain Eukaryota; kingdom Metazoa; phylum Arthropoda; class Insecta; order Lepidoptera; family Geometridae; genus Gymnoscelis; species Gymnoscelis rufifasciata. The sequence continues at coordinate 13,110,802 of OV815323.1, read as the reverse complement.
AGTTCAACTTGACCCTGACAGGCACCGGTTCGCGGAATAAATTAAATTATAATATTAGCAGAATAGTTCAAAATTAATTAATAATGAGGATTTCATTGTGACTAGATGACAATACTCTAGAGGTATTAATACGATGTAACTTTAAAACACCGAATTTAAAAAAAAACCGTAAAACCATGGTAAATATATCGTTGTAATCTGATAATACAGTTAATAAAATGGGTATTATAAAATCAAATATTTTTTATATTAAAACTTTATAATAAAAATTAAACTGTTGCCTTGCCTGAAACCGGTCGGACTCATTAATTAATTCATTTTTTTTCTTTTGACTACCTTAAGTCTATGTAGGCTTTGTCTGAAAATAAACTGTTTGTTTTCGACTTTGACTTTGAGACGCACTAGCCATTTCTCATAATAAATTATTTGACATCTTTTGATTGATTTATTTAAATTATTTTCGTGACATCAATTTGTCTCCAAGAGAAAGCGATCGCGCCTTTTAACCAGTTTTTTATAAACATTATTTTCTCCTCTAATATTATGTTCAGAAAGTTACCACAGTCAATAAACAAATGGGTACTATTAATATTGTATTAATAGATTATATTGGAAATAGTTAATTAATAACAACTAGCGAATGTTCACAGGAGCTTCATAACCTGATTCCTTTACCTCCCTTCCACTCCGGACAAGCATACGCACGGAGAATCACCATTCTTATTGAGTGGATATTCCGTCCACTCGCACTAAGCGATTCTCATCCTTCATAATTAGCACCGCAAAGGTATGTCTGTCATCATATTCGGGATAACTCTTATACTATAACTAGCGGCCCGCCCCGGCGTCGCACGGGTATACAATTTTCCCGGAAATTATTCAAACTTTTCTCGCCGTAAAAACCATCCTATCTCTCAGTTGGATCGAACTGCACATGGTGTGCGAATTTTATTATAATTAGTTAAGTGGTTTAGGCGTCCATTGAGGACAAACATTGTGATACGAGATTTATATATATTAAGATTATAAATATTTTTTTATGATACTCAAAATATTATTCAACTTCTACCATAAATAAGACATCTAATAGAGTTTTTACCTCACTATAAAACAAGGAAAGGAATGCAATAAAATAATATTATGATTTTAGAAATTCTTACCATCTTTAACGTGTTATCCTGAAAATATTATAAAAAAACATTAGGAATAACATTATTATGTATGATACACATTATTATGTTATAATATTAAATAAACATTTTTAGTAAATATTAACTAGATAAATGAAGTTTGAGGTTTTTGCATACGGCTGGTTTAGTATCGTGGATGGTTTATCCAGCAACATAAGTTTGCAGTTCTCTGATTTGTTTGTTGATGGCAAATGTTAAGATTTTAATATATTAATTACAGTTTTATTTCCTCTTTTGACCCAAGTTCCTATAAAGTAAACGTAGCAAAATATAATGGTCCCTGTGCTTCGAAAAAGTTGGTCTAAAGTCGCCTTCATTTGCGGGGTGGTTCGGCTGGTATTTATAGTAGTCTACTACTATTTTAAATAGTTCTTAAAACTTGGCAGAGAGCGCAAGTCGCTCCACCTCAGAACTTTTTTCTACGTGAACCGATTTTGGTAATCAACCGTCTTCTACTTCTTGAGAAGTTCTCAATAATAAATATTTACCAAACCACAAGATAAAGATAAATATTATTTATCGCACACATATTAAAACGACTAATGTGACAAATTCGTTTGCTTTTTGCAAAAAAATTCCTTGCTATCAAAAGCCCCTTTGTTATTTCTCTGATCAAGTAATATTACATCATTGACACCTTTTCCTGTCAAGTCCTGATTACAAGCCAATAAACCGATAAAATGCTCGTGTCATTGTCAGCGGACCAAGACGACGTGATCCGACTACAGACGCGTCACCTTCAAGTATCAAGGCGGCTCGGATGTTCCTTTTGGGAATTTGGAAGGTTGCGGGTTCAAATCTTGTACGTTGTTAAAACATATCTTTGGGGTTTAATTTTTAAGTCAACGTCCTAACTTATCGTTTAAGTTTAAGTTTTTTGTCATTTTTAAACATACCCTGTGCATTCATAGAAATAAAGGTTTTGACGTTAACTAAAAATAGATAAAACATTAGAAAATGGTTTATTACACAAAATGATAACCTAGACTAGATGGGGAGACAATCATATTAAAATTATACTTTTAATGGTATTTCAATTAGTAAATAGATTCCTAATTAATAGCGTTAATTGCAATTTCTATACGTGAAAATACCTTACCTCATAAAGATCCTAACAAACGAAAGCAAACGAATTAAATTTAAAAAAGTCTTTAAAGGCTTTTAATTTGTAGAAAAATATGGTATATTTCCGCATAGATTAAATTGAATTATTGTTTTTGCAATACAATTTTATTTATACAACATACGATTAAACATCATAAGTAGGTACTTACGAATAATTATCTGTTTTTTGAAACAACTGATAATATTATTTAATTATATGTGACATGCAACCTGTTGTTATCAAAAAATTCAATATGAAAACGAAACTATCTTCCGAGCCTCAAAGCAGATTTTGCTAGTAAGTTTCTCTACGTTCAGTACCACAAAAAAAGGCAATTCCTTATTCCGCCTGAGGCGCAGAAGGTTGCGGGTTCGGTTCCTGCCGCGGGACTAGATTTTGTACGATCTACAATTTCTGGTTTCGGTTTTCTATGTATATTATACATATATGAATATACAAAAAATAAATGTATCTTTGAAGTAAATCAGTCACCTAGTACCATAGTACAAGCTCTGCTTAGTTTGGGGTTAGGTGATGCTGTGTGATTAATCCGGAGATATTTATTTATTTATGTACCGAGTGGTGATGCTAATCACGTCCACTCCGTATACGCCGCCCGCGTCATCTTGATCCTTGGGCGCAATGCCGCGCTCTGTACGCCGCTCACGCACTTTGATACTTGATGACTGCGATCATTATCATTAATACTGGGGATATTGCTCGTATTGCTGCGGGTTGAGTTAATGATGATTAGAGAAACTGTTTGATGGTTATCTTAGTAATTATGAATTTGTTACAATTGGATTTGAGGTGGAACATTTACAATTTTAATGAAAATAAATGATATATTTAATCACAAAATAGTAAATTACTTAAAATGAATCGCAAAATGTGTTTGTAAGCGCATAACTCGACAATGCCTTGGCCAACTTGGCCAATTATTTTTTAAATGTTTTTAGAAGTCCAAGGATGATTTTTACGGCGGCAAAAAATCTGATCATTTTCGGGATAACCAAAGCCGGACCGCTATTTTACATAAATCGTCTTTTATATGTATTTTAAATACTGTGTTTGTTATGTCAGTTTAAAAAACTATTTAGGTATTTAATTTATAATTTAGTTAACTATTATATGTCCCAGAGGCAAGCCTGTATTGCGGGAGACCTGGATTGGACTTCCTTAAGATATTGTTGAAAATATCCAAAAATGTAGTCATCTTTTTTTTGAGAAACCAACAAACTGAGATAGGAAGCCGTATGTGGTCGGAACCTAGGCATCTTGAGAGTGCTTTTACCTAGACCTACGTAAAGAACTTCAAAAATCTTCTTCTTTAAACTCCTAGCACTCTTTTATAATAATAATAATAAATAATAAAATAAATACTTAAACTACATGTCTAGATATTGACACATAAATACACTTAGAGCTAACATCAACGACTATTATGACGACTTGAAAATAGCGTTAAACTGAGTAACATCTTTTACACTTTATAATTTTATTTAACTTGGCAAACTGACGCTTCAAGCGCAGAGTCCAATCATAAGGAATCGAATCTACTATGTTATGACAACCTTACAATGTATTTATTAATAAATAAGACCTATAGACACAAACAACAGCTGCTCCTCCTATCATTTTATTTTGGTTTGCCCAATTGGTTACGAAGACACTTAAAACACTAGTGTTTACTGTTCAGCAACTCCTTCGTTGTGGAGTAGCCACAACAATAATATTTATTAAATAATTACAGACATATCTGACCTCATACAATAATAAACAAACATCTCGAAACATCAATGAACACACTGAATAGGTTATGGCAACAATTACACCCAAAAACTTCTTTTGAAGAGCTACTTCACAAGTGTACGGCTTTTCAAATCCAAAGAATTGAAGGATACCTTCGTGAAACAAGCCTACGGATTTAGCTATACAGATTTTGGCAAGAAAATGGCAATGGTCATGCCATTATAATGAATCAGGCCGCTTCCAACTGATGCATGGAACTGATCTTTCTAAAGGCATATGCCCGCTAGTCTTACTACTGAAATGATGATGATAATAATACAACTTGGTGATAAACAGCTACTTCCAGTGAACGATTGTATCATGCATGAACCATTATTCCATCTCCATGCCATACACTATCCATTTAGTAGGAGTTCAATCACTCACACTCACCCATTTTCAATATTTGCACGCCCTTCTGATACTGCTGTATTTCCTAATAACGAAAACCTAAGAGTCTACGAAAATAAACAGATTAAAGTGCGCTCTCGTTCACAACTAAACTTAGGAGCCAACATGCACTTACCCAGTGAAGTGGTGAATTAAAGCCTTATCTCTCTCGTCAAGAGAGGACTGGTCTGTCCCTGGGTCCCAGCATTGGGCACGTAAATAGAGGTTCTTAAGATGGAGGTCTATCAATATCTCCAAGGAATGTTTTTGGCAAAACAGTCGATGTTGATCTAACATATCCAACCCAAACTTTCTATTCTTCCAGGGATCAAACCCATGCAGTAGCAGAGCGGTGGACGAGTCGTCGGTGGTCAGCGACTACACGCCTTCCAAGGGCGCCCTGCCCTCCGTGTACAGCCAGATCGCGACCAACATCGCCGAAAGGGTCACTCAGCCCTTCTACAGGTACAATACAGCGACTACACGCCTTCCAAGGGCGCCCTGCCCTCCGTGTACAGCCAGATCGCGACCAACATCGCCGAAAGGGTCACTCAGCCCTTCTACAGGTACAATACAGCGACTACACGCCTTCCAAGGGCGCCCTGCCCTCCGTGTACAGCCAGATCGCGACCAACATCGCCGAAAGGGTCACTCAGCCCTTCTACAGGTACAATACAGCGACTACACGCCTTCCAAGGGCGCCCTGCCCTCCGTGTACAGCCAGATCGCGACCAACATCGCCGACAGGGTCACTCAGCCCTTCTACAGGTACAATACAGCGACTACACGCCTTCCAAGGGCGCCCTGCCCTCCGTGTACAGCCAGATCGCGACCAACATCGCCGACAGGGTCACTCAGCCCTTCTACAGGTACAATCGACTCAGTTCTTTTTAACCCCCGACCAAAAAAGAGGGGTGTTATAAGTTTGACGTGTCTGTCTGTCTGTCTGTTCCATCATAGCTCCCGAACGGATGGAGCGATTTCAGTTTTTTTTGTATGAAAGGTGAGTTTGGCTTGGGTGTTCTTAGACATGTTTCATGTCTAAGAACACCCGGTTGAGAGGTATGGGGGTGAGAGTGGTGAAGGAAAACAGAAAATCTGCAAATATACTAGTGTGGGGTTCGCCGTTATTGTCTTAGAATCCTTAGGATATGGAGTGCAGTAGTGAATATGATTCCCGGCCGTAAAGGCTTAACGCTGCCATAACTTCCAAGCTTATCAGACGTGCTGGCAGACGCAGTATTCAATGTAAAGCTCCAAGAACGCTGACCATAATTCTGGAAATATTTATTATTTATTATTTTAATTATGCTTAGTGTTCCTGGCCGGGTTCTACGGCACCCTTCGTATGAGATTGAGTCTTCGAAGTGAAAGTAATTATTTATTTTCATAGATTGGCAGGGATAGGACAATTTATTATTTAATTACTAAATGTTACAAATTTTATATATTTCCAGGTTTCTCGGCATCAACCAAACCACCACAAAACGACCCTTCGAGCACATAGAGCTAGACGAGCGAGACCAAAGAAACAATACCATTGAACGCGACGTAGAAGAACTATCAGACTCATTCTTCAAACCACACAAACGGACCAAACCTGAGAAAATCTCATTAATTCCTCGCTACCTTCCCTTCCCAGAAGAAAAGAACTCTAAACTTGAGGGTACTAATAAATACAGTGAAGAGTTTGAAATCGTTGACACCAATGATAACGAAGATGCTATTAAAGACGAAGATAAAAAAACCAAATTATTACCAAGCAATAAAAATATACCAGAATTGTATAATTTTGAAACCACAAAAGTGAAACCTGTCGAAAACATAGAAACCAATGAAATGAACAACAAATGGCATCAAAAACTTGACTCAGCGAAACCTAGAGCTAACTTAGACGTAGCTAATATCACTAGAAATAGACATTTGGATGATACAGACAAACAAACATCGAATATAATAAACAATACAGTGACAGAAAGCAAAAATGTGTCCGAAGATGATGATGATGATTTTGATGATGAGTTCTCGTTTGATAACGATGTTAATACCAACCGTGAACAAAGGGGTCCTTTTATATCATTCTTAGAGCTCTTAGGTAGTATTATACAATTAATTTGGGGAGCTTTCTTGGCTCTCTTCAACAAGCCGGAGACAAGGACTTCTGATTTAAAAATAATTGAATAGAATCTACACATAACAAGAATAGTTTGTATTTAAGGTAATATTAGTCTTATTTATAGCTAAAATGTTGCTGTGTGCCATTTAATGTATTGGGTAACTTATCATTAAGTATTTCGGAGTTCAAAGAAGATCCTTTAGCTTTTTATACTTATGTTACTATGTATTATTTTTATAAGCCTTTAGGCCGGAATTCATAGTCACAAATAATCTTTGATACTTTTAATCCAAAAGTTACAACTGTAATTGCCTTTAGTCAATTTTTAGCAATTACAGATGTAGTTAATCATTGCCTATGTAAATTTCAGCCTTGTTTTAGAAATTTCAAGAAGACTAGCAATTAAAAAAAATGAATTAGTAATAATTATGTATGTTAGTATATATCACTTACGTATTTCAGTAAATACTTTTTTTTTATAATTAAAGACCAAATTAATTTATTAACGCACAATAATAAAGTAGATAGGAACTTACCAAAAAGAAGCTGCAAATATTTTCTTTTTCTCGTTTGGTTTCTACTTAACTGATTCTCTATTTAATAGTTTTTAATTATCGTACCTAAAAGAAATACTTACTATGTTGTCTCAGGTAGTTGTCGCCGTTTTCCAATTATATTTTAAGCCATGTCACGAATTCGTGATTAAAAAAAATACCGAAACTTCAAGAAATGAATGGGTGAACTCACTTTCGTTGTGACAATTAATGTCATTGAATTCGTTAAATCTGTGATGAGTTCTACGTTTGTATCCAAGGCACTCAAATGACGTTGTTCTGGCTCACTCTTAGGATAAACGATTACTGAAAAGACGAAGAAAAATACTTCTACCCTCTGTTCTGGATAGAAAACAGTTATTATTTAGTACAAATGTGACGAAATAACAAAACTCACTTCATTTTTATTGTAAACATTCGAAAAACTGTCGAATTCCTAAGTCCATAATATAATTATTTAAAGAGTATTAAAGGTATTTATAAGGTTTATATTTTTTTCGATATATTTCGAATTTATTAGAACATCATAGTTCTGAGAATTGCACTCCAGATCTTTCCAAGACTATTTCCCGCCCGCCTTTCATATCTTTGGATAAGTGCTAAGGCGCTGAGTGCATACGCTTACCGCCCGCCCTATTACAGTGTATTGGAATTGCCTATTACGTACGAAATTACATTCTAAAATGAATTGTATTTCCTAGCTAAATTATGATTCAGACATACCGTTTTTCATTCCTAAGGTTGTGGGTTCAAACCCCGTCACGCACCTTGGGATTTTTCTTCTTGATAATTTATGTGCGTTTTCAAAACACGTGCTCTAACGGTGAAGATTAACATCGTGAGGAAACCGGCATCTTCTGAGAGCTTTGAAGAGTCTTGAAGGAGGAAGGAAGGGTTTGTGTATGTCACATACATTCACAAACCCACACTTTGTCAGCGTGGGCTATAAGGGTTATAATCTCTCTCGTGAAGAGAGATTTCTGTGTCCCAGCAGCGGAACCGTTAATAGGAGTGCTAATGTACCGTTATTAGTGTTCGACTTGTAAGAAAAAGGAAGAACAAAAATCTTATTTGAGTAGGGAAGAGTATAATTTATCGAAACACAGTCAAAATACAATAATGAACCAGTCATAATTGTATAATGCCTCCACCAATTGCACCCAGTATTTTGTCACCAATTCCAGCGCTCTAGAAAGAAATTCAGTTTTTTCGTCACAGGTATTTAAAGTCACACTCACCAAGAGCACAGGTATCAGATGTCGCCCATTACAACCCAAGGATATTTCCCGCCCGCCCTCCATCCTGTGGATAAGTGCTAGGGCGCAAAGTGCACTCGCTCTTACCGCCCGCCCATCTCGGTATCACCTTATTACCTGGGATATTGGGATTGCCTCTTACGAACGAAATTTCATTATTATTCATGAGAACCTGAGGAGATGATTCAGTTAGTGTGAGTTGTAATAACTATACTAATAAAGAACTGAAGGGATTGTTTGATAAATAAAAAAATAAGTATCCACACCGCAAATATATTTTGCCAAAATCAAAATTTTTGGTTCGTTAACATTTTTTGTTTGTTTAGCATTTACTCCGGCCAGTAATTAAACGCAAATATATTTGCTGTGTGGATATTTATTTTTTCATAATGGGTGGAATGGTGGAACTCAAAACACTTTTTTCAAAATGGTGTACCCACACGAGGTTTGCCGAAATATTGGAACCCCGTTTTAATATTCCAAATATTAGGATATAAGCATAATATAAACAGATAATGCACAATGACGTATAAATTATATATAATCGGTCAAACTATCTTCATATTTATATCGGTAAGTTATATAAAACTGACATACTTCTAACTTTATTTAGAAGCATAAACTATACTATAGCAAAAATAATTTAAAAGTAGAACAAAATCGATTTACTTTTCAATTAGGCTGTTCGTTTGATCTCGCCGAGATAACTCAATTTTCTTATCAAACGGTTCCTATGCCCCAGGATATGCGAGATGAAATATTTAGCTGACGGAGTGTCTGTATAACATTACATTGGCTGAATTGATGTAATGAGCTTAGTGCCTCAGTGCCTTTGTGGAAAGGTTGAGAATTCGATTCTCGTCTCTCGACGCGTACGTACCTATTTTTAAATTTGTTTCTTCAGAACTTTAATCCGTGAATGGTTTACTATGACTACTTTTTACAATGCAGCTAAATTTTTTAAACACTTATGTTGGTAGTTTTAAAAAAGAAATTGATTAATTCGAAATTGGCAGATTTTTGTTAAATGTGACTCCTAACTAAAAAAGCCGTGTTGGCTAAGTTGGAGGACACTCGACTTTCATTCCGAAGGTCGTGGGTTCAAACCCAGCCACGCACCTCTGAATTTTTCTTCTTGAAAAACTTATGTGCGCTTCAAACACGTGCTTTAACGGTGAAGGCAAACATCGTGAGGAAACCGGCATGTTCTGAGAACTCTTAAAGAGTGTGAAGGACATGTGACATTCACCAACCCGCACTTGGTCTGCGTGGTGAATTTATCTCTCTCGTCAAGAGAGAAGTCCCTGTGTCCCAGCAGTGGGAACATTAATAGGGTGATGATGATGATGATGATGAACTGAAAAAAACAACAACAAAATAATTCGCAATATTCATATATTTTCAAATACTTTTTGTAGGTACATAATTCGTATTTATAATATGCATAAACTAACTTACACTTTATAAATAAACGATTTTCACGATTTTGACTAATTTGTAAATGTAAATAAATGCAAAAATCACAAACACAAGTATCTTTTTAAGAAAATAAAAGCTAAATTAAAATTAATTCTAAATAAAATCGTAAGAATATAATTGTTTTTTTTTTTGTAAAAAAGATAAATTCTTTTAAAATGGCACCGACATTTCCTTTGACATAAAATTAAAATTATCCAAATACATCAGCTTCATACACGTAAATACAATATTGGTGTTATCAAATTTCTAACAATATTAAATAGGCTTTCCTCCAGCTTAAAGGCATATACTCGTACATCTAGTAATTAATGATGATTAACTTATTAGCAACTGTAAATATTTTTTAGAATATTTATAGAATATGCATAATAATAGTATCTGATAGCCTTTGCAGATACACCGTCAGTGGTGTATGTTTTTTTTGTTATTCCGGAGCTTGTTTCACCATCTCCGATTAAAATTAGACAATGGTTAAAATACAGAACTTAGTCACATGTGACAAAACGAGTTAGATAAGTCAAGAAGACTTATCTAGCCATTGATACGTTTTAGGGCCAATTTTTCAATCCTCAGTTAAGTCGTCAAATAGTTATTTAGCGTATAAAATTATCTGTCTGTTTATCGGGCGAATAAGTATTTTCAAATTTTCAATCGTCTATTATATAGAGAATAACTATCAGTGGTTTATCCAAACCAACTTCACACCATCTGTGTGCAAGCGAGATACACAGATACTGTATTCAAAGTGTTAGTGAAGAATAGCAACAAAACTGTATTTGACAGTTCAGTCAGTTCAAATCTTGTTATTTCTACAATATCAATATATATTAGTGTTCTTTTGCGAATTAAAAATGAATCAGAAAATGGAATTATCCAAGAAACGTGAACGTACTACTAATTTCAATAGTTCAGAAGTACGTTTACTGACCGAGTTGGTAACTAAATATCTGTCAGTAATCGAAAACAAGAAAACCGACGCCGTAACCAACAAAGACAAAGATGATGCTTAGACCAAAATTGCAACAACATTTAATGCTGCATCTAGTGAAACTGCAGTTCGCACGGCTAAAACATTAAAATGAAAGTATTAAGGCGTAAAAAAATTACGAAGAAAAAGATGACTGTCCTAAGACAGGAGTTGTATAGAAAAGGTGGCCGAACTTCTACTGCCCCCGATATCAATGATGTTGAAGATAAAGTGTTGGCAATATGCTCCAATACATCTGGACTAGAATATTAGAGCACGTAATGACAGTGATAATATAGCAAGTTGGTTGTGGATTTTCAATTAAAAAATTCAGTATTTCAGATGTATACTTCTAACTAATCTTTCTTTTATTTTTACCAGTATTTAACTAATGATTTATTTATTCAATCAATGAAAGTAAGTAGGCTATGGTTTCTTTTTTCAACCGAAATTTTCTCTAAAATTCAGTATCGTCCCATGTGTTTAAATTATCAGGCCTCTCTCGTAAAGTTCGGGTTTTTCTATAAGAAGGATATAGATAATTAAGTATTTCTTCCTCGATTGATAAGTCGTCAATTGCTTCAAATACATCCATTTATAACAAATAACGGGAAGAACCTATGTCGTTTTACGGTTTTATCAAACAAAAATAAAACGAACGAAACTATACAACATAACCTAAACGTCAAACTTATCGGCGGGATAAAACCTTATCTGGTCCTTCAAGTAGCAGGTAAATTTATTCCTCTGATAGGGACCTTATTCGACAGTTAACTACTATCTGACCATTGAAAAACCATGAATATTGATATTCGACGAATAAAGGCTATCTGACTGTTTATCTAACGATTGAAAAATCGGCCCTTGACATAACTAACCATTGCTTAGCTAACTCGGATTTTGTGAAATAAGCCCTTAAAGTTGTAACTTTGTTTTAATACTTTTCTGTGACATTATTTCCCTATGCATCTATGCAACTATAGTAAACACCAGCAGCTTCAGAAATGTAAATATCTCAAAACTAAGTTTGCCGGGAGAACAGTTACTATAAAATGTAAAAATGAACCCAGAGTATTTATAAAGTAGTGTTGTATATTTCGCGAGATATCGTAGCCAGCCTAGTAGTTGTAGACCAGCGGCTGAAGATACCTGATCTCGGAACTAAGTTTGGACTCGTCTTTGGCCAGCTCGTCCACCATCTCCCTGGCGCGGTTGTTGGCGTAGTCGTGGGAGCAGTCCCGGCGGTCCACCATGCTGGCGAGGGCGGTGCGCAGCTGGGCGCGGGCGCCGCCCGAGCTGGACTCCACCAGGACGCGCATCACGGCTGGGGAGAAACCCTGGAAGATCAAGTGTTTAAGCCTCCATGTTGGTAGAGAATGGACGGACCTTGATAACATAACAGTGTTTAAAAATATTAAAGCGAACTGATTGACATTTCTTATGATTGATGCAAAGATGTTACTCAGTTGAACGCCATTTTGCGTCTCAAGCATACCCTGTATATTTATGGAAATATTTTTTTTTACTTTACATTTAAATGTATCTGGACAATCTCTAAAGTAACAAAACTCCAAGATATATTCCAAGCTTCTGCTAAACGGGAAATACAGGATCCATTCCGACCACCGAACGATTGTCTATGGTCATGTGGGAATTGAAAATGGATCGTGTGAAAGTTGGTTAACGGACCGATATTTCGTAGCTATCATCGGAAAGGCAGCCGTTCCGACAGACTTTGTCGGTGGTCGTTTCCGATAGCATGCTAGGAGTCGGAACCGATCATGCGATGACGTTATTTCAAATGTCGGTTGGTTGTCAGTTTCGATCCTCTAGCAGAAATTTTACTTTGAATTAGACATCTGTTATAACACATCACTGTTCATGGATACATATAATTATATTCTTAGGCCTATGCGAACATCTTCGAACAATATTCAAGACAACGTTCGCCACCCGGCTTTAAGTATGGCAATACCCAATTATGTGAAGTCTATAATCACCGTAAAAATACTTTTCAGGTAAGTAATACTTATTGGAATTGCTATTCTGCTTGTAAACGGCTCAGAAAATATTTTATATGAATGTACCTATTACATCCATTGATAAAATAAATATTTCTCATCGCAAATTATATTGATATATCAATATAGTTTGCGATGTACATACTTGGTCTTTTATATCCTACTTCTTTGGTGCTAAGAGTAAAGGTTTACTAAACTAGGCATCTGACAGCAAACTTAGTAATTAAAAAAAATAACAACCCTTAAATAGTTGACGGGCATATAGCCAGTCACGGACACCATCTATTAAAAGAAGAAGAACCCTTAAATAGTATGATAACAAAATTTTCACCTTCATTTTGTGCATTTTTAAAAACCTCAAATATGTGCAAATGTTATGTCACAGAGTGTGCCAAAAAGTGCTAAACATTTTCCCAAAAATATTTCATTAAGTCAGTTATGCGGCGCGGCGCTTCAAAACCTCATTTTGTTCCTTCTCAGGAATAAACATAAAAGTTTAACGGCTGCTTGCGAGCAGATTTATATGGCTTTTAGGTAACAAGGCCTTCTATGTAGTGTGTATGTACATAGACACTCGTACTTAGTACATAATAATTATGAAAATTAGGTCCTAGTAGGGTTTTTTTAGTTTTTGGCTGCTAACTTCACAAAATTAGTCTTCGTAATTTGATCATTAGCCGCTAAGTTTGGCTGCCAAGTTCACACCGGTGATTTGCATCAGTGGTGAAATTGGGGAATTGTCCATGCCATTTCAATGAAATTAGCAGCATTATTGAGCTCATGAGTTCGAAGAAGAAGAAAGAAGACGTGAACTGGACCTTAAACGTGACCTTCTCAAAGCCAAGCCCCCCTCCAATATTCAGTACAATTATATTAATGGTACCCTAACATGTGCATCTTGCGATCGCAGGTTTGTCGCTAGAATTGGGTATATTAGTCACATAAGATCTAGAAATTGCTGAGAAGGTCACTGTAGCCGAAATATTGAGCTTACAATTATGATTTATGTAGAAGACAATCGTTAGTACCTTTACTTAATTCTAAAAATGAATACAAATATAATTTAAATAATGTCTTAGACAACAGGAGAAAATTCAATGATATTTTGATAATGACTTGGTTCTTAATGGATGTGTTAAAACCTACACTAAATTATCTTCGTAAAAGTTAATCGTACATCATCAAGGCTTTTAAAACAATTTGATCCAATTTCCATCAGGACCCAGTTGTTGGGAGAAAACAAATCAATCTTAATCTGAATGTAAATTTCATTGTAAAGTCATTATAAGACATTTTGAAAATTACTTCATCTATGCACCGAGATCCGAACCTGGGCAGACTTTATAATCACAACTAATAATGTATGAATGTAATTTAAAATAAGGCGTGTTGGCTAAGTGGGAGGAAACTCGACTTTCATTCCGAAGGTCGTGGGTCCAAACCCCGCCACGCACTTCTGGAATTTTCTTCTTGAAAAATGTATGTGCGCTTTAAAACACGTGCTTTAACGGTGAAGGCAAACATCGTGAGAAGACCGGCATGTTCGGAGAACTTAAAAGAGTTTGAAGGATTATGTGACATTAATTAACCCGCAATTGGCCAGCCAGCGTGGTGAGCCTAATCTCTCTCGCCAAGAGAAGTCAGGGACAGGACATTAATTGGGTGATGATGATGATGTATTTCAAGTCATTTTATAAACACGCAAATTTGTAAAGATGCAAACAAGTGTGTTTGTTGCTATTTCCAATCCTCTTTTACGAGTGACATAATGTAGTTTGTTGACTTAATTTTTCTTTTATTTATATAAAATGGCGACCAGTAGTCGCCATAATGAATTTTCACTACCGCCATGTATTTAGTGACACACATAGATGTTAAACACCTCCTTTGCGTTGCCCGGTCGGGTAATTATAAAAATACCTTAAACATAATACCAAAGTTGACTGCCTTAGTGCTGGCTCGGTGGGCGACGGCCGGTAGCGGAGGTAGCGAGTTCGATTCCCGCCGAGGGTTCAAGTGTTTGTATGTTCTGCAAGCACTTTCTCCTCGGTCTGGGTGTTAAATATGTATAACACAAAATATCTATGTCTATTATTTTAAGTATATCAGATGTCTAGTACCCGTAACACAAGCTTACAGCTTACCACGGGGCTAAATGTAGTTGTGTGGGTTGTCCGGAAACATAATATATATTTAAAGAATTGCAGTTATAAGAATTCCCCTCCCGGGATACTAAACTAAAACTTTGGTCCATTAACAAATTGTAACGACGGATTATTGCGCAATTAAGATAGTTAATTGAAGTACTTTTAGTAAATTAAACATTTCGCTAAAGCAACGAAGTAATTTAAATAACAGACAGAACCATTTATTTTAAATAAGACTTTGTAACTAACTAATTTAGTTTTTCATTTCTTTATAAAATCTAAATTAAATGCTTACACATTTCTTATGATAGGCAAAGGTCTCTTTAGGCTTACAAAGCTTAATTCGGATAACTAAGTCTCTGTGAGCATAATGGGGAACATTTTTAATTTGGCTCGCATTTTAGCTAACATACAGAAAATAGGAGGTTCTAAATTCGACTCGTATGTTTTTCATTATTTCTTTTTTCTCCAAGAACAGTATTGGATGATTCTTTATTTAGATATTAGCTATTGAAAATTCCTTAATTACCTCTAGAATCAGTCTTGAGTTCTTTTCAATCCATACTAATATTATAAATGCGAGAGGACCTCTGTCTACCTGCATGTCAATTCCTCCTCCTTCACGCAAATACTACTGAGCCGCTTTGAATAAAATTTGATACACAGATTGTCTATAGCCTGAAAATTGTCATAATGCTACTTATATTGACTTTTTAACGCGGTAAAATCTATCATAACGCGGGTAGCACCGCGGGGCACTATTAGTACTCCATATTTTCAAAAAGTTATTAAATCTAAAAGTTTTTAGATGGTTATTATGTATATTAACATATAAAAATACTATGTTTGAAATTATAGTAACTCTATCATCTCAGTCTAAGTAAGTCCAATTCATGAAAGAGTTTTAAGGAGTAGGCTAAGATGTGTACCATCCCCTTTGATTTCTGACTGGTTAACTGGTAAATAAACAGAAAAAAAAACTATAATTTTAAGACCTCGCAGCGGTTACAACAGTTACCAAAGCGGCCGAGAATATCTTAGCTTGTAACTGGTTACGAAACAAGAGAAAAATGTCTTAGTTTGTAACTGGTTACAAAACTCGGTTACGTACGCGGTATAAAGGAAAAAACAATGCTCCTCCTATTTTAGAAGTCGGTTGAAAATGGCGAAAGATTCATAGCATTTCTTATGTCACTTACATCAACCATTAAGGCATTAATATATTTAATAGTTCTCGTTAAACCCGCGATAGAAAACAAGCTGAGTGCCCATAAAGTTTACGATCCACGTTACATCCTTCATGCTTGTCTATGACTTACATCAACATTGCATCATCTTAAGCTCTTTTCACTCCTTTTGATAGTTTCTATCAATATATTTTTAACCCCCGACCGAAAAAGATGATAGATGATGATAATATGAGAACATAATTTCAATCATAGAATTTCCAACTGTATACTACGGTTCCCATCATTTGCTTCAAACAATAGGTAGTTAGTTCACATTCTGTCCCATCTTTTTTATCTATAATTTATTTACCAACTTTCCAATAGATTTTTAGACACATATGCACGCGAAAACCTCTTCCCATAAATATAACCAATTCAAAAATTTTCCCATATCTTCTGGAGCAATAATTCCTCTACCGATCTCCCAATCAAATGCTGTAGATTTCTAATGTACTCACGGAAAAGTCACTTAGCTTCTGCTTCTTGGCGTCTCGGCTGAGCAGATCGTACAGCAGCAGAAGGCGCAGGTTGGAGCCGGACATTTTTGCCTTCGTGGTGGGGCCGGACTGGAAGCAAATAAAAAGCAATGTTATGAGTAGTTTAAGAAGCGAGTGTGTAAACTGAAACGTGTTGCATCACCAAAGGCCTTATGAATAAGCTCTGAGTCCCTCAAAGAGCTATGGAGAGAGCTGTGCTCGGGGTTTCTTTGATTGAATCAGAAATGAGGGATTAAGAGCTTTGAAGTGGCAGTGGGCTGGGCGAAAAGTTATCGGATTTGCAAATGAAGGTCGCGGTTTGAGCCGCAATCGGAGGTGTGCTCGTTTATGTACCACGTCGCAGTCGCTACCCGCGTTTCTGATATTCTAACTTTGTGTCTGTAAGTGGCCAGTAAACAAGTGACTATGTAACAAAAATCTATCACTTTAACAAGTATGAAATAACGAGAGTACAACTACAGTGAATATAGTAGAAATAGCTCACCTGTGGTCCTTGGCGCCAGACGTCCACCAGTCTGTCTTCATGAGGGTCTCGCGCCATTTTCAGGATATCTCTCACGTCCTCCGACAGGAACTGGAGACTATCCTCGCTGATGTCCTCTAGGAGGTACCCATCCGATCTGAAATATAATAAAACTATATAAACCTAACGGTTTTTGGAGTTATTGTCTGTCTTGCCCCGAGTGCTTGCTCTGATGGTGGTATCCCCGCGGGGAGTTACAGCTCGACTACCACTGCACTGGTGCTTGTTGATTTTGCTTCTTTTGAAGCTCCTTTTCGTTCTATTATTTACTCAAATCTACCGTGACTATCAACAGCGGCAGTGATTAGTTATTTGACGACGTGTTTAGAGATTACTCGAAATTAGCTTCGTCTTAATGGTTTCATTAATCACTGACCTGCTCTGCACCTCGACGTGGTCATGCGGCGGCAGCAGCCCCTCATCTGCTTTCGGGTCCACGAGGGGCTGCACCTGCTCCTCCGCGGCGCCGAGCAGGGCCTCCCCCCCGCGCGCCCCCTCCGGCGCCAGCACGCCGTACTGCGCCGGCGGGAGGGGGAGCAGGTAGTCGCGGGACTGGAAGCGGTTGATGAAGGGTTTCGGGGGCGAGAAGGGGGCGTAGAGGCCGGGTTTGTGGAAGGGAGTTGTGAACTCGTTCCTGTGGAAGAATTATTGTTGAAAGACAAGGTTTTTTTTAACTACTTACATAGCATCACCTAATCCGAAACTAAGCAGAGCCTGTATTATGGGTGTTAGGTGACTGATATACGACATTGATACATTTTTACATAATATGATACATGTCATAGAAAACACCCAGACCCAAAACCAGAAATTGTAGATTCTACAAAAAGCGAGAATCCAACCCGCAACCTCTTGCGCCTCAGGAGAAGCTTCGTTCACCGAGCCACAGAGGTCGACAACGAGTCAATAGGTGGGAAGATATAGACCAAAAACTCGATAGATTGGCTGTGTAAGGGATGTCATGAGATAGTCACAATTTACTAGTAACATTTCGTTGTATTTTGCGCATCGTTCGCGCAAAACCTTGACGAAATGTTTATTGTTTTATTCAATAAGGCTGTGACGAACCGGCTTGTAGCTTGTTTTGTTTAAAGTAGACACTCTATTGTGTCACCATTCATCATGTAGACTACCTTATGTCTTCTCTCAATCTAGGTGACCAGATAATTCACATTCACACCTGACTGTTAGGTTAGTAAAAATACCTATTTAGGCGAGAAATTTACCTTCATTTATTGAATTTCTTTTAACTCTGAAGCATGCAATGCAATTTATAATCATCTAAAATACTAAATACCGTTGCCGAGGCAATGATAAAATGAAATAGCAAATAATTTAGTTAACACTTGGGCAGTCGCGCCCTGTTTTGATACGCTAGGAGTCGCTACCGTGTCCACCGGACCCAGTTTAATATTGCTGGATTTTTCTATAATTACTGAATATAATGTTATTGTGTATTTCCTAACGGTAATTATATTATAAAGTAAAATTACAAATGGTATTAAACATTTATATTTATTACTTTTATTCATAAAAAAACGCAATCTAAAAACATACTAAAATTCAACTAACTTTAACGACACATTTTAACCATTATCATATATCTTAGTAAATAACGAAAATAACATTAAGTTTCTTTATTTTTCTAATACTACTATAATGTACTTATTCCAAATCACAATAAGAGACCCATCATTATTTGGTAAAAAAAACTAAAAAACTTCTCTAAAAATCAACAGTCTAAACATACCTTATTTTGTCACTTTGCTAGTCAAATATTGTTATTAATATTGTTATTGCAGTTCACACATATTGCTTTAGTGAATTTTCAATTTACTGCACAACTTGACTCCTTGAGGAGCTAGTTTCTTCAGGTTCCTCTGTATTTTGCATTTCTTCGTCGCCATCTTGTTCGGAAGCTGTTTCATGGTAATTTATTTATGTTTCTGAGCATTCTTCATTATCTATTGCTTCGTTCAAGCATTCTTCAATATCCCATAACCTTAAGGGCCTATTGGTGTCCATTTTTTTATAATAAAAACAATTTTTAAATAATTAATAAGGGTTATAAAGTTATGAAAAATCACTTACGTATATAGTCGCTACCGGGTCCAAAGAACCCATAAGCACCTTTTAAGTCCATAACACTCGAGCGCAGCGCGTCAACTGACTGCTGCGACTTTTATTCGCTGTCTTAATCCAACGTCGGAAGGTACTAAGAGCGGCAATGTTGCTATCCTTAAGATTCAATAGTTACCATGCAAACAATGGGCAACTGGGTCTGATAGACCCTTTAGCGACTGCTTAAGTGTTAAAGTGAGTTTCAAGTATCGAGCATTATGATCCCATGTTTGCATGACCCGAGACTCAGGCTATCTACAAACATAATATTTTCATCGAAATAATGTAATATTTTCCTTTGCATAATATGCAACAGAAAATATTATTATAATTGTAAACACAGCGCTACCACCACAAGAACTGATTAATTAATGCAAAGATACAACATACAAAATCATTTATTTCTATTGTTTGGTATTACAAATCTTAGAAATGTCAAAAATTAAATACAAAAATCAAAAAATAAATAAACATAGGTGCTTAAAGATAAATAGGAAATAAATTTATCGTATCTGGTCGCTTGGCTTTTTTACACTTGAGCGAAGGAGCGATTAGAAACTCTAGCTCATTTTGTATCGAAACTTTACAAAAATTATTTGTTAGTGTTGTTTTTGATTTGCTGTAAAGCTTAATACTTACTCGTACCTACGCAACTAACGTATTAGCCGTTATTCAATGTATACATACATTATATAGGTACCTCTTTTAAATAAATTAGGTTTAAGTGTTTTAAAATTGAGTTCTAGATAGATAAGTAGGTATTTACTCAATCTACCTATTTCAAATAAAGTAGGTTAAAAAAGCCGCATTGGCTAAATATGAGCACACTCAACTTTCATTCCGAAGGTCGTGGGTTCAAAAACCGGCACGAAACTCTGATTTTTCATCTTGACATATAAAGTTTATGAAAGAAAACATCGAGAGGGAACCGGCATGTTCTGAGAATTTTCTTTCATCTGACATTCACCGATCCGCGGCCAGCGTGCTGAATAAAGGCCTCATCTCTCTCGCCAAGAGAGAGGTCCCTGTGTCCAAGTGGAATGTTAATAGGGTGATGATGAATATCTAGTATATTACCTAAGTATATTATATATCTTGTACCCGTACACAAGACCGGAACAATTTTGAGTATTGGTTTACCTACTAATACCTACAAATACTCAACGTTATGTACCGTCGGCGTCGCCTGTACCGTTACAATCTCATCGAACACGTCACTATGTAAATACCAAGTCCTTATACAAATACAAGTCAACTTGAGCTTTCATCTCCAGTTCAACAGAACTTACTTAATATTCCGTTTAGGTATACGTTTTGCGGGGATTTGAATTAACCTGATTTTGGCCTAAGTGTCGTGTTCGGTGTTAAAGGAACACGCATTTGGAGTGCTGTAGAAATTGAACGTATCAAATGTATCGTGGATTTCACGAATTCAGAATTCCGATATCATGTTAACAACAATCTCTATAATCAAAGGGAAAGTACCTACAGTCAAAAGCCAAAGTAAGTCCACAAAATCAATATTTCAAAACATCTTCTAATGTGATAGATGTAACAAGTTATTATGAGTAAATTTCAAATGAAGTTTTAGAAAATCAAAAGACAGTGATCATAATGAATGCGAGGATCGAACTAAATGTGATCACTTACATAAGACACGATATTTTTTTCTTAACTTCTAACAAACTACAGTAGTCGTACTTGAGTACTTTAGACTAAATATACTCTACAGGTATATATTATTTTGGGTAAATATACATATAATCAGGTATATAGTCAGTTACATTTGCTGTCGACTGTACAGATGTACACGCCCGGGCGCGCGGCGTTGCCCGTTTTTTGGATGTTGCCGCGGCAACTTCGTATTTTACTGGTAAAAAGTACACTATAGCCTTCCGCGATAAATAAGCTATCTATCATTGAAATAATTAGTTTTAATTCAGAAAGAATAAACAAAACAATTGTATGAAAAGATTTACCTTGCCGCCACATAACTTTTAAAAGACTCAACCAATTTTCATGAAACATGTCTAAGAACACCCGCGCTAAACCCACCTTTAATAGGTATAAAAAAACTAAATTGAAATCGATCCATCCGTTCGGGAGCTATGATGCTATGTCCCAGATAGACAGACAGACAGACACGTCAAGCCCCCGACCAAAAAAGAGGGGTGTAAAATAGGTGTAGTTGAAATCGGATAAGTAGTTTTTGAGATAAGCGCGTTCAAACAAACAAACAGAATCTTTAGCTCTTTATTATTGAACCTTATATATATAAGGTTCAATAATAATAAGTTCAGTATCTACATATATATGTAGATACTCTGCATTGAGAATGAGCAGTAAATATTCGACGCGAATTTATTATCATGTTTGTAACTGAATTTTATTTTGGAGCACGAATTTGGCTGTTCCTCTCTTTGTTATGTAAAATGTTGATTGCAAATTGGTCCTATTTAAAATTGAATATGACATGGTTCAGTCATCTTTGGATTGTCTTTATATTTTACACCGGAAGTTCGTAAATACTTTTGTTAAATTTTCAGTCATTTTGTCATTTTTAACATGCAATTTTTTTTTTATTTTTATAAATGGTTAGTAAAGTATTTTTCCTCTAAATTAAATAAATCCGATCTGAATTTGGTTTTGTTATTAGTATGTAGCAATAATTACAATTATTGTCTGCCACCTTACCTAAACTTAAATTCAAGATAATTGATTACTTACTATATGTATTTAAGTATAGTTAGTACCTACAGGTTAGTTCTACAATGGAGACCACGGATCGTAGGACGTCCATTAACTAGATGTACGGAAGACCTGGTGAAGGCTGCGGGCTCAAGGTGCAAGCAGGCCGCTGTCAGCCGAAATTACTGGAAATCTTTGAGAGAGGCCTATGTCCAGCAGTGGACGTCGTACGGTCGAATGATGATGATTATGAAAAGTTAGTAAAAACGACATTAGAAATTTTTAAACTGTTTGCTGCACCTTAAACGTATATTTATACCAATCAAATCTAACCTATCACCAGAGAGCAGAGTGATCAGAATACTGTTGTTATCATGTTCGGATATGTTTCAAACTATGCTAACTTAGCATTCTGCACATCAAGATTACCAAGAAAGTAGTGTTCTACTAAGAAGATAATGGCATGCAATAAGACTCCAGGAAGATAGCACAAATATGAATATATGGTGGAATGACATGCTCATTTGAGATTTCTCAAATGTTGCAGTAAGTTGTAAGTAAGTAGTGACTGAAGTTTATGAATAAATATCACCGGAAAATAATAAGTGTAGGATTCTAAACAATAGAAAGTTTATTGATTTACTTCCACATTTTCGGAAATTTATAAACTTTCGAAGTCTCTTGGTAAAATATTTTGTGGTTTTGGTTATTTTCCATTTTTTCAGTAACTACTAGACGCTACGGCGTGTATATTTCACCCTCAATATTTAACCGCAGGAACAAAGAATAAGATATAGGTAGGTAGTCTCCCTTTAAAAATAAGCTTATAACTTATCTTGATTAATGGGTTATCTAATAGTTTCGAAAGAACTTTACAAGCTGGTTCAGTTATATATATCTAAGTTATGTAAGCAAACCAACTCTTCAATATTAGTATAGATTAGTATGTTAGTATTAGTAGATTAGTAATTTGATTGCAATATACAAAGCAACCTTCTAGTAGTCGAATAACTCATCGACCACCCGCCACTAGACGTAGGTTTGAACCCCGCTGGGTGCCAAGACGTCGTCACATACGGGGCTGATGTTGACGTCGACCAGGTGTACGTGGGTTTTGTAGACGTCGTCCAGGTGTAAGAAGGCTTAGTTGACGTCGTCCAGGTGTAAGAAGGCTTAGTTGACGTCGTCCAGGTGTAGGAAGGCTTAGTTGACGTCGGTCTTGTTGTTGTTGATGTTGACGTGGTTGATGGACGCGGGGTGGGAGTGACGTCATCTCTTGCTTCAAACGCCATCTGTGATAATCATGGTGTTATTTTTCTTGAAAGGCAATCTCTCAATCTCTCTCGTCAAGAGAGAAGTTCCTGTGTCGCAGCAGTAGGAACGTAAATAGTGGTGCTTATGTATATTATTTATATTCTAGGCATTTGATTATGTATGTAATAACATATAGTTAATGTTAAAAAAAGAAATTCGTGTCAAACGCTACTTTGTAAATTTCACAACCGAATACTTCCATAATGAATAGTAGGATTCGGAAAGAGGATAACATTTAGTCAGAAAATACAAGGCATAATTGGTTCACCGCAGGAATCTATAACAAGTCCACTGTTTTCAATATATATTGGAGACATTGGCCTAATCTTATTGTAAGTGGCTAGTAATATATCCATAAAATGATATATTATTTGAAAAATGCTTTATAACGCATCCTGTTCTCAGTCTTACAGGTCTTCGTCAGGGTTATCATCGCAGGTTTGAGTCCTGAGGGCGAAGGTAACGGATGCGTCTTAATCCTTTTCTGCACAAATTTCAATAGTTTAACTTGTGATGTTTATTACTTATTCAAAATCGTTATGATTTTATGTTAGTTTAATTAAATAGATTTGACCTAGGTACTTTCATTAATATCCTATCAGAATCAAATACATTAGCAGCAGTTTCAATATTTAAAATGTTTATGCATCAGTGACTCCTAAGTATTTTGTTTTTGTAAATATATATTGTTTTCTTTGTAAATCACTAAGAATTAGGTTATGATGACAGTCCCGTCATACTTTTAAGGTAAAAGTCCTAAAATATAAAATGTTTTTTTTTTTAGTTTAGTTTGAAAACTTTAGTTTACTGAATAAATTTATTTTACGTACCTGGTCGGTTAAATGTGCGATATTCTGCATCGCCACGGGCAAGTACGAGTCGGACAGCTGCACAGTCTGCTTCTGTGATGTCACCTGGAAAAAAACGCTGAATAATTCATTTGTTTCTGCACTTTCTGCATACCGGATACCGATAAAATGTTGTATAGCTTACAATACTTTCAAGTATCTAACTTAATGACACTGGCAGGTATGACATAACGACAAGCGCAAAACCAATAATAAGAACTGACCTTTTTTGTTTTCCATTTTGTTTTTTTTTTTTTGTTTTTTTTTATTGGTTCTTTTTATTACACAAGTTTATAAACTCTTGTGTCACACGGTTATTAACCCACGGTGTAAAATCTCTCATTCTTATCTATGAGTAAGGTTTTTATATTTATCGTAATTACAAATTAACTTACTCATCGGATAATGACAATATAGTTTTTGACCTTGTGGTTTAGTTGTACTGGAAACCTTAATTGTTTAACAAATTACTCTAAAAAATCTAATGTTTTTATCATTTGCAATACAACCAATTTGAACATGCTAAATCATTGACAACAATCTTTATTCTTTAAACCGAATAAAAAAAAATACAAGATACAAAATCATTTATTTCCATTGTTTGGTTTTACAAAACTTAGACACGTCAAAATAAATAACAAAAAAACAAAAAATATAATTATAGGTGCTTAAAGATAAGTAGGAAATAAATTTATGGTATCTGGTCGCTTCGCTTTTTTTACACTTCCAAATTCCAAAGATAAAAAACTTTTATTCCAAAGGTCGTGGGTTTAAACCCCGCCACGCACCTCTGGATTATACTTTTTGAAAAATGTATGTGTTGTGTAAAACACGTGCTTTAACAGTGAAGGCAACCGTCGTGAGGAAACCCAGCACCCCCGTGTCCCAGCACTGCGAACGTTAACGGGGCGATAATGAAAAAATGAGGGCGGTATACTTTACTCCTTGGGTATTTCATTACACTTTAAGTAGACTTGATTCATCTAGATTTTTCTAAGTGTTATTAAATAACACTATTATTACAAAATTTTGGTGGATTTCAATCACTTTCATACATCATATAATTTATATTTTCTCCATAGGCGTATACAGTATTCACCAACAAAACTTGTTAAAAAACAAAATAAAAATAGTAGCTTACTGTTGCGTCAAGAGAGATAAAAGTATAGTTACGAAGTTTCTCAATTCTCCTCAATATTACATTATATTGTTTAGTTTAATGCGAGTTTGTGGTAATATTATTTCATAATGCATAAATTAAACGTCTCCATATCACGGCAAGTCACGTGGTGGGGGAAACAATACTCGTAGTACTTTCACCAAAACGAATCCTTTTTCGTATTCAATAGTGGTACCGCGGTATTTGTATGTAAATAAGTACTTTTACTTTTAAAATTGTGATAATACGTGTGCTTGGTGATAATTTTCATTAAATCAACTGCCTCAGTGGGTTCGATTCCCGCCGAGGGGTCAAGTTCTCGAATGTTCTGCAAGCACTCTCTCCTTTGTCTGGATGTTTCAAAATAATAATAAAAAAAAATCTATTATATTAAGTATATGAGATGTCTAGTACCCGTAACACAAGTTTAGAGCTTACCACGGGGCTATATGTTGTTGTGTGGATTGTCCAGATATTTTATTTATTTTATTTATATTTATTACGACGAGGAAATTCGGCCCAGTTAGGTTAGTGGCGCCATTTGCAATTCTTCGCGGAAACACAGCGACATATAGAAATATTCAGTAAGATGATTTTTACAACATTAAAACTAAACAAATCTTGCAACAAGTGCCCCTAAGGGGTGCATGTACACATTGACGTGAGAGACTGTATAATATCTTAAGCTATATGAGTGTACATGTAAGTAGATAGGGAATTAAGTTGAATAGAAATACGTTAAATTCAGAACGTATTTATAATTCAGTTTACATTAAAGTTAATTGAAATCATTTAATTCTCTTGCATTTCTTAAAGGCGGGATTTTCAATTTTTATACAGGTATTTATTACAATTATTTATTTATTTATTTACTCTAGTACTCACCAAATCGGCAGCTAGGCCAGCTGCCAACAGCAGCGCCACTTCTCGCAGCATCTTTAACTGAAATTAATAATTATAATCAGTGCATCATCTCGTGTGTAAAGGCCGCAGCTTAGCAAACGAAGTATTAACATTCATCAACTATAGTTAATCTTTTTCACTAACGAAAAGTTGTCTTATCTACATTGTTTAGGTCAACAATTTAAAGTTCCTTTGTGATTTAGGCGCATACTATTGTACAAAAAGATCCATTTATATATTGCGTTTAAAATTTAAATAATAACTAGGTTAATGTTGCAGTTTACAGTGGATGCAGGCCGCTTTCAAGCAAAATTACTTGTAATCTTTAAAACGGTCTACTATTGTGTATTTTTGAATCAAAACGTTAAAACTTTGACGCCAGCCTAAAGGTACAGATTATCATTACCATATTAACGTTCCCACTACTGGGACACAGGGACTTCTGGACGGGAGAAACTAGGCCTTAATTCACCACGCTGGGCAAGTGCAGGTTGGTGAATGTCACATAAAATAGCCTCCATACTTTTTAAAGTCCTCAGAACATGCCGGTTTCCTCACGATGTTTGCCTTTACCGTTAAAGCACGTATTTTTCATGAAGGAAATTTCAGTGGGGTTTGAACCCACAACCTTCGGTATGAAAGTCAAGTTTCCTCCCACTTAGCCACCAAGGAAGTAGAAGCGAAGGTACAGATGAGGTCGACGATAGAGCAAGTTTTCCCAGAGGAAACCAGTTCACACACGAGTGAGTCATGTTGTGTCTGTGATAAATAAACTTAGTTGTAACCTAAATCAAAGTACTATAGATAGTTCAATTGTCTAGATTAATAACACTGTGGGTACAATGTTACTGGTCCCGTTAAACCGGTCCAGGCCATTGTGTGGGCGAACAACCTCCCTTCCCTGTACAGTTACTAAATTGATAAGGGCCGTAGTACAGTTACTATGAATCTAGGACTTAGAATGTGCTGTTATCAGAACGCCCCAGATTCTAGAATTCCGATCAACAGCTCGAAAATCACCGATAGGATGTAAGATGTAGAACGTACCTAGTTATTTGTGGATAAAAGATACAAAATCATTTTCACAAATCTTAGTAATGTCAAAAATTAAATACAAAAAAACATAAACAAATTTAACGAAGGTACTTCTAGATAAATAGGAAATAAATTTATCGTATCGCTTTACACTAGAGTAGTAGTTTTTTTACACGTCGGAGGTTGTCGTTGCTTTGAATCTTTAAGTACCTTGTAGTACTTAAAAAGTAGGTAGTATGAAGCCTTCTAATGAACTGTAATAAGCCCAGATTGAAAGCAAAAGCACAAGAAGAAATTTTTATGACGCTGTTTTGTTAAATATTCTCTACTTTGAGCACTTTCAATGAAAGGAAATGGTGCAGTAGAACATGATATAAATTAAAACTTGTGGCGGGTAAGTTACTAGTTTTAATATTTTTCCATACTATAATTTTAAAAACTGATAAGTTCCTATAAATTGTGGCGTATTTTGAAAGATGAATGTATGAGTGTTCCGGTCTCATTGTCTATAACTTTTATTGCGGTCTATTTGTTTTTGGCAGAAAAAATCATCAAGTCCAAGTATTATCGATAGTTCCTAAGAAACTAAGAGGTTAATTTTCTGTAGTATCAGCACTCATAACATATTTCGAATTTTGAACAATAATTAAAATTTTTTTTTTTATTTCTACAATTTAGGTTTTAGTTACAGTAGGGTGTTTCCTATTGTAAGGGCCAATTTTTCAATCCTCCGTTAAGTCGTCAAATAGTTATTTAGCGTATAAAATTATCTGTCTGTTTATCGGACGAATAAGTATTTTCAAATTTTCAATCGTCTATTATATAGAGAATAACTATCAGTGGTTTATCCAAACCAACTTCACACCATCTGTGTGCAAGCGAGATACACAGATACTGTATTCAAAGTGTTAGTGAAGAATAGCAACAAAACTGTATTTGACAGTTCAGTCAGTTCAAATCTTGTTATTTCTACATTATCTTTTGCGAATTAAAAATGAATCAGAAAATGGAATTATCCAAGAAACGTGAACGTGCTACTAATTTCAGTAGTTCAGAAGTACTGACCGAGTTGGTAACTAAATATCGGTCAGTAATCGAAAACAAGAAAACCGACGCCGTAACCAACAAAGACAAAGATGATGCTTAGACCAAAATTGCAACAACATTTAATGAGACATCTAGTGAAACTGCAGTTCGCACGGCTACAACATTAAAATGAAAGTACTAAGGCGTAAAAAATTTACGAAGAAAAAGATGACTATCCTAAGACAGGAGTTGTATAGAACAGGTGGCCGAACTTCTACTGCCCCCGATATCAATGATGTTGAAGATAAAGTGTTGGCAATATGCTCCAATACATCTGGACTAGAATATTAGAGCACGTATTGACAGTGATAATATTGCAAGTAGGTTGTGGATTTTCAATAAAAAATTCAGTATTTCAGATGTACTACATTATGTATACTTCTAACTTTTCTTTCTTTTATTTTTACCAGTATTTAACTAATGATTTTTTTTCTTCAATCAATGAAAGTAAGTAGGCTATGGTTTCTTTTTTCGACCGAAATATTCTCTAAAATTCAGTTTCGTTCCATGTGTTTAAATTATCAGGCCTCTCTCGTAAAGTTCGGGTTTTTCTATCAGAAGGATATAGATAATTAAGTATTTCTTGTTCTTCCTCGATTGATAAGTGGTCAATTGCTTCAAATACATCCATTTATAACAAATCACGGGAAGAACCTATGTCGTTTTACGGTTTTATCAAACAAAATAAAACGAACGAAACTATACAACATAACCTAAACGTCAAACTTATCGGCGGGATAGAACCTTATCTGGTCCTTCAAGTAGCAGGTAACTTTATTCCTCTGATAGGGACCTTATTCGACAGTTAACTACTATCTGACCATTGAAAAACCATGAATATTGCTATTCGACGAATAAAGGCTATCTGACTGTTTATCTGACGATTGAAAAATCGGCCCTTAAACATGTATAACTAAAAAAAAATATGTCAGTCATTCAGATAATTTAAGACATATTTTTAATGTACCTATTTTCTTGCAAATGAAAAATCAAGCAGTGCATTGTATTTTCGCATGACGTAACGTTTTTGTGCGATTTTTACTAAATTTATGCATCACAAGAACTTTGACGCTAAAACGTCAAGCGTTACGTAAGTATGGCTATTATAAATAATATCTTGGTACTTTTTTATTAAATTGAAAAACAGGTTTTTAATATTTAAAGACGGATTAAACAGAATACATATTTTTTACGTAATCATCATGCCTATTTTGTAATTTGGCTTACAACACATACATATATGTATATGATTTAGATTAGATACATGAATAATTATCTCCACACAATACCGCGTAACTGAAGCCTGTCCAATATTCACACTCATTACTCTTCCCAAACCCGAGGTCAGAGGTCACAGGTCAGGTCGCCAAGGTCACAGGTCACTGTCGGGTCAGCCGGTAACGAGGCGCCCGGTTTCCTAGCCAATCAGCTATATGATAAAGATTGTGAGGGACGAGGAGATATAATGTGGAATTAGAAAAATGATTTTCCAACAGAGGGATAGTGTCCCTTTGCAGTACAGTCACAGAAAAAGTAAATGAACAAAATCAACGCTTCAAAACATCTACTAGTATTACTAGCCAGATGTAACAAATTATAACAAAATGTTTGAAAGAATAATTATCACTGATACGGTACTGTGCCGGAACTGTGGGCTCACTGATATGTGTGAATCGTCCTTTATAGGTCCCGTTTCACCTTTTAGGTACGGAACCCTTCCAATTACATAAAATAAATAAGCGCTTTCGTTTTCTGTCTTCAGCTTCGCCTCCATTGTGTCACTCATAACTCACATTTTACAAAGTCAGTTTTAGTAGACATTTACGAGGAGTTTTACGAGTTACGTGACATCGTCGTGTTTGTAAATAAAGCTGGCTTCGAAAACAGCGTCGTAAACCCTTGATTGGGATCATAACTAACATAACGAGTATTATACTTGAGACGAATTGGGTAAAGAAACAAATTATATTTGTATATTTAGAGGTAAAGACACGTTTGATGCTTTCTATGTGGTTATGTGGAAAAATAAGTACTTAGTATATTGATAAATAGGTAAATTACCTTTAAGACATACTAGCTAACCGCCCGAGACAAATTCTGGTAAAAAGTTCTTTACTGGGATAACAGCTATGTCCGGGCCAAATTTGATCCAAATCGGGCTTTGCCCAAAAAGCCTTGTTGGCTAAGTGGGAGCACACTGGACTTTAATTCCGAAGCTCGTGGCTTCAAACCCCGCCACGCACCTCGGGATTTTTTTTCTTGAAAAATGTATGTGCGGTTTTAGTGCAACCGGCATGTTCTCAGTACTTTAAAGAGTTTGAATGACATAATATACATTCCTCAACTTGCACTTGACCAGCAGCGTGGTGAAAATTGGCCTGATCTCTTGTGTTAATAGGGTGATTATGGTGAAGAAGTAGCTAGTCATTTGCTGGGAAAGCAGCTATGTTCTGTTTTTCCTGTGTTTATTGTATCTGCGTCTGTTTATGTGTACCGAATATATATTTTTATATTATATATATGTTATGATAAAATAAATAATAAATAAATATTTCCGGACTACTCACACAGCATCACCTAACCCCAAACTAAGCAGAGCTTGTACTATGGGTGTTACGTGTCTGATATACTATAAAGATACATTTTTTTTTTGTAAATACATACATATGATACATAGAAAACACCCACCGCTAAATTCTATGTCCGTGCCAAATTTGATCCAAATCGGGCTTTGCTCGATATAATTACTTTTCCCGAGAAAAGTGGTATTTTGCAGTGTTCAAAATTCACTCCAGAATAATCGAATGGTCGAGACTCCGGCACGCCTCTGTTCTGCAGCCCATAAACCCTCTTAATGTTCCTACAATATTATTATGGAGTCTGACATACTAGTCCGCCATTTCGAAAACAAAAACGTGATTTGGCGCCCAGTTATCAAACACAAATGTCAATTGATAGAGTAAATGCTAAAAAACAAAAAGTTTTCAGAAATCAAGCCTATAAGTTTATTTATTTTTCTTTAATCAGCAACAAATAACTATACTCTAGTCTAGGTAAATAATCTTAAACTTTCACACTTTTACTCTAAGCATAACCAGCACTGGTGTCCGCAGATTACTATTTTGAGAATTTCGGTGTAGCTATTGCATTATGTTCAGAACAAACATTTGTACGGTTGTGTAACAAGTTGTGCGGTTTCTAAGATAATAGGTTTAAAACTAGGAACAAATATTTAGACCCAAAATGTCAGAAACCGTACACATTAGAAGTTTGGTTCCTTCATTGGTATTTCCTCTATCTTTGAAAAGCATTTTAGCCCGCAAATACGTTTTCTTTTCATAATGACGATGACTCATTTTAAGGCGCCTTCTAGGCCGGCCACTGCACTTAAACTTTGAAGCCTTTTTAAATTTGGCCGATATCAATTGACTTTATATTTCAATTAGTCAAATATGTGTTATTTATCATAAAAATTCCTTATTTTTTGTCCTCGCACGGGTAATGGAGTAGAGCCACATCCATAAATCCCCAGGTATCCACTAAGCCGGGGGATTTCGGCGATAAAACGGGTTCCACATTATCGGGCATAAAGGCTCAGGTGGGAGCGGCGGAATTTACACACATTACTGGTAAGAAAATTATAATTATATAAATATTTTAGTTATATTTTGCAACTTGACTTTACCGCCGCAGCCGGTCCGCTAAAGTCTAGCTTTTTCCAAATTTTAAACACGAGTAATTTCTAGGGACTCTATAATAATTACACAAATAGAACATTTGTAATAAATACAATCTTATAGGTAGGTACATAAAAATAATCTTATTACACAATAAAAAACAATGTCGTGTTTGTCCAAATATTAAAATTCGAAAACTGCTGCAGAATATATTTGACACTGTGGTCTGATCACTTTCACAACCTTTCGGGAAAGACTTTCGAAGATGTTTATTTTCTCATAAAATCTACAAACTGTTTATTTACAATGAGATTACAAAATATTTACTTATTCTTAACAGTCTACCGCTAGACTTATAAAATTATATTTAATCTTAACATAGTATACTTATACTAATCTAATCATCAAATTTTAATATTTAACTTTAAAAAGGTCACTATGATTTCTAAATTATATGCTTAATATTACATTTCAAAGGTTCTGACGTATTATTAGGGTATTTTTAAACTTGGTTATTGTTTGACGTATTAAAGAATTTAGCGCTTTCTGGGTTCCCAAAGAAATCTTTCTTCATTCCAGTATTCACAAAGTTGCAAGAGTTCTTTACCCATCTATTTCAATAATAAACGAATATTTTATGATGTTTGTGTGTCTTTTATTTCATGTTAAAAACTCTTCGTAGCTGTTATCAAACACTTAGCCGTCTTGCGTTATATATTGAAACCATTATATAATACTGACTTTTTCTAGCTGCCAATTGTATGCAAATAATATCAGATAGAACCAATCTGACAATTGAAAAAATAGACTTAAAAGCGGAATATTTAACCAAAAAAATACCAGCGTTCAGTCATTATCAACACCCTATTAACATTCCCACTGCTGGGACACAGGAACTTCTCTCTTGATGAGAGAGATTAGGCCTTTATTCACCATGCTGGCCAAATGCGAGTTAGTGGATGTTACATGTCCTTTCAAAGTCATCATAACATGCCGGTTTCCTCAC
Source organism: Gymnoscelis rufifasciata (assembly GCA_929108375.1). Taxonomy (NCBI): domain Eukaryota; kingdom Metazoa; phylum Arthropoda; class Insecta; order Lepidoptera; family Geometridae; genus Gymnoscelis; species Gymnoscelis rufifasciata. Next base: position 13,077,700 of record OV815323.1, on the reverse strand, counting down.
GATGTTTGCCTTCACTGTTAAAGCATGTGTTTAAAGCGCACACATACATTTTCTAGAAGACAAATCCAGTGCCATCTTACACACGAACTCCCGAATATAGGTCGAGTGTGCTCTGTTAGCCAACACGGCTTCAGTACAAATCCTTTTAAAGGATAAATAATTCGTTGCAAAATAAAAACAAAATGTTTGGACAATGGCCCCGGGCTCCAACATGGCGGACCTTTATATTGAGTTTTATTTCGTTATGTAACAAATGTATTGTTCCAACTGGGATTTGTCTCAATTAAAAGCGATCAACATGAACGAGAACGAAATTGTTAAAATGGCCCTTTATTTTTCCTGTTTTGACTAATCCTTAGGTTTTGTGTAATGTTGAATGTTTTGTTGTGGAGCCCTACCACGAGTAGCCAACATTTGACGGATGAAGATACAATTGAAGTAGTGAAAAATCTGTCAAATGCATGGGATTACAACATGTTGTAATCTCCAACAGTCGTAAGTCTTAATGTTCAATGAATAGAATATTTCACGAAGAAGAGTAACGAAAGTTTGAAAAGTATTTGATTAACATTTTTTTGTAAGATAGGTAAGATAACCTATCTTACTACTAGATACTACTATTATTACTAGATAGTAAGGTTTATTTTCCCAAAAGACCAAGTAGATGTAACGAAATTGTTATTTATAATTAGGTACCTGAAAGGATTTGAATGTAAACAAAATGTAATTTAAATTAAATATATTTTTAATTATGTAAACTTCTTCCTCTAAAATCCTAAATAAATCAAAGGATTTATAAAAATATATGTCTCGAATTAGATTTTTTTAATTATTTTTGGATGGCAGGTTTTTTAACCTGCCATCCAAAAATTATTTAAAAAATCTAATTCGAGACTTTAATTAAATGTTATTTAATTCAAATTAAAATGTTTAATGTTAACAAATAAAATAACGATAAATGGATGTTAAAAAAGGATGCCCGTTAGAAATATTCTAATTTAGTTCTTGATGGTGTTAGCTATTAAGTTGGTAATTTTGTTTATAAAAATATTTTTGTACTCAACAATAATTTGTTTTAAAATTTCGGTATTATATTAAGTTTGAGGCAAATGTATACAGGGTCTTCCAGAAATTGAGTCTAGTCCTGCACGCGCCTGTGGGGAGTGGCGGTATGCAACTTCAATTTATAATATGTATACTTATCCGATAGTAAACATATTCCATCTAATAGTTTGTCCGTTTATTTATTCAACAGCTTTCTCTATAATATTAATTTGTTAAAAAAAAATATGTGTACGTATATAACCATTAAATAATCTCGTATGTCCGGGAAGGATTAATTGTTGATACTAATTGTTAACATCACAATTAATACGATAAAGATTTTTTCTTCCTATTTAACCAATCTTCTTGAACTATACATAAACATATAAAACTACAAAAAGTCATAAAATATAATTAAAATTACTCTTGATCGATAAGATAACCCTTCATAATCCGATTAATTAAAATTATACCTTTATTAATTACTTAAAACTTACAAACTATATTTAAAAAAACTCATAATTTAGTTAATTTGTCAAAAACTAATATGCATGACCAATAGCGTCACCATTTGTAGAACAACACAAAAATAATTAGAAAAAATTCTAACCTATTTTACTTTGGTTAGGAATAAACCTACATACATATACAGGACTTACCGATGTATATAACTGTCTGTCCGGACGTGTGAGCGAGCGCGCGCGTCGCCGGGCACTGCGCCGGCGCAGCCTCCGGCCGATGACCCCGCCTGTTTTGATCCTAAAACGGCAGGTCGCGATACATTTCACAGCTTCATAAGCTTTGCTTTGAACTTCATCTATTATTCGACCATCGACCATAATCGAAGGACAGTCTCGCTCCATTTTTGGTCCAACACAATAAATATTTTTGTATCAGTTGTAATGTCCCAACGGGGCTCATGTAAGGGTATATATAAAACTTAACACCATTTGTAACCACATGAATCAACGAATAAATGAATATGAATAAATAACTATTTTGTTCGCTATGAATAAACGGATACCACGGATCGGCAAGCGCAGCGTAGGACGTCCACTAACTAGATCTGGTATGTATGAAGACCTGGTGAAGGCTGCGGGCTCACGGTGGACGCAGGCCGCTGCCAGACGGAAATACTCTTTGGGGGAGGCCCATGTCCAGCAGTGGCAGTGCTACGGCTGAATCACATTTTTTAGATTATACAATTTAAAGCGATAGAAAGGAATCATTATCGATAGAAGAAAATTCGATCAGTATTTCAATAATAATATTCCTAACTAGCGGCCCGCCCCGGCGTCGCACGGGTAAAAAAAGTTCCCGGCAATATTTCCTTATTTGCTCACCGTTTAGACCTACCCTGGACTACGACAAACATTTTAAAACGCCCCAGCCGTTCTCGAGTTTTAATCAGACTAACGAACAACAATTCATTTTTATTTATATAGAGATTATTTGAATAACATAATCCGTTGTGGTTCCACTCAATTATCTCCCTAAATCTTATTTTGATAATTATTACAAAATATACACTGGCGATGATGGCTTTTGGCATTTTATTAACGAAGGTAACCCACTAAGAGCTTGTAGAGTGCTGTGTGAATACAATTTAATTTGTGTTTATTACATCATGTTCTTTTTTATTGTTTTCTCTCATTTTTGTCTGCTTTCATTCCTTAAGGAGAACATGGAAAATATTATTTTACTATACATTTGTATGGTTGAATGGGTTATTTGTTTTATATCTGACCTCTGTGGCTCGGTGGACGAAGGACTGCATGATGCGCAAAACGTTGCGGGTTCTAATTAACGCTGGGGGACCAGATTTTGTGCGAACTACAATTTCTGATTTCGGGTCTGGTTGCTTTCTATGTATCATTGTATGTATTTACAAAAAAAATATCTATGTAGTATATCAGTCACCGAACACCCGGACAAGCTCTGCTTAATTTGGGGTTAGGAGACGCTGTGACATTAGTCCGTTAATATTTTTTAATTATTGTATGATTTGTGTAATTTATATAGTTAAATGTTGATAATTAAATTTCTTAACAAGCTAATAAAAATTGTTTTAAAGTTGTACAACGGTACAAGTGTTGCTCCTTATTAGAAACAAAAACTAATTAACCAAGAATTAAACGTGGATTGTATTAACTGGCACTCGATAACCAGATTCACTGTAAATTATCTAATAAGTTATTTTTGTTTGGAAGATAAATTTCTGAAAAAGCGCAGATTTTAACAGTTTACAAAATCATATAGCAGCGTGATTTATAATTTGTAAAGAAATAAGAAAAACCTTTACGATAAAAAAATGCTTATGGAAGGGTTATACTTGATACTAATATTTACCTTAACTATATATTGAGTGTAAGCGTGCCACGAATACGGTCCACCCACAGCAATAATCCACAATATTACTCCAAATTAGAATATTTATTATTTCGCATTCGGTGAATTATCTGCGCAGGCGCAAACCAGTTAGTTTTACTTTTATTTAGCAAAGGGGTCATTGTCTCCTCGATTGAGGCTCTTACAGTTCCATTTGAATAGCATCATCATCATGACTCTATGGAACTCATGATAATAGGCAAAAAATATAGTTATTCTCAACAGAATAACAAGATTTTGACTACATACGTACGGACGAACGGTACTGTACGAACAAAGCTGTCCATCTGTTAACCCGACTAAACAATTTTTTTTGCAATATAGGTACATAATATATAAAAATAAAAAAGTGATTATTTAATGCTCTGTATATTTTTCGTTTAGATAAAAAAATAAGTTCATTTTTTTTCAAAATTTTAATTTTTTCATTTTTTCATAAGTTTATTTTTTTATTAATAATCTAAATGACGGACAATATTTTTACTATTTTTTTACGCAATCAATTCTATGGCACCCGAAATCTGCCACTGGAACCTCTCCATCATTATCACCATCGAAGAATACTTCCAAATAACTCTTCAAGCCGCCAAAACCTTGCTGAAAACTTTTTGATGATTATCATCCATATGAAGAATTCTTACTACTTATTCTTTTTTAATACAATAATGATAAGACCATTATTATAACTACTAAAAATTATTATAGCCGAAATTAATATTTAACGTTCCATTGATAATGTAGAAGACGTGTTGGCTTAGTGGGAGCGTTCAAACACCGGCATGTTTTGAGAACTTAAAAAAGTTTGAAGACATGTGATATTCACCAACCCGCACTTGGCCAGCGTGGTGAATTAAGGTCTAACGTCACTCGCCAAAAGAGAAGTCCCTGTGTCCCAGCAGTGGGAACTTAAATGGGGTGTTGATGATTAATATTATAGCATTATTTCTACTACAATAATTAAGTACATATAAGTATCAGTATCACTAATATTTAGTATAGAGGTCAATGTCTCCTCCATTAAGGCTCTTAAGGAAAGGTTCGATTTACCTTTTCAAATAACTGATTTTATTGTTGAGGTAAAATATTGATTGATGTACTTTTATTATTGGTTTTCTTAAAAATTACGAGGCTGCGTTATTTTAATGCTGAAATGTGTATAATCTTCATAATGGAAATAAACGCAAAAATAAACTTGAATTGATACGAGATCATATAATCTTTATAGTATAAAACATACTAATAAATTAGGTATAAAATATAACTTTTTAAATTATCATGGTTTTTAACCATGATTTGACGGTTTTTGAGATTTCCGACATTTCGACGCTGTTGCAAGCGCCATGATCACGGAAACAAATGAATTGTCTTTGTCTTTGCGATTATTAAATATAGCTTTCGCTGTGTTTTCGCTTAAATCTTGTAAAATAACGGGTTTTCAACGAACTTATGAAGTTTAGTAATAGATACAATAAGGTAATACAAACCTGCTCATTACGTATGATAACCATTAAAAAAATAGTTTATTCCGTTTAATCCGTTCAAAAATACTGTTCATATATTTTTGATCTGTTTTTTTTTTTATTTTCTTTTTATTTTCTCGCGAATTATTTTCTCTTTATTATTTTTATTCGCAATTAAAAACAAAAATGTTTGTTTTAATTGGGAAATAGGGATTAATATCAAAAATATATTTTTAGAGGAATGCTCAATAACAACCAAAATATAGTTTCTAGTAATTTATTAACATTAAATTCTAATCAAATCTTAATAGTGACTATAATGTTCCTCCGAACTGTCATTATCATTATCATCGGGGTCAAAGTAATCATGGCTTCTATGTAACTCATGCCAATGGTACTTAGGATCTTTCACTGGAATCTCATCATGATCACCATGGAAGACTCTATGTAACCCCTTCCTCCAATTATCCAGATAACTCTTTAACCCTCCAAAAACTCTGCTAAACACATTTCGATGATTTTCCGCCGGCTTATTATCAAATTCTGCATTTATGTGCAGAATACTAAATTTATTCGTTTTTAAGACTACGTTATTATTGTTTTTGTCTCTATCTATCGCATTGGTGTTATTATTATTACTAAAATTGTTTTCTACTGCACCGTTGGTATTGTGTTCATCTCCTACATCTATCGTATTAGTATTATTACTACTTAAATTATTATTATTAAGTAAAGTGTTGTTGCCGTAGTTGAGAGGAGTGGTGAAGGTAAAGTTGGTGACGATTGGTCGGTGTGTGCGGTTGTCTGGAATGTCTATGATGTTTTCCGTCACCGAATACTGGGCGCTTGGTGATGATGAAGAACTGGTGGTGATGGTGGCTGGTGACACTAACTTCAGCAGAAGGATCTGAAAGATTATTATTAAAGGCTTTAGGTAATTGTAAATAATACATGTTCATATTGCTGGAATCATCACAACAAAAGAAAGTTATATCATCACAACAACATTTAGCCCCGTGGTATGCTCTAAGCTTGTGTTATTATTAGATATTTTTACTAAAGATATCAAATAACCAGACCATAAAAAAGTGCTTGCAGAATATACAAACACTTTACCCCTCGGCGGGAATCGAACCTGCAATTATATTTAAATAAAATGAGTTTATCTATCTAACTGCAGAAGCCATTTAATTATTTTGATATAATGTTAGAGGCCCTATTTCATCGAGAAGTGGTACATAATAATGACGGACAGTCGCTTAATGCCCAGGGAATAGTAACAAAACAATTTTAAATAAATTAAAAATAAATAATGTCAAAGTAGCATGTAAATGATTTCAATAAATTGTGGAAACCAGTCCAGAACCAGAAAGTGTAAAATTTCTTTAAAACGCATTTAGGTGGAATTGATAACTGTCTTTTTTCGTTGAAAGTCGGATAAAAACATGACTTACCAAAACAAATCGTCGAACCCACTCCATGCCTCTAACGTCCTATCACAATTAAACACTAATCCTCCCAAAATCCAATTATAAACGAACTCTTGCTCAACCGCTATGCCATCCTCACCGAAATACGGGCATCTTATCAATTAGTTTCACTTCTCAAGGGCGCTTTTTAGTACAATATTCCTACTAGTAATGTTTTTCGTCAACTCTTAGACAGGAAATGAACTCGACTGTAACCGGCTATTGTTTTTATAGAATTTATAGGTATGTCGGATTCAATTCGAAGAAAGATCTCGCGAACTGTCAGTTCAAATGATCTACTTATTCAATGTTCCCTGTTTTTATTTGTCAACAAGTTTAACGTGAATGTTCTGGTGGTAACTGCTACTTTTCCAGAGAAATGAAAAATAAAAAAAAAATCTACATTCAACATTTTAATAACCTGATCCCCTAAAAACTAAACTGAACATAAGTAACCCTAACAAATCCAAAAAAAAGATATATAAACTAAGAACAGATTGAACGATGAGTGAATCTTTATTCAATTATGAATATAGAATATTAATATCTCATTGTATTATATTATTTTAATAACTATGCACCCTTCAATATCAGTAACGTTCCGTCCTAAGGCTGGTACAAAGGGACTTCTCCAATGAAGATAAATATTTCTAGTTCAAGTCCGGAAATATTAATATTTTTTTATTTCTGTTGTATTAAATAAATTATCATTTTTACTTCAAAGTAAATTTTTTTCAAAGTATCTGATCTTAGCCGGTACACTCACTCGACCAGTGAGTCAGTGAAGTTAAGAATCCGGTCAGAATCCTTTGTGAGTCAGCATGTCGGAGTTTCCTCAGCGTAGGTACCTATCTCTGTCAATGTCTGATGTATTGACATTAAAAACACAATAAAGAATTGTTATCACAATAACAAAAGGATTGATTTGAAACAACATAATATTTCCATGTCAGAAAAGGGAAAACTACTCAAATCAATAAAAATAATAATGCAATAAGTTAAATAAACTAATCAAATATTAGTTTAAAATATTAATGTAACTAATACCCCATTGAATTATTGGCTCAGTGGCCTCAGACAGGCAATGTATCTATATATATATATACCTACTAGCGGCCCGCCCCGGCGTCGCACGGGTATAAAATTTTCCCGGAAATTATTCGAATTTTTCTCGCCGTAAAAACCATCCTATCTCTCAAGTTGGATCGAACTGCACATGGTGTGCGAATTTTATTATAATCGGTTAAGTGGTTTAGGAGTCCATTGAGGACAAACATTGTGACACGAGATTTATATATATTAAGATTATCTCAAATATTGTGTTACAATTCATGATTAAACCTAAATGATGTTGTATTTATATGGATTCCTCATATTAATAACTAGCAGTAGCACGCGGTGTGACCCGCGATTAATTAATGCTCCCGCGGTAATACTTATTTCCCGCGGTAGAAAGTAGCCCTTTTGTCATTTCTCAAGCGTTAGAGAATCTGTGCGCACAATTTCAGACAAATCTATGATAGATAAGCCTTCGTTTGACCACAATCTCATGATGTAAAGTGACGATGTGGTCTAAGATGGAGCATGAAGACCTGGAAGGCAGATTCAGACTTCCAGAGGTTACATTTACAACGTCACAAACAAACACACAAGCTGTACCTCTGTATAATATTAGTATATCTATATTATCCTCAACTTAAAATCATACAAAATAATTCGTTTGAATAGTTATTAGATAACTATTACTGAAGATTAGATGCAAATTTCTTCAGTAATCTTTAAATAAATTATTAAAAATAGTATGATCTTTTTTTTCCATTGCTGCTATAATGCAGAGAAAAAAATGCATAAATTATTATAATAGTATAATAGTACAAATTTCAAGTGTCAGCCAAATTGATAATTATTATTATTAGAAAATAAACAAAATACCTAAGTATAAGATTATCCAATTGGAATATTCATATCAATTACAAAGAGAATTATTTAGTCTTGTACTCATATATAATAAAATAATATGTAATTCATAAAGACCTTTTGTGAAGCATTTTGATAAAAATTGAATGACATGTTCAATTTTCGTTAATCAAATTATCTCAATTTCTTTTGATGTCTTGTAACTGAAATAGCACAGCCATTTTATTTGAAGAAAATTCTTCTCATTTTAATGTATTCCAATTCTTTTCAATGATATTATGAGCGATTAAGTTGTGAAATAATATTTTTATGTTAAGATACTTATAATGGTATTCGGGACAAGAACAAATAAATAAATAAATATTTCCGGACAACCAACACAACTACACCTAGCCCCGTGGTAAGCCCTAAGCTAGTGTTACGGGTACATCGGATATACTTAATAGAATAGGCGTACATATCTATTAATTACTCAGACCAAGGAGAAAGTGCTTGCAGAACATACAAATACTTGACCCCTCTGCGGGAATCGAACCCACTGCCTCTTGAGCCGCAAGCGGGCCTTCGCCCACCGCACCGAGGCAGTCAAAGAAACTTAATAATAATTAATAATAATTTATTTATTTAATAAGAATAGTTATTTTAGAGTTTTCACCAATTATAACTATCTTAAACTAACTTACAAACTAGTCTTAACTAACAAACTAATAACTAACAAAATAGAGCAAAGACAACAAAACTATAATAATTACAACAAATTAAAACTTAAAAAATATCGTATCTCCTTATGAATATAATTATAACTATCATTAAAAATATCCACATGCTGGATATTTTTAATGAAACGTATTATTTAAAAAAATAAGTCAATTAACAAAAAAAAACCCACGCGATTTCTTAAAGCTTTTGCTTGCAAACACAAGTTGGTTCGGTCGGCGTCATATTTATGTAAGCGTCGTGAGTAGTCAAAATAATTAAAAAACAAAAAAAAAATTAAATATATGTAGTTAGAGACATCATCAAAGTGGTAAAAATATCTCACTTTGAAAGCATTATAACTATTAAAAGTAAATGACACTGTCTGTACCAATTAAATTTCATGGATCCATCTGAACGCATCGGTCCATTCGTTTTCATATTATTTTTCAATCATTAGTAGGTACTTATTACATTTTGAATTCGTTTTTTTATGTTGAAAATCCACTTTCTCGTTAAACCTTAATTATTTTTTTATGATTGATATGCCTTATATTGACCACAATCTCACCTGATGTTAAGTGACGATGTGGTCTAAGATGTAGCATGAAGACTTAGAAGGTAGATGTTAATTTGAATGCGTAAGAACCATAATTCTAAAATGTGTTAAAATAAAAAACCAATAAATATCAAACATTTCTTTTATACTGGTACGCAGTACCCGGTACAAAAATGGAGCCTCAACATTAAGCTGGGTCCACATTTGTATCATTTCGGTGTATCACGATCAGGCGTATCGTATCGAGTATCTGTATCATAAATATGGACGCTCATTTATCCATGTCGTATCGTTGCGGTATATCTTGTAAGAACGCGTCCATACTTATGAGATACTGTATCATGTCAGCGTATCGATATCGACTTTAACTTTACAAATATGGACGCTTCATTTTTTCTTCCGATTCCTGTTCGTGCAACGCGTATCCCCTTTGATGATCGCGGAAAAACCGACACAGGATGGTTCGGGGTGTATCACGATACAGTATCGTGATACAGTATCAAAATACGTCCATACCACCGATTGTGATACGAGTATCTGATACGAGGTGTATCAAGATACGCGATCATTGCGGATCGGGCGTGGATCGGGCCGTATCGGATAAGTCATGTATCGTTAACGTGCATCATCTTGCGTCTAAACTAGCGATCATGATACGCGCCGAGGCCACGCGACGGAGATACGATACACCGAAATGATACAAACGTGGACCCAGCTTTAAATGATAATATTTCGTGGCAAGGCTCAGTAATTTACAGAAAGTTACAAATTTTCAACTTCTTAACTGTTATTAAATTTCGCTTTTGAAATACTTTAGAAGTTTCAACACGGCAAATATGCATTTAAGAGCTTTTTAACAGGGCTTAGGTGCAATAGACATAGCTGGTTTTACTTGAAAATAAATAAATTAATTATACACGAAAATCCACACAACAACATATAGCCCCGTGGTAAGCTCTCGTGTCACGGGGATATTTTCTAATATACACATTAAACACCCGGACCAAGGAGAAAGTGCTTGCTTTTGTTGTAATTATTTTAGTTTCCTTTTTTTGTCTTTACTCTATTTTATTAGTTAAGTCTAGTTTGTAAGTTAGTTTAAGATAGTTATAATTGGTGAACACTGTTAGATAACTATTCCTATTAAATAAATTATTATTATTTATTTATTTATTTGCAAAGCATACACCTCTTGCGCCGCGAGCGGACCACCGCGCTACTGAGGCATTCAATACTCAATAAATTAACTTAATTGCTACGTAGTCAAAACAGAGTTTGTGCTCTACAGACATACATCTGCCTAGATAACGCAAATGCATGCACTTCGCGTGTCCGAACCCCGACCAATCGTCGTGGTTGGTCACCGCTAACTTCAGACCGCCGCGCCGTGTATTTAATAATATTCACATTACGTTGCCATTGGAGGTTTAATCTGACTGTTGTGTTAGGAGACGGTAAATATGGGATCAATTTAATTAATAAAAATAATTTTAATTAACATTATTGACATTATTTATTCAAAGTTAGATTACTTTACGGTACTAGTAATTCTGACGATTAACTTAATTTTTGATGAAGTGTTTTATGAAAGTGAACATTTAAGTAGTTTTTGGTGAAATAATACTTCATAATTAATAATTTATGGTTCTTCATAAAAAATAACTTTCTTTAATAGGACTAATCTATCGTTCTGCATCCGGCTAAAACGCCTCAGTACGGTCAGCAAAACAGGGTGCCTCTTGACTGCAGGTATTAGGGGTGTGCTTGCAACTGTCGGCTCTATTCACAAATGAATACGACTCACAGTCACCTGGCACCAGCAGGGGTCAATTGAATTGGATGCTTTGGCGCAAGGAGTAATCAATTTATGAGCTTTGTTCGGACTTTTTGTTAGTACAGGGTGGCCGAGAACGATAAGGAATTACTTTTAAGTATTTAATACTATATAAATCATAAATTAAATCAGTTTATTTCGGTACACAACTAGACCAATATCACACATACGTACATAGTAGTTATCAACTGCTGTAAACGATAAGGATGAGGAAGATACCAGGCGAGAGGGCTGTTGGTAGAAGGACAACTTCCTGATTAACACGCTCACTGCGGCAAAAATCCTTAAAACTTTCATCTAGTGCGGTGGCGGTCCAAATATGCATCCATCGACCTTTTCTACAGTGCGTATCAATCCTTTTTGACCTGACACCGCGAGCAAAGATTAAAGAGCTATAACTTTGCGAATATGTGGTGTATAATATTTTTTTTTATACTGCTAAAATGATCATTAACCCCATTTGTTTACATTCGCTTCGCCCCTGAATCTGAATACCAGGAAATGAGAAATCAACCAAGGAAAATGTCAGGTCGGAAACGACCGATATCGCACTAGAAAGTATTTTTCATAGTGATGGGACAGACAAAAATATTTGGGTTATCGAAAATAAAACAGAATTATTGTAAAAGAAATAAAAAGTATGTATTAAGCGAATCACATGAGCCAGACAAGAACAGTGAACTTATATGTGTCTTTCTTTATAGCACTACACGCAAAGAGATTGATTGCATTTGTTGCTATATGTTTTAATTTTCTTAACTTTCTTTTTCGCTTCCTTGCAATCTAAAGTTAGACGCAGCTTTTCATAACACCGCGCATTTTTGTACATTATTTGCGGGGTAATGGAGTAATAATTATTTCTGGCCGCCTCCCAAGTCGCATGCGATTACGTAAGAAATACATTTCTGCATCTTTTATAACCAGATTAACAGAAAACTTTTTAGTTATAAACTTTTTCTTGATAAAATTTCGATATAAAGTTCCTGTTCATTATAATCACACCACTTTTTTATATAATACCACAGTTGTAAACTAAAAAAAAGTTTTTTTATTAAATAGAGTATCACCAAAACTTGAAATTCTTTATTTTAACAGAGAATTTTCGTAATGTTATTCCTAGGCAATAAATAAAATTACATAATATTTATAAGATTACAATGGAAGGCGAACCGAATTAAACTTTAATTATAATGTAATATATATATAAATATATTTTTAATATTAGATTAAGGTAATAAATAAGTATTAAACGAAGTAAAATTTGTTACATCATTAAGAGTTATTGATTTTGTTTTAAAATTATTGTCTATTAATATAATATTCTAATACCATTTTTTTTTTACAGTTGAAATATGGAGTCGAAGGTAAATATACTTTTTTGTTATAAACCATTACCTATAATATTTATTAATATTTAACACTATATTGAGGAAATATGGGTGACACTGGCAACCCACGACGAAGATGAATGATTGAAGAGTTTTGAACTTGAACTTGAACTTGTACTGAATTCTTTCATCGCCTTCGTCGCGGTAAATAGGATATGAGTATGTAGTCGTCATTGACGCCATATTTTCAAACTTCTGAAAAACAGTTTCGCAGCAATCATCTTGTGGCTTCGGTTTCTATTCCTATAGGTTTAGGACAAAAAAAAAGAGCCCGTGGTCGGTCTCCAACCAGGTAGTCCGATCAAGTGAAGGCCTCTTGCTCATCTAAACTCTGCTCGGTTCCGTGACGCCATGGATGGGCACCGTTGGAGGCTGAATATTAAATCCAGGTGCACCACAGCACCGTTGTCCACAACCTGTGATGGCCACGATCCTCAGCCAGGAGGGAACGACCCCAGAGAGAGAGAGAGGTTTAGGACGGGACGTCTGTGCAGTCCTTAGTGCTGCCAACCGATCATTAGAAAAAAATATTAACAGTCCCAAGTTGCAGTTTTAGTAAACCAAAGACTGTTTTACAATAAATAAATAAATATTTCCGGACTACTCACACGGCATCACCTAACCCCAAACCAAGCAGAGCTTGTACTATGGGTGTTACGTGACTGATATACTACATAGATACATCCTCAGGCGGACGTACGCCCACCGAGCCACAGAGGTCGTCGTACAATGCTTTTACATAAAGATTATGTAAAAGCATTGTAAAAGGTATTCCATAACGAGCTGAAATTATGATTTGTTTTTGTCTATATAGACATAAAAACATTCCAAAAACAGTAAATGCCTTAAGGCAACTCTAAATAGACATTGTAGATTCTAAACAGTTAGTCAGATCTCAAAATGCTAAATTAAAAGGAAGAATTAAATGATTTGAAATACCTTTCAACGATACCCCACATCAGACAGTTTGATGAATAATTTTTTATTTTAATGCAACGGCGGTCAGTGATGGCCATGTTCACTATCGTCATGTCTTTACCCTTTAGTGATACTCGCCGTATCAAGAGGAAGCGAATGTGAGTCATAGAAGACTGTTATACACATTACCACTCCTTTGCGTTGCGCAGTCGGGTAAGAAGACCGTACGCCACGCCATTCAAACAAACTCTCTCATAGAGGAATGAGTGCATTACTAAGAATTGTACAAAGAGACGACATTTTATTAAGCACTTTCTCCTTGGTCTGGGTGTTTAATATTTATAATTAAAAATTTCTATATGTATATGTATGACTATTATATTTTTAAGTAAATCAGATATCTAGTACCCGTAACACAAGCGTATAGCTTACCACGGGGCTAGATGTTGTTGTGTGCATTGTCTGGAAATATTTATTTATTTATTATGAAAATATAATCATAATTACGAATGCATTGTCTGAATTCTAAATTGCAGGTGACGAGTTCGATGACGACTATGACTAACCACTTGATACCAGAGCTATTGTCGCCGTGGTCTAAGGAAGCAACATTATGTCACTAATTAAAACCATTTAAAAATTTAATAGTTTACATTTTAATTTTATAAGATTGATTATAATATAATGTGCTATTTGTCTGGAATTTATGTGTTTATTCATTTAAGCAAGACCCCACATTCATGAATAATTATTTCACGTTATAAATCAGCCTTATAGTAGGTCTATGGAACGTTTGATAGAAAAACGTAATTCATTATTAAACATATTTGTCTGTAATGTGACAGACAAATATGTTGAATAACAGTTCAATAGAAGCTTTACCATTTAACAATGGTATCTGTATAATAGTCAGAAAATAAGGCGTAAGTAGGCTTATTGTTTGTTGAGTTTTAACTTATTCAGTTATATGTATATGCCGGAAATAGGGAGTTACAATACAATACAACAATACAAACATTATTTATTGCAACACCACAATTTAGTATTCTTAAAAATTCCAGGATTCAAACTGGCTTCATCATACTCACAAGAAAACTCTCTGACAAGAAACGGGGCTTGTATTCTTGTTAAATCAAATATTGAATATAAAACATTGGACATTCTTAATAAAATTACATGTAAATACTGTTCTGAATGTATGTACCTACACCGGAATTGACATATGGACATATAATTTAATTTTAATTTGCATTTATTGGACTCATACTTGACATTTTCTTCAAAAATTTAGAAATAATTTTACAAAAATTGACACTGATAAATAAAAGAATTATTCTATGTGGTGAATGGAACATCTACTTAATGACTAAAAACAAATATAGCCAGGAATTTATATGCATCCTTTACTTAAATTTTTATAGATATCAGGTTCGGCGTCCAGTCTATTGCGATATTTTGTTTTTGTGGCTGCATATGTTGAGAATCCTGTTTCGCACAAATATGTTGTTGGGAACGGGAGAAGAATATTCAGAGCCATTTTGCCAAGCATTGGATATTCATTACGAATTCTGCACCAAAAATCGTTGAGAGGCGTCGTTTTGAACAGTGACTCCATACTTGTGTCTGATGACATTTCTAAAAGAGATTCATATATCTCGTTTGACATACTTTCGGGCTTTTGCAGGTTGGGTAAAAAAGGATTATGAATCCATGAATTCAGTTTTATTTTTGTATTCTGTTCTTCGGGAAAATACTTTTCAAAAGATGCGCGCATCGAAGTGAGATATTGGACCAATTCTTCAAACATATCATCTTGAAACATTTCTGAGTCGTTATCGCTAACAAACTCATTGAGTGACGTAAAGCTTTCTATTTCTCTCTTAACAACGCAAACAATCCAAAAATCTAATTTTCTTTTGAAGGCAGTTATTTTGTTATAGGCCTGGAACACTGTTGTCTGTTTACCTTGCAATGATAAATTCAATTCGTTTAGTTTTTGAAAGATATCTGCCATAAAAGACAATCGGAACAACCAAGTTTTATCATACAAACGGTCGTTCAAATTAAAAGAAGTATTATCTGAAAGAAAAATTTGTAACTCCGCTCTAAGTTCAAATAGCCTTGTTAAAGTTTAACCCCGAGACAGCCATCGCACTTCTGTATGGAGCAGCAGTGTTTTATGTTTGCTGCCATAATCTTCACACAACAATGAGAACAATCGGGATTGTAGTGGTCGTGATTTGATAAAATTAATTATTTTTACCGCTTCATCCATAACTAATTTTAGATTTGACGGCATTTGCTTCATCGCAAGTGCTTGTCTATGCAGAATACAATGGCTGGAACTACAATTAGGCGCTTTATTTTTTATGCGTGACACTGCTCCTGCTGTTTTACCTGTCATCGCCTTGGCCCCATCTGTACAAATGTCAATGCAATCGTTCCAACTGAGATTATTTTCTTCAAAAAATATGTTTATTTTATTAAAAATTTCTTCCCCGGTAGTGTTTGTGGGCAGCGGTGAACACATAAGCATGTCTTCTTCAAAAGAACTTTCATATGGATATCTCACGATAACCAGCAAGATAGCCAGCGGCAGCGCGGCGGGAGTCAAAGCGTTCGACCAGAGAGAGGTGTTTTGATTTTTTTTCTAAATTCTTGCGGAACCCCTACAGTTGTATCGCGGAACCCTAGGGTTCCGCGGAACACACTTAGAGTATGGCTGCTGTAGGAAATGTTCAGTTACTGGGTCTATCGGATCACGAAACCGGACAAATATTACATGTACCTGTTAAAAGAAAAATTAAGTTTCTTCAATGGTCTGAAAGAAAAAAAGACTACTGTGAAGAAAACGTACAGAAATTTAATCAGTGTATGGCAGCTTTATCATTGTCGTAAGCGATGGAAAAACAATCTTTGAATGATGCTTTTAAAGAATTTCATGATACGTACACAATGTTTTATGAACTCTGCTTTCCCATATTCCAAGTTAAAAAGTCAAACAAACCTACAAAATGTAGATGGCTTACTATAAAAAGGTCTAAAGAAAGCTTGTTTTAAACAAAGACAATTATCTATAATTCAAATTCAAATTCAAATCTTTATTAACTTTTGGAACATGGTTGTACACTTAGTTTCGTCAAATAATATTATTTACCCACAATTAAAAAAAAATGCTTTTAATGCACTTGTAAGCGCGACAAGCAAATCCACACCTTCTAGCCGTTTTCCTTTTATAATCAGATCAGACACGTTACACTAGCCGTCTATGTCGGCATCCAAGTCATCAGGATTGAATTCCAATAGCTTCGTAGGAGTATTACTCACGGTTGCATTCTGCGACATCGATAGCACACGAGACAATAACGCTTCCATGTTGCTTAGTAATTTTGTGGCATTCATCCATTTGTTGTTGATATCGCTCATTTGGTTGCCCCATAGATCCCACTTCTGATGTCGGAACAGGAGGCCTCTCTGGGTCAGGCGTCGTAGGTTTTTAGGGCAAATGAGCTAAATCACAACACCAGGTATAACCGGTTTCAATTTAATTTTCTTGCTACACAAATTAACACGGAATAATATCACTGATAGATAAACTAGACTACCCTGATCAATTCTAGATTTGATTATAATCGAAATCAAATAGGATTACACCGAATTTTAGTGATTCGCCGTGGACTTGGTGCGCAAGCGACCATTCCGTTCTGACAAGTTTTAACAAGTGCGAAAACCAACATGGCCGCCCCGCCACCACAGATACGGAGCTTCACTAGAGCAAACCCGATATCGGTCTCGCTCTCATTCGGTCATCCGGCGCCACTGGCGCGCGCCGTCACGGCCATACTGACTATCGACCGTCCTCGGGCGCATTTCAGCAATTGGTCTTGAAACAAGACAACAACCATGACCTAGATATCCGCTCGTCCAGCCTGACAAGCCTAAAGGTTCCTAGATCTCATCTCATTTAATGTTTCGACTATTACTCTTGACTGAATGAGTGTGTCCTTTCGACCAGCAATAACTTAATGAAAAGCGGAGCATGGACCGGACGACACTATTCTTTCAACAGCTCAATGCACACAGAATTATGTGGACCGGACGAGTGTGTCCCTTCGACCAGCGATAACTTAGTTAAAAGTATTGCATGGACCGGACGACACTGTCCCTTCGACCACCCATCGTGTGGACCGGACGAGTGTATCCCTTCGACCAGCCATAACTTAAATGAAATGAAATGAAATGAAATATTTATTGCTGTTAACTAGGTGGTAATGTATACATTGGTCTTATAACTATTGTTATGTGTCTCTAGTCTGCCTTTCGGGCTTACAGCATTATCATGCATCTAAAGTGTTAAGTAATAATTTATTCATATTTAATTAATGTCAGTCATGCAATGTCAATATATATTTAATTTATCATTTAAAAAATCAACAATAGAAGAATTTTAACTTAGTTCAAAGTATGGCATGGACCGGACGGCACTGTTCCTTCGACCTCCCACGAGAATGAAGACGTGCATCCCTTCAACCAAATACTCTTTGGCCCGGACGACACTCTCCATCAACCATTTCACTCAACAAGTTTGGACCGGACGAGTGCATCGTTGACCAGACTCTGGTAACAACAGCACTGTCCTTTCGACCAACTTCACAATCATCACACACAAAGTATAGGTATTACACAAATCAAAATGATCATACCTAAGACTGCGGACCATCTTATTCAGTATATAGTAAATTCGACTTCACACTGTACTTCAATCTGCTCAGGATCAGAGTATACACTATCAGTATCCGAACCCGCCGTTAGTGTATCAGAGCGGCTTACAGAAATGGTATCAGAGCACGCGCAGTTTCTAGATAATCTATCATAACTACTGTCTACTTGAAGGCTATCACTACCATCTACATCTATCGGCGCCGTCACGGTCTCCCCTTCACTCATTAGACTAGTTGAAACTTCCAGTAAACCTTCGTGCCCAGCAGGCACTGTGCGCAAGCCCTCACGTGCGTATTTGTAGGAGCGCGAAGAATTATTTAAGCCCTTCAGCTACTAGCTGTCGTTTTCAAGAACAGCGGTTATAATAAACGGTCCCTTAAATTTTCTATCCAGTTAAGTTTAACTATGCTCGCTATTTTTAATAAACACGAAATCCCCTTCAGAAAACGGACTCACGATTGAACGTCTGCGATTAAAGCGTTCTATTTCAGATGCTGCCCTAATAACATCGAGTTCTAATCGAGCTGGTAAGCTTTGTGATACAGGGTCCAAGCCAGATATGCCTAATGATTGAGCTCGAATCCCAAACATCAATTCCGTGGGTGTGTATTTAGTAACAGCTGACCCGGTGCCGCTAATTGCAAGCTGAACATTGCCTAATTCGTCACGCCAGTTTTATTACCATCATTTTCTATTACCGTAAGCAAGCTGTAGCAATAAAATGGAGCTCAATTTTATGCCTAGCACAGAAGTCTTTGAATTCGGAGCTAACGTAACACCTCCCTTGATCTACTATAATTCGTTTAGGCGCTCCGAAAAGGGGAACAGCCTTTTGCAATGCTTTAATTGCACTTTCTGCATCAATAGACATAGTATGTTCTAGCAACACGTACTTGGTAAAGCCGTCAATTATTACCGAGCAGTATTTATTCCTTTCGGTCGCTCTTCCCACTCAACTGTCCCGTAAAATCAATGTGAATAGTGTGCCAGGGCACGGAAACCTTGGGTATCGGATGTAATTGAACAGGTTGAGCACCATGTGAGTTTTTTGATGACTTGCAAACTATACAAGAATCGATAAACTTACGTACGCATTTCGACATTTGCTGGAACCAATACTGTTCGTATAATTTTTATCTTTGCCTAAATACTGTATCTCATTGTGAACGTGATTTATTAATGTCCAAATCAATGAACGCGGTACTACTGGCAACCATGACACTACTTTATTTCGAACAACTTTTCTATAGAGAATACCATCACACACATCATAAGTCGTAAGTACATACACACACATACAGTATATAGTCACATCATAAGTATGCGCTACATTTTCGGGTAATTCATCGTCGTTGAATTTTGTGGTCAAATCCCTTCAATATCACGCTTTTGTTCAACCGATAACCAACCTTGATGTAACTCGACAAACTGAACAATTTTAGCCTCTGCAGTGACCGGTTTTGGAGCGTCCGCTTGGGGGTTGCAGATTTCGAGAGAAACAATCAGCGCGCTCCACTCCGCGACCCTCACGGCAAATTATGTCAAAGTCGCAGGCCTGTAAAAACGCCCACCACAGGCGCACTCGAGCAGTTAAGCCGACCCTAGACCTCGACGCTCTAAGCGAATTGCAGTCAGTATATGAAACCGTCGTCCGTACAGACAATACCTGAAGTGTTCAACCGCAAGTACGAAAGCAAGTGCCCCCAACCCACACGAGTGATACCGAGATTCTCCTCTCCGCAGAGGCACCCCTCTTCCGCACAAGGACCGCGCCATAACTCTCTGAATTGTCCCTCCCTATCACCAGGAGCATAGGGCCTGCAAAAGGAGAGGAACCTTCTCGAATGACCCCAGATTCTAGGAGCTAGTCTATAAGGACAACGCTGAACAACTTTGTGTTGATTAAGTCTGTCTTAAGCTCCCCCGTTTTGACTCGATTTGTAGGTATACCTTCGATAAAGTGATCGGCGTATTTATTCAACAGTGTCACAAGTGCCTCTTTTTCCTTCCCCTACAAATCTGTATCTACATCTGTAAATTGTTTTCCCGCAGCCAAGTCACAAAAATGTGAAGTTTGTTTATAATTGAATGACAAGGTATCATTATCAAGGTTAACACTAATGCCTTTCTCCAAAATGTCCCTACCAATAATAGCAGGCACAGCAATGCTGCTATCAGGCACAATGTGAAAAAGCAATATCGTTGTTATTTGATCAATCGCCACCTCACTAAGGATCTGAGACGTGCACTCAATATTATTTTTAGGAGCTGACTGCCAACCTTCAGTAATGAAGTGGCACCTAAAGAAGAAGACTCAATATTATCCCCACCTATAGCGCTAAGACAAACTAGATCATTGTACACAGCACCCGAAAAAAAACTGACAGTAACTGATCAAGATGATCCGCTATCAAATAAAAAAAAGGAACGCGCTCACCGGATGCTCCCACTGCCCCGCCCGAAGGTCGATGTTCACACAGACTGACGACTCCGACCGCGGCCCCATCACCGCTCTTTCCGTCCGGACACGCAGGAGCTATGTGGCCAGGCCTTCCACATGTGTAGCAGGACACTGATGGTGACCCCTCCAGAAGTCGAGTTGATCCTGAAGATTGCTGCAGCCTGCTAGAAGGAGCAGCGTCATCCCGTTGTCGTTTTCGGCAGTCGGCCCGTGACCCGCAAGGCCACAATAGTTGTCACCATTAAATCTTTCATTCGAAATACGAGAGCGTTTAATTTCCGGTTCTTGTTTATCACTGCCGTCAAACCGTCGCGTTAGAGATATTCCACCAAGTGTTCTAAAGAGTTGAGCCCTGGTTGTGATTGTATGAGCATTCAACTCTCGGCGCATAGCACTGATATTACGAGCCCCGTTATAATCTCTTCGATCATTTCTAATTTGGGTATGCGCTCATTAAAATTCCACAAACGCATAGCGGCTTAGGATGCTGACTCCTTAAATCCAATTTCAAAACGCAATATATCATCAAAATAATCCTGATACAGTTTGGGTTTGGAAAACCTTGCGATTAAAGTTTGTTTAACCACATCCCAAGTCAGTTCGTTCAAATTCAGCCTAGTAAGGCACGCGGCGGCACGTCCTTTTAATGCACTTGTAAGCGCGACAAGCAAATCCACACCTTCTAGCCGTTTTCCTTTTATAATCAGATCAGACACGTTACACTAGCCGTCTATGTCGGCATCCAAGTCATCAGGATTGAATTCCAATAGCTTCGTAGGAGTATTACTCACGGTTGCATTCTGCGACATCGATAGCACACGAGACAATAACGCTTCCATGTTGCTTAGTAATTTTGTGGCATTCATCCATTTGTTGTTGATATCGCTCATTTGGTTGCCCCATAGATCCCACTTCTGATGTCGGAACAGGAGGCCTCTCTGGGTCAGGCGTCGTAGGTTTTTAGGGCAAATGAGCTAAATCACAACACCAGGTATAACCGGTTTCAATTTAATTTTCTTGCTACACAAATTAACACGAAATAATATCACTGATAGATAAACTAGACTACCCTGATCAATTCTAGATTTGTTTATAATCGAAATCAAATAGGATTACACCGAATTTTAGTGATTCGCCGTGGACTTGGTGCGCAAGCGACCATTCCGTTCTGACAAGTTTTAACAAGTGCGAAAACCAACATGGCCGCCCCGCCACCACAGATACGGAGCTTCACTAGAGCAAACCCGATATCGGTCTCGCTCTCATTCGGTCATCCGGCGCCACTGGCGCGCGCCGTCAAATACATTAATTCAATTTAAAACAATAATAAAAAAAAATCAATCATTAATAAATATAGCAGCTGTACAGGGGCTTTGTCAACTTACATAATAATAATAGCAGCTGTAAAGAGGCCTTGTCAAAGATGTCACACAAAATTATGTCCGAACAATTGTAATACAATAATTAACATTATACACTTATTTATTTTGATACAATAACAGACATTTAATACAATCACAGAAACACCAAAACATATAAAAATAAAGAATGGCGCCAGAAGCACTGAAGATTTATTTAGGAAATATAGCTATATATTAAAAAAGTGAATCCACAGATCACAGAGACTACAGAATATGAAGTTCATTTCCAGTAGTAAGAATACTTGTAAAGCCGTTTGGGAGGTAGTCAATGAAAATACAGGTGACATGGAACCGATAAAAGAGATTGATCATATAATTAACAATGATTTGACATATTAAGACCCGAATGAAATTTGCGAATTATTTAATCAGTATTACATTGACATTATAAATAATAATCATTATAATTTTTGCACGCATGATATAGATAATATCGACTCTAATTCTTTTACTATTTTTCTTTACCCTACTGACCCTAGGGAAATTTATAAAATTATTATAGTTCTCAATAATACTAACGCAATAGGGGTGGATGGAATAAGCACTGGTATATTAAAGCGCAGTGCTGAATATATTTGTGGAATACTTTCGTACCTCATCAACAAGTCTTTTGAAGAAGGTACTTTTCCAGACGTGTTAAAACTTTCAGTGGTTAAACCACTGTTTAAGAGTGGAGACCGTACAATAATGGCTATATAGTATAGCATTGTAGACGTAAATCAGTGAAGGCCAAGTCTTCCAGAGAACATCCTACGGCCGAAGAGATTATGAATAGTCTGTTCTTAGTTATATGCTTCTGTGAAGAAGCTTTAATATTTTATAACTAAGCCAGCTAATCAGTGGTAAAGCAGGCAGATTCTACAGATGTCTTTGAAATATTCTTCAAAATACATGTTTAGTTAATATTTAAATAACATAGCTACTCTAGTTTAAACAGATGTCTTTTGGCAGATTTACATTGGCAATAAAAATATGATTGTTTTATTTTTTAAATCTATTTAAATGATGTTAAAATGTTTGTCTGTCTAAAGCCACAAATAATCTTAGTAGAAAAACACTATAATACCCAGTTTGCTATAAGATACCTTTATATCTTACAACTTTTATTTGTTTAAAATCATTATAATATAAGGTAAGGTAATATAAGATAAGGGCTTAGTTTTTACATAAATTATTTTATAATTAAAAAAAATACTTACAGACTAACTGAAAAATCAAAATAATATCTATACAGTATCTCAACTAGTTTGATTTTACTTTTATTACTCTTTTGTCTTTGAATTATACAAATAACAACAAAAAAACACAGAGAAAGTGCGAAGCTCTAACGCCGGGTTAGACTCTAGACTTGAGGTGTTCATCACGTTATTTGAAGGCAAACATCGTGAGGAAACCGGCATGATCTGAGAACTTTAAAGAGTTTTAAAGACATTGACATTCACCAACCCACACTTGGCCAGCGTGGTGAATTAAGGCCTAATCTCTCTCGTCAAGAGAGTAGTCCCTGTGTCCCAGCAGTGGGAACGTTAATAGGGTGATGATGATGATTAATTTTATACTTACCTACCCACTTGAACGTCCAGTGGTACTGTAGTGCCACAAAACTTTATGCCGACTAACGTCCATGGTACTAGAGTGCCACACGAGTTTTTGGTTTTTTTATTTCGGATTTTCTTTATTTTCTAATAAGACAAGTTGCTAGTGTCAATGTCAGATGTCATTGTCAATAATTATTCTACTAAATTCTAATTAGAAAAACTCATACCTGGCAACAAAAATTATGAAAAAAAAATTATTTTGTCAATAAAGTGAGAGAAATTTTCCGCCATTTTCCTATTTTTCGCAAGTTAATTTCTTTATGATTTACTTGTGATATCTGTATTAAAATTAAATATGTTATTGAAAAAACTAGACTCCAACCCCGTTAAAACGGTACTAAAATAATAATTAAATGTTCAGAGGAGGTATTTTAAATAAATTTATCAAAATAGGTCTCCAAATCAGTCTAAAAATGCTACCATCCTATTTTTGATAATTTTTTAGTAAATGAAGATGTAGGTACGATGATTCGTATTATTATTCAAGTTTATATAATTATAATAAAGAAAATAAATAAATTTTTGGTTTTGAAATAGGTTTAGTACTTTTTATGTGATAAATAGTTTTAACGGAAAATCCGCGCAGCGTGTCACGCACCGCTCGCGTAACGCGGGCTGGGACGTTAGTCCCTAGTTACGCCGCGGGCGCTGGACGTTACAGTGGCTACATATATGTATTAGGATCTTCAAACTATTAAGATAAACGTCACTGGAAATAATTTCCATTTAGACTTCTTAAACCTAGAAGAAGTATTTCCGCGTTATGTTGTATGTCTAAAAGACAAATCTGTATAATAATATTCGTAATTGTTTGTAAAGTTTACACAGCTGTTGTTATTCGTATTTGGCGGTTTATATTAAGAGCTTACATCATTAATCACCTTGAGTTTTAGTATATAAAGACAGAAATTTTCAGAATAGGCATCAATTGTACTTCACCTGTCTTTGTTTTAAGTTAATTTGCAAACAGCGAAGCAGCCATGATCAAGACACTGTTCACCCTCGTCCTGATGGCGCTCGCCGCCTCCCAAGTCGCATGCGATTACGTAAGAAATACATTTCTGCATCTTTTATAACCAAATTATCAGAAAACTTTTTAGTTATAAACTTTTCATTATAATCACACCACTAAAAAAAAGTTTTTTTATTAAATAGTGTATCACCAAAGCATGAAATTCTTTATTTTAATAGAGAATTTTCTTAAAGTTATTCCTAGCCAATAAATAAAATTACATTATATTAATGAGATTATAATGGAAGGCGAACCGAATTGAACTTTAATAATAATGTAATATATATATATAAATATATTTTTAATATTAGATTAAGGTAATAAATAAGTATTAAACGAAGTAAAATTTGTTACATCATTAAGAGTTATTGATTTTGTTTTAAAATTATTGTCTATTAATATAATATTCTAATACCATTTCTTTTTTTACAGTTGAAATATGGAGTCGAAGGTAAATATACTTTTTTGTTATAAACCATTACCTATAATATTTATTAATATTTAACACTATATTGAGGAAATATGGGTGGCACTGGCAACCCACGACGAAGATGAATGATTGAAGAGTTTTGAACTTGAACTTGAACTTGTACTGAATTCTTTCATCGCCTTCGTCGCGGTAAATAGGATATGAGTATGTAGTCGTCATTGACGCCATATTTTCAAACTTCTGAAAAACAGTTTCGCAGCAATCATCTTGTGGCTTCGGTTTCTATTCCTATAGGTTTAGGACAAAAAAAAAGAGCCCGTGGTCGGTCTCCAACCAGGTAGTCCGATCAAGTGAAGGCCTCTTGCTCATCTAAACTCTGCTCGGTTCCGTGACGCCATGGATGGGCACCGTTGGAGGCTGAATATTAAATCCAGGTGCACCACAGCACCGTTGTCCACAACCTGTGATGGCCACGATCCTCAGCCAGGAGGGAACGACCCCAGAGAGAGAGAGAGGTTTAGGACGGGACGTCTGTGCAGTCCTTAGTGCTGCCAACCGATCATTAGAAAAAAATATTAACAGTCCCAAGTGGCAGTTTTAATAAACCAAAGACTGTTTTACAATAAATAAATAAATAAATATTTCCGGACTACTCACACAGCATCACCTAACCCCAAACCAAGCAGAGCTTGTACTATGGGTGTTACGTGACTGATATACTACATAGATACATTTTTTTTTGTAAATAAATAATATGATGCATGGAAAACACTCAGACACGAAACCAGAAATTGTAGATCGTACAAAATCTGGTCCCCCGGCGGGAATCGAACCCGCAACCTCCTGCGCCTCAGGCGGACGTACGCCCACCGAGCCACAGAGGTCGTCGTACAATGCTTTTACATAATCTGTTATGTAAAACAAATGTAAAATGTATTACATAACGAGCTGTAATTATGATTTGTTTTTGTCTATATAGACATAAAAACATTCCAAAAACAGTAAATGCCTTAAGGCAACTCTAAATAGACATTGTAGATCCTAAACAGTTAGTCAGATCTCAAAATTGTAAATTAAAAGGAAGAATTAAATGATTTGAAATACCTTTCAACGATACCCCACATGAGACAGTTTGATAAATATTTTTTTTATTTTAACGAAACGGCGTCCAGTGATGGCCATGTTCACTATCGTCATGTCTTTACTCTTTAGTGATACTCGTTGTATTAAGAGGAAACGAATGTGAATCATAGAAGACTGTTATACACATTACCACTCCTTTGCGTTGCGCAGTCGGGTAAGAAGACCGTACGCCACGCCATTAAAACAAACTCTCTCATAGAGGAATGAGTGCATTACTAAGAATTGTACAAAGAGACGACTTTTTATTATAAAAATATAATCATAATTACGAATGCCTTGTCTGAATTCTAAATTGCAGGTGTAGAAGATGAGGACTATTAATACCACTTGATACCAGAGCTATTGTCGCCGTGGTCTAAGGAAGCAACATTATGTCACTAATTAAAACCATTTAAAAACTTAATAGTTTACATTTTATTTTTTTATGATTGATTATAATATAATGTGATATTTGTCTGGAATGTATGTGTTTATTCATTTATGCAAGACCCCACATTCATGAATAATTATTTCACGTTTTAAATCAGCCTTATAGGAGGTTTATGGAACGTTTGATAGAAAAACGTAATTCATTATTAAACATAAGTATTTGTCTGTAATGTAACAGACAAATATGTTGAATAACAGTTCAATAGAAGCTTTACTATTTAACAATGGTATCTCTATAATAGTCGGATATTAAGGCGTAAGTAGGCTTATTGTTTGCAGAGTTTTAGCTTATTTAGTTATATATCCGGAAATAGGGAGTTACAATACAATAGATACAACAATACAAACATTATTTATTGCAACACCACAATTTAGTAGATGCATATTACATACAGTATTACACAATAGCGGCCGAAATTTGTTAAAAAAAAGAACAGTGGAGTTTACACAGATTTATACATAAAATGAATAGGTTTTTGTAGTACTGATATCAAACCCAGTAGGTAGTAGGATTTGTAGTAATGAAGACACATTATACATATTATTGACTTATAGAAAGTGAGGGTAAAAGAAAATGACCATAAACCATATTTTTTTACACAAAAAGATAAAGACACATCCGTAACCTTCGCACATAGGATTCGAATCTCCGGGAAAACGCCTCGACGTGCTATCAATTACACCAACGCGTCAACTAGGTGATAGGTCGCAATTCTTCTGCATTTAATAATATCGGGTGATGCCCCAACTATATAATTTATACAATGTGTATTTTCGAACCTTGATCAAACGAAATGTGCGGATACACGACATAAATTTATCGATAAATATAGGACAAAAAAAATATAATTATGTCGGCTATTTAAAAAAAAAAGCCGATTTAATTATTTTTTATGAAAACTACTTAATCTGGTTTTTTCTTCGTTTCTGTTTGAGTAGACGGTGTATTTTTTAGGTAGTCTCATTTTTCTATTAAAATTATTTCTGTATTCTATTTTAACAAAAAAATTGATTTTTATTTTATTTTTGATTTGTATCTTTTAAACTGGATTATTGAGGTGTACTTTTTTAGATGTTATATTAAACTTCAAAATTTATTCTACAAATCTCTTCCATAAAGTATGGGTCTACCTCTTTTCTTTGTCATGTTATTAATAACTTATATAATATTAATAACTAACTATAATCATAATACTAGCTAAAATTGAAAAGTCACGTCGTTCGTCGATGCGTATTGCCGAGAATATGTTGTAAGGGGCGGTGGCGCCGCGCGCACATTGCCCTTCCGCTCGTACAGCATAGTGGTGAAACATTTATGGAATAATCTATACTATATATATATATATATATAATATTATAAAGAAGAAAGGTTTGATTTTTTGTTTGTTTGTTTGTCTCGAATAGGCTCTGAAACTACTGCCCCGATTTAAAAAAATCTTTCACCATTCGAAAGCTACACTATCCCTGAGTGACATAGGCTATATTTAGTTTTCAAAAATAATATGATTTCTTAACAAACTCCGATAATGTAACCCATGGTCGTAAAAATAAAAACGTAATATAAACGTCGTTTCATCATATCACTAACTATTATAGTTTCGTGACAATAAGCGATTTTTTATATAAAAAAATTAAAATACCACTGTTTGAAAAGGCTCTTTATTTGTATCTTGGTATAAATCCTTAACAAAATAAATTATTTGTTATGTAATATTGCTTAAAAACCTTTATATAACTTTTTGAATTATTAGATTCTGACATTCCATTCAAAAGATATCACGAGTTAATTTTTTTTTAAATAACCACTCGGGGTCGGTTCCCTACTGAATAGTCGTGTGCGGAAATAAAAAAAATTGTCGCTTGATAATATGTTCTCGCCTAATTAGTAGGTAGTTAGATAATAATTCATTAACAGGTAACTAATTCCATTCAAAAAGTTATTTTCAGAACTAAACACTAGCATATACCATTTGATACTTATCTATTGTACATAACGTCGGTTGCAGGTTTAATTGGGTTAACCACCAAAACACGTAAAATAAGTTGAGTATACAGTTTTTTTTAGTTTTTTTCTGCTCTTTCGAATAGCATAGCTTTAAAAAAATACAGTTACGCTACACATTTTAAATGTGAATTTGCAGACTTCCGTCGAAATTATGTTGTAACTGAGTAGGTATGTGATCCATTTACAGAAGTCGAATTGTTGTATTCCTATGACCGAAGAAGGTTAAGTTGGTGTATGTATATTGGCAAACCAGCATTACTCTTACACTAATTCTTAGCTTGAACGAAATAAGCTTGAAATTATAACCACACATACACCAATATAAAACCAACTTTCTTCAAAAAACTAACGTTACACCAATTGACCCAAACCAAGTTTATGTTTGTTGTCGGTTACACCAATTTGAGCATTGCAATCAATAGTATGTTTTCCCTTACCTTAATCTTCTTAAAAATAATAAATCTAAATTTAAAATATAACAAAAATTCGAATCCTTCAATTTCCTTAAAAGTAAAACACCATAATAATGTGTTAATGTGCATGCGATGCGCTTTTATTTGATACCCCACTCGAGATTTTTGCAGATTTTCGGTTTTCCTTCCCCACTCTAACCCCCACCATTTTTTATCGGCACAACCGATTTTCATGAAACATGTCTAAGAGCAATCGCGCCAGACTCACCTTTTAAACAAAAAAAAAACTAAGTTGAAATCGCTTCATCCGTTTGGGAGCTATGATGTCCCAGACAGATAGACACGTCAAACATAATGACACCCCTCTTTTTTGTCGGGGGTTAAAAATGAATCGCAAAATGTGTTGCTAAGCGCATAACTCAACAACGCCTATACCAATTTAGCCAATTTATTTTTTTAAATGTTTGTTGGAGTTTAAGGATGGTTTTTCTGGCGAGAAAAAATCGAATAATTTTGAAACAGTTTTGAATAATTACCCGTGCAAAGCCGGGACGTGCCGCTAGTATAATATAAATCTCGTGTCACAATGTTTGTCCTCAATGGACTCCTAAACCACTTAACCGATTATAATAAAATTCGCACACCATGTGCAGTTCGATCCAACTTGAGAGATAGGATGGTTTTTACGGCGAGAAAAAATCGAATAATTTCCGGGAAATTTTTATACCCGTGCGGCGCCGGGGCGGGCTGCTAGTTTTTAATAAAAGTAAAATAAAAATTTTGAAACATTTATGTATTTTAATACATTAATATACATTGAATACAATCAGAGAAACACCTTAAGGGACGAGGGCCAAAAGCTTAATTTTAGTATGTAAATGTTGTAAATGGAGGGATGGGTCATATCGATTCAACCCCCTCTGTATGCGGGATTTTTTAGTATGTATTTAAAAAGTTATGCAGATTTTTTTATTTTCTTTAAGATTCGATTTATGGATTCCTATAACCCAATAAAGTAGATGACTAGAAAAAAAAATAAGTCCGTTTACTTAATAGATTTTTTTTAATTGTACTCGTTTTTTTCTTGCAAACGAAAAATCAAATCGGTTTAGTGTCATCAACCATCCAAAAACTTTCTACACGTTCATGGTTTTTCTTACTGCTGGAATACAGGGACTTCTCTCTTGTCATAAGTATATGGGTTACGCTGGCTAAGGTCATGTCAGATTAACCTACCCGCACTTGGCCAGCGTGTTGAAATAAAGCCTGATCTCTCTCGTCAATAGAGAAGTCCCTGTGTCCCAGCAGTGGGAACGTAAATTGGGATGCATAAGTATACAATAAATATCTTTGCCCTTTGTACTTCTTTTTTTGTAACATTTGTTTTGATTTTTTGTACCATAAAGTATTTTTGTATTGTATTATAGATGTAAATCGGTTAAGGCTAAAGTTTCTCAGAGAACATTCTACGGCCAAAGAGATTATGAATAGTTTGTAGATACTAAGTTATATGCTTCTGTGAAGAAGCTTTAATATTTTATAACTAAGCCAGCTATTCAGTGGTAAAGCAGGCAGATTTTACAGATGTCCTTGAAATATTCTTCAAAATACATGTTTAGTTAATATTTAAATAATATAGCTACTCTAGTATAAACAGATGTCTTTTGGCAGATTTACATTGGCAATAGAACTATGATTGTTTTCTTTTTTAAATCGATTAAAATGATGCTAAAATGTTTGTCTGTCTCAAGCTACAAATAATCTTAGTAGAAAAGCACAATAATACACAGTTTGCTATAAGTATAACTTTTATTTATTTAAAATAATTCTAATATTAGGTACTAAACTTTTGAATAAATGATTTTTTAATTAAAAAAATACTATCTATACAGTATCCCAACTAGTTTGATTTTACTTTTATTACTCTTTTGTCTTTGAATTATACAAATAACAACAAAAAAACACAGAGAAAGTGCGAAGCTCTAACGCCGGGTTCTTGACGCTAGTCTTGAGGCGTTAGGCACGTTATTTGAAGGCAAACATCGTGAGGAAACCGGCATGATCTGAGAACTTTGAAGAGTT
This sequence comes from Gymnoscelis rufifasciata, assembly GCA_929108375.1. NCBI lineage: Eukaryota > Metazoa > Arthropoda > Insecta > Lepidoptera > Geometridae > Gymnoscelis > Gymnoscelis rufifasciata. The sequence continues at coordinate 13,046,311 of OV815323.1, read as the reverse complement.
TTAACGACATGTGACATTCACCAACCCACACTTGGCCAGCGTGGTAAATTAATGCCTGAGAAGTCCCTGTGTCCCAGCAGTGGGAACGTTAATATGGTGATGATGATGATTAATTTTATGCTTACATATTTAAGGATCTTCAAACTATTAAGATAAACGTCACTGGAAATAATTTCCATTTAGACTACTTAAACCTAGAAGAAGTATTTCCGCGTTATGTTGTATGTATAAAAGAGAAATCTGTATAATAATATTCGTAATTGTTTGTAAAGTTTACACAGCTGTTGTTATTCGTATTTGGCGGTTTATATATTGAGCTTACATCATTAATCACCTTGAGTTTTAGTATATAAAGACAGAATTTTTTCAGAATAGGCATCGATTGTACTTCACCTGTCTTTGTTTTAAGTTAATTTGCAAACAGCGAAGCAGCCATGATCAAGACACTGTTCACCCTCGCCCTGATGGCGCTGGCCGCCTCCCAAGTCGCATGCGATTACGTAAGAAATACATTTCTGCATCTTTTATAACCAGATTAACAGAAAACTTTTTAGTTATAAACTTTTTCTTGATAAAATTTCGATATAAAGTTCCTGTTCATTATAATCACACCACTTTTTTATATAATACCACAGTTGTAAACTAAAAAAAAGTTTTTTTATTAAATAGAGTATCACCAAAACTTGAAATTCTTTATTTTAACAGAGAATTTTCGTAATGTTATTCCTAGGCAATAAATAAAATTACATAATATTTATAAGATTACAATGGAAGGCGAACCGAATTAAACTTTAATTATAATGTAATATATATATAAATATATTTTTAATATTAGATTAAGGTAATAAATAAGTATTAAACGAAGTAAAATTTGTTACATCATTAAGAGTTATTGATTTTGTTTTAAAATTATTGTCTATTAATATAATATTCTAATACCATTTTTTTTTTACAGTTGAAATATGGAGTCGAAGGTAAATATACTTTTTTGTTATAAACCATTACCTATAATATTTATTAATATTTAACACTATATTGAGGAAATATGGGTGACACTGGCAACCCACGACGAAGATGAATGATTGAAGAGTTTTGAACTTGAACTTGAACTTGTACTGAATTCTTTCATCGCCTTCGTCGCGGTAAATAGGATATGAGTATGTAGTCGTCATTGACGCCATATTTTCAAACTTCTGAAAAACAGTTTCGCAGCAATCATCTTGTGGCTTCGGTTTCTATTCCTATAGGTTTAGGACAAAAAAAAAGAGCCCGTGGTCGGTCTCCAACCAGGTAGTCCGATCAAGTGAAGGCCTCTTGCTCATCTAAACTCTGCTCGGTTCCGTGACGCCATGGATGGGCACCGTTGGAGGCTGAATATTAAATCCAGGTGCACCACAGCACCGTTGTCCACAACCTGTGATGGCCACGATCCTCAGCCAGGAGGGAACGACCCCAGAGAGAGAGAGAGGTTTAGGACGGGACGTCTGTGCAGTCCTTAGTGCTGCCAACCGATCATTAGAAAAAAATATTAACAGTCCCAAGTTGCAGTTTTAGTAAACCAAAGACTGTTTTACAATAAATAAATAAATATTTCCGGACTACTCACACGGCATCACCTAACCCCAAACCAAGCAGAGCTTGTACTATGGGTGTTACGTGACTGATATACTACATAGATACATCCTCAGGCGGACGTACGCCCACCGAGCCACAGAGGTCGTCGTACAATGCTTTTACATAAAGATTATGTAAAAGCATTGTAAAAGGTATTCCATAACGAGCTGAAATTATGATTTGTTTTTGTCTATATAGACATAAAAACATTCCAAAAACAGTAAATGCCTTAAGGCAACTCTAAATAGACATTGTAGATTCTAAACAGTTAGTCAGATCTCAAAATGCTAAATTAAAAGGAAGAATTAAATGATTTGAAATACCTTTCAACGATACCCCACATCAGACAGTTTGATGAATAATTTTTTATTTTAATGCAACGGCGGTCAGTGATGGCCATGTTCACTATCGTCATGTCTTTACCCTTTAGTGATACTCGCCGTATCAAGAGGAAGCGAATGTGAGTCATAGAAGACTGTTATACACATTACCACTCCTTTGCGTTGCGCAGTCGGGTAAGAAGACCGTACGCCACGCCATTCAAACAAACTCTCTCATAGAGGAATGAGTGCATTACTAAGAATTGTACAAAGAGACGACATTTTATTAAGCACTTTCTCCTTGGTCTGGGTGTTTAATATTTATAATTAAAAATTTCTATATGTATATGTATGACTATTATATTTTTAAGTAAATCAGATATCTAGTACCCGTAACACAAGCGTATAGCTTACCACGGGGCTAGATGTTGTTGTGTGCATTGTCTGGAAATATTTATTTATTTATTATGAAAATATAATCATAATTACGAATGCATTGTCTGAATTCTAAATTGCAGGTGACGAGTTCGATGACGACTATGACTAACCACTTGATACCAGAGCTATTGTCGCCGTGGTCTAAGGAAGCAACATTATGTCACTAATTAAAACCATTTAAAAATTTAATAGTTTACATTTTAATTTTATAAGATTGATTATAATATAATGTGCTATTTGTCTGGAATTTATGTGTTTATTCATTTAAGCAAGACCCCACATTCATGAATAATTATTTCACGTTATAAATCAGCCTTATAGTAGGTCTATGGAACGTTTGATAGAAAAACGTAATTCATTATTAAACATATTTGTCTGTAATGTGACAGACAAATATGTTGAATAACAGTTCAATAGAAGCTTTACCATTTAACAATGGTATCTGTATAATAGTCAGAAAATAAGGCGTAAGTAGGCTTATTGTTTGTTGAGTTTTAACTTATTCAGTTATATGTATATGCCGGAAATAGGGAGTTACAATACAATACAACAATACAAACATTATTTATTGCAACACCACAATTTAGTATTCTTAAAAATTCCAGGATTCAAACTGGCTTCATCATACTCACAAGAAAACTCTCTGACAAGAAACGGGGCTTGTATTCTTGTTAAATCAAATATTGAATATAAAACATTGGACATTCTTAATAAAATTACATGTAAATACTGTTCTGAATGTATGTACCTACACCGGAATTGACATATGGACATATAATTTAATTTTAATTTGCATTTATTGGACTCATACTTGACATTTTCTTCAAAAATTTAGAAATAATTTTACAAAAATTGACACTGATAAATAAAAGAATTATTCTATGTGGTGAATGGAACATCTACTTAATGACTAAAAACAAATATAGCCAGGAATTTATATGCATCCTTTACTTAAATTTTTATAGATATCAGGTTCGGCGTCCAGTCTATTGCGATATTTTGTTTTTGTGGCTGCATATGTTGAGAATCCTGTTTCGCACAAATATGTTGTTGGGAACGGGAGAAGAATATTCAGAGCCATTTTGCCAAGCATTGGATATTCATTACGAATTCTGCACCAAAAATCGTTGAGAGGCGTCGTTTTGAACAGTGACTCCATACTTGTGTCTGATGACATTTCTAAAAGAGATTCATATATCTCGTTTGACATACTTTCGGGCTTTTGCAGGTTGGGTAAAAAAGGATTATGAATCCATGAATTCAGTTTTATTTTTGTATTCTGTTCTTCGGGAAAATACTTTTCAAAAGATGCGCGCATCGAAGTGAGATATTGGACCAATTCTTCAAACATATCATCTTGAAACATTTCTGAGTCGTTATCGCTAACAAACTCATTGAGTGACGTAAAGCTTTCTATTTCTCTCTTAACAACGCAAACAATCCAAAAATCTAATTTTCTTTTGAAGGCAGTTATTTTGTTATAGGCCTGGAACACTGTTGTCTGTTTACCTTGCAATGATAAATTCAATTCGTTTAGTTTTTGAAAGATATCTGCCATAAAAGACAATCGGAACAACCAAGTTTTATCATACAAACGGTCGTTCAAATTAAAAGAAGTATTATCTGAAAGAAAAATTTGTAACTCCGCTCTAAGTTCAAATAGCCTTGTTAAAGTTTAACCCCGAGACAGCCATCGCACTTCTGTATGGAGCAGCAGTGTTTTATGTTTGCTGCCATAATCTTCACACAACAATGAGAACAATCGGGATTGTAGTGGTCGTGATTTGATAAAATTAATTATTTTTACCGCTTCATCCATAACTAATTTTAGATTTGACGGCATTTGCTTCATCGCAAGTGCTTGTCTATGCAGAATACAATGGCTGGAACTACAATTAGGCGCTTTATTTTTTATGCGTGACACTGCTCCTGCTGTTTTACCTGTCATCGCCTTGGCCCCATCTGTACAAATGTCAATGCAATCGTTCCAACTGAGATTATTTTCTTCAAAAAATATGTTTATTTTATTAAAAATTTCTTCCCCGGTAGTGTTTGTGGGCAGCGGTGAACACATAAGCATGTCTTCTTCAAAAGAACTTTCATATGGATATCTCACGATAACCAGCAAGATAGCCAGCGGCAGCGCGGCGGGAGTCAAAGCGTTCGACCAGAGAGAGGTGTTTTGATTTTTTTTCTAAATTCTTGCGGAACCCCTACAGTTGTATCGCGGAACCCTAGGGTTCCGCGGAACACACTTAGAGTATGGCTGCTGTAGGAAATGTTCAGTTACTGGGTCTATCGGATCACGAAACCGGACAAATATTACATGTACCTGTTAAAAGAAAAATTAAGTTTCTTCAATGGTCTGAAAGAAAAAAAGACTACTGTGAAGAAAACGTACAGAAATTTAATCAGTGTATGGCAGCTTTATCATTGTCGTAAGCGATGGAAAAACAATCTTTGAATGATGCTTTTAAAGAATTTCATGATACGTACACAATGTTTTATGAACTCTGCTTTCCCATATTCCAAGTTAAAAAGTCAAACAAACCTACAAAATGTAGATGGCTTACTATAAAAAGGTCTAAAGAAAGCTTGTTTTAAACAAAGACAATTATCTATAATTCAAATTCAAATTCAAATCTTTATTAACTTTTGGAACATGGTTGTACACTTAGTTTCGTCAAATAATATTATTTACCCACAATTAAAAAAAAATGCTTTTAATGCACTTGTAAGCGCGACAAGCAAATCCACACCTTCTAGCCGTTTTCCTTTTATAATCAGATCAGACACGTTACACTAGCCGTCTATGTCGGCATCCAAGTCATCAGGATTGAATTCCAATAGCTTCGTAGGAGTATTACTCACGGTTGCATTCTGCGACATCGATAGCACACGAGACAATAACGCTTCCATGTTGCTTAGTAATTTTGTGGCATTCATCCATTTGTTGTTGATATCGCTCATTTGGTTGCCCCATAGATCCCACTTCTGATGTCGGAACAGGAGGCCTCTCTGGGTCAGGCGTCGTAGGTTTTTAGGGCAAATGAGCTAAATCACAACACCAGGTATAACCGGTTTCAATTTAATTTTCTTGCTACACAAATTAACACGGAATAATATCACTGATAGATAAACTAGACTACCCTGATCAATTCTAGATTTGATTATAATCGAAATCAAATAGGATTACACCGAATTTTAGTGATTCGCCGTGGACTTGGTGCGCAAGCGACCATTCCGTTCTGACAAGTTTTAACAAGTGCGAAAACCAACATGGCCGCCCCGCCACCACAGATACGGAGCTTCACTAGAGCAAACCCGATATCGGTCTCGCTCTCATTCGGTCATCCGGCGCCACTGGCGCGCGCCGTCACGGCCATACTGACTATCGACCGTCCTCGGGCGCATTTCAGCAATTGGTCTTGAAACAAGACAACAACCATGACCTAGATATCCGCTCGTCCAGCCTGACAAGCCTAAAGGTTCCTAGATCTCATCTCATTTAATGTTTCGACTATTACTCTTGACTGAATGAGTGTGTCCTTTCGACCAGCAATAACTTAATGAAAAGCGGAGCATGGACCGGACGACACTATTCTTTCAACAGCTCAATGCACACAGAATTATGTGGACCGGACGAGTGTGTCCCTTCGACCAGCGATAACTTAGTTAAAAGTATTGCATGGACCGGACGACACTGTCCCTTCGACCACCCATCGTGTGGACCGGACGAGTGTATCCCTTCGACCAGCCATAACTTAAATGAAATGAAATGAAATGAAATATTTATTGCTGTTAACTAGGTGGTAATGTATACATTGGTCTTATAACTATTGTTATGTGTCTCTAGTCTGCCTTTCGGGCTTACAGCATTATCATGCATCTAAAGTGTTAAGTAATAATTTATTCATATTTAATTAATGTCAGTCATGCAATGTCAATATATATTTAATTTATCATTTAAAAAATCAACAATAGAAGAATTTTAACTTAGTTCAAAGTATGGCATGGACCGGACGGCACTGTTCCTTCGACCTCCCACGAGAATGAAGACGTGCATCCCTTCAACCAAATACTCTTTGGCCCGGACGACACTCTCCATCAACCATTTCACTCAACAAGTTTGGACCGGACGAGTGCATCGTTGACCAGACTCTGGTAACAACAGCACTGTCCTTTCGACCAACTTCACAATCATCACACACAAAGTATAGGTATTACACAAATCAAAATGATCATACCTAAGACTGCGGACCATCTTATTCAGTATATAGTAAATTCGACTTCACACTGTACTTCAATCTGCTCAGGATCAGAGTATACACTATCAGTATCCGAACCCGCCGTTAGTGTATCAGAGCGGCTTACAGAAATGGTATCAGAGCACGCGCAGTTTCTAGATAATCTATCATAACTACTGTCTACTTGAAGGCTATCACTACCATCTACATCTATCGGCGCCGTCACGGTCTCCCCTTCACTCATTAGACTAGTTGAAACTTCCAGTAAACCTTCGTGCCCAGCAGGCACTGTGCGCAAGCCCTCACGTGCGTATTTGTAGGAGCGCGAAGAATTATTTAAGCCCTTCAGCTACTAGCTGTCGTTTTCAAGAACAGCGGTTATAATAAACGGTCCCTTAAATTTTCTATCCAGTTAAGTTTAACTATGCTCGCTATTTTTAATAAACACGAAATCCCCTTCAGAAAACGGACTCACGATTGAACGTCTGCGATTAAAGCGTTCTATTTCAGATGCTGCCCTAATAACATCGAGTTCTAATCGAGCTGGTAAGCTTTGTGATACAGGGTCCAAGCCAGATATGCCTAATGATTGAGCTCGAATCCCAAACATCAATTCCGTGGGTGTGTATTTAGTAACAGCTGACCCGGTGCCGCTAATTGCAAGCTGAACATTGCCTAATTCGTCACGCCAGTTTTATTACCATCATTTTCTATTACCGTAAGCAAGCTGTAGCAATAAAATGGAGCTCAATTTTATGCCTAGCACAGAAGTCTTTGAATTCGGAGCTAACGTAACACCTCCCTTGATCTACTATAATTCGTTTAGGCGCTCCGAAAAGGGGAACAGCCTTTTGCAATGCTTTAATTGCACTTTCTGCATCAATAGACATAGTATGTTCTAGCAACACGTACTTGGTAAAGCCGTCAATTATTACCGAGCAGTATTTATTCCTTTCGGTCGCTCTTCCCACTCAACTGTCCCGTAAAATCAATGTGAATAGTGTGCCAGGGCACGGAAACCTTGGGTATCGGATGTAATTGAACAGGTTGAGCACCATGTGAGTTTTTTGATGACTTGCAAACTATACAAGAATCGATAAACTTACGTACGCATTTCGACATTTGCTGGAACCAATACTGTTCGTATAATTTTTATCTTTGCCTAAATACTGTATCTCATTGTGAACGTGATTTATTAATGTCCAAATCAATGAACGCGGTACTACTGGCAACCATGACACTACTTTATTTCGAACAACTTTTCTATAGAGAATACCATCACACACATCATAAGTCGTAAGTACATACACACACATACAGTATATAGTCACATCATAAGTATGCGCTACATTTTCGGGTAATTCATCGTCGTTGAATTTTGTGGTCAAATCCCTTCAATATCACGCTTTTGTTCAACCGATAACCAACCTTGATGTAACTCGACAAACTGAACAATTTTAGCCTCTGCAGTGACCGGTTTTGGAGCGTCCGCTTGGGGGTTGCAGATTTCGAGAGAAACAATCAGCGCGCTCCACTCCGCGACCCTCACGGCAAATTATGTCAAAGTCGCAGGCCTGTAAAAACGCCCACCACAGGCGCACTCGAGCAGTTAAGCCGACCCTAGACCTCGACGCTCTAAGCGAATTGCAGTCAGTATATGAAACCGTCGTCCGTACAGACAATACCTGAAGTGTTCAACCGCAAGTACGAAAGCAAGTGCCCCCAACCCACACGAGTGATACCGAGATTCTCCTCTCCGCAGAGGCACCCCTCTTCCGCACAAGGACCGCGCCATAACTCTCTGAATTGTCCCTCCCTATCACCAGGAGCATAGGGCCTGCAAAAGGAGAGGAACCTTCTCGAATGACCCCAGATTCTAGGAGCTAGTCTATAAGGACAACGCTGAACAACTTTGTGTTGATTAAGTCTGTCTTAAGCTCCCCCGTTTTGACTCGATTTGTAGGTATACCTTCGATAAAGTGATCGGCGTATTTATTCAACAGTGTCACAAGTGCCTCTTTTTCCTTCCCCTACAAATCTGTATCTACATCTGTAAATTGTTTTCCCGCAGCCAAGTCACAAAAATGTGAAGTTTGTTTATAATTGAATGACAAGGTATCATTATCAAGGTTAACACTAATGCCTTTCTCCAAAATGTCCCTACCAATAATAGCAGGCACAGCAATGCTGCTATCAGGCACAATGTGAAAAAGCAATATCGTTGTTATTTGATCAATCGCCACCTCACTAAGGATCTGAGACGTGCACTCAATATTATTTTTAGGAGCTGACTGCCAACCTTCAGTAATGAAGTGGCACCTAAAGAAGAAGACTCAATATTATCCCCACCTATAGCGCTAAGACAAACTAGATCATTGTACACAGCACCCGAAAAAAAACTGACAGTAACTGATCAAGATGATCCGCTATCAAATAAAAAAAAGGAACGCGCTCACCGGATGCTCCCACTGCCCCGCCCGAAGGTCGATGTTCACACAGACTGACGACTCCGACCGCGGCCCCATCACCGCTCTTTCCGTCCGGACACGCAGGAGCTATGTGGCCAGGCCTTCCACATGTGTAGCAGGACACTGATGGTGACCCCTCCAGAAGTCGAGTTGATCCTGAAGATTGCTGCAGCCTGCTAGAAGGAGCAGCGTCATCCCGTTGTCGTTTTCGGCAGTCGGCCCGTGACCCGCAAGGCCACAATAGTTGTCACCATTAAATCTTTCATTCGAAATACGAGAGCGTTTAATTTCCGGTTCTTGTTTATCACTGCCGTCAAACCGTCGCGTTAGAGATATTCCACCAAGTGTTCTAAAGAGTTGAGCCCTGGTTGTGATTGTATGAGCATTCAACTCTCGGCGCATAGCACTGATATTACGAGCCCCGTTATAATCTCTTCGATCATTTCTAATTTGGGTATGCGCTCATTAAAATTCCACAAACGCATAGCGGCTTAGGATGCTGACTCCTTAAATCCAATTTCAAAACGCAATATATCATCAAAATAATCCTGATACAGTTTGGGTTTGGAAAACCTTGCGATTAAAGTTTGTTTAACCACATCCCAAGTCAGTTCGTTCAAATTCAGCCTAGTAAGGCACGCGGCGGCACGTCCTTTTAATGCACTTGTAAGCGCGACAAGCAAATCCACACCTTCTAGCCGTTTTCCTTTTATAATCAGATCAGACACGTTACACTAGCCGTCTATGTCGGCATCCAAGTCATCAGGATTGAATTCCAATAGCTTCGTAGGAGTATTACTCACGGTTGCATTCTGCGACATCGATAGCACACGAGACAATAACGCTTCCATGTTGCTTAGTAATTTTGTGGCATTCATCCATTTGTTGTTGATATCGCTCATTTGGTTGCCCCATAGATCCCACTTCTGATGTCGGAACAGGAGGCCTCTCTGGGTCAGGCGTCGTAGGTTTTTAGGGCAAATGAGCTAAATCACAACACCAGGTATAACCGGTTTCAATTTAATTTTCTTGCTACACAAATTAACACGAAATAATATCACTGATAGATAAACTAGACTACCCTGATCAATTCTAGATTTGTTTATAATCGAAATCAAATAGGATTACACCGAATTTTAGTGATTCGCCGTGGACTTGGTGCGCAAGCGACCATTCCGTTCTGACAAGTTTTAACAAGTGCGAAAACCAACATGGCCGCCCCGCCACCACAGATACGGAGCTTCACTAGAGCAAACCCGATATCGGTCTCGCTCTCATTCGGTCATCCGGCGCCACTGGCGCGCGCCGTCAAATACATTAATTCAATTTAAAACAATAATAAAAAAAAATCAATCATTAATAAATATAGCAGCTGTACAGGGGCTTTGTCAACTTACATAATAATAATAGCAGCTGTAAAGAGGCCTTGTCAAAGATGTCACACAAAATTATGTCCGAACAATTGTAATACAATAATTAACATTATACACTTATTTATTTTGATACAATAACAGACATTTAATACAATCACAGAAACACCAAAACATATAAAAATAAAGAATGGCGCCAGAAGCACTGAAGATTTATTTAGGAAATATAGCTATATATTAAAAAAGTGAATCCACAGATCACAGAGACTACAGAATATGAAGTTCATTTCCAGTAGTAAGAATACTTGTAAAGCCGTTTGGGAGGTAGTCAATGAAAATACAGGTGACATGGAACCGATAAAAGAGATTGATCATATAATTAACAATGATTTGACATATTAAGACCCGAATGAAATTTGCGAATTATTTAATCAGTATTACATTGACATTATAAATAATAATCATTATAATTTTTGCACGCATGATATAGATAATATCGACTCTAATTCTTTTACTATTTTTCTTTACCCTACTGACCCTAGGGAAATTTATAAAATTATTATAGTTCTCAATAATACTAACGCAATAGGGGTGGATGGAATAAGCACTGGTATATTAAAGCGCAGTGCTGAATATATTTGTGGAATACTTTCGTACCTCATCAACAAGTCTTTTGAAGAAGGTACTTTTCCAGACGTGTTAAAACTTTCAGTGGTTAAACCACTGTTTAAGAGTGGAGACCGTACAATAATGGCTATATAGTATAGCATTGTAGACGTAAATCAGTGAAGGCCAAGTCTTCCAGAGAACATCCTACGGCCGAAGAGATTATGAATAGTCTGTTCTTAGTTATATGCTTCTGTGAAGAAGCTTTAATATTTTATAACTAAGCCAGCTAATCAGTGGTAAAGCAGGCAGATTCTACAGATGTCTTTGAAATATTCTTCAAAATACATGTTTAGTTAATATTTAAATAACATAGCTACTCTAGTTTAAACAGATGTCTTTTGGCAGATTTACATTGGCAATAAAAATATGATTGTTTTATTTTTTAAATCTATTTAAATGATGTTAAAATGTTTGTCTGTCTAAAGCCACAAATAATCTTAGTAGAAAAACACTATAATACCCAGTTTGCTATAAGATACCTTTATATCTTACAACTTTTATTTGTTTAAAATCATTATAATATAAGGTAAGGTAATATAAGATAAGGGCTTAGTTTTTACATAAATTATTTTATAATTAAAAAAAATACTTACAGACTAACTGAAAAATCAAAATAATATCTATACAGTATCTCAACTAGTTTGATTTTACTTTTATTACTCTTTTGTCTTTGAATTATACAAATAACAACAAAAAAACACAGAGAAAGTGCGAAGCTCTAACGCCGGGTTAGACTCTAGACTTGAGGTGTTCATCACGTTATTTGAAGGCAAACATCGTGAGGAAACCGGCATGATCTGAGAACTTTAAAGAGTTTTAAAGACATTGACATTCACCAACCCACACTTGGCCAGCGTGGTGAATTAAGGCCTAATCTCTCTCGTCAAGAGAGTAGTCCCTGTGTCCCAGCAGTGGGAACGTTAATAGGGTGATGATGATGATTAATTTTATACTTACCTACCCACTTGAACGTCCAGTGGTACTGTAGTGCCACAAAACTTTATGCCGACTAACGTCCATGGTACTAGAGTGCCACACGAGTTTTTGGTTTTTTTATTTCGGATTTTCTTTATTTTCTAATAAGACAAGTTGCTAGTGTCAATGTCAGATGTCATTGTCAATAATTATTCTACTAAATTCTAATTAGAAAAACTCATACCTGGCAACAAAAATTATGAAAAAAAAATTATTTTGTCAATAAAGTGAGAGAAATTTTCCGCCATTTTCCTATTTTTCGCAAGTTAATTTCTTTATGATTTACTTGTGATATCTGTATTAAAATTAAATATGTTATTGAAAAAACTAGACTCCAACCCCGTTAAAACGGTACTAAAATAATAATTAAATGTTCAGAGGAGGTATTTTAAATAAATTTATCAAAATAGGTCTCCAAATCAGTCTAAAAATGCTACCATCCTATTTTTGATAATTTTTTAGTAAATGAAGATGTAGGTACGATGATTCGTATTATTATTCAAGTTTATATAATTATAATAAAGAAAATAAATAAATTTTTGGTTTTGAAATAGGTTTAGTACTTTTTATGTGATAAATAGTTTTAACGGAAAATCCGCGCAGCGTGTCACGCACCGCTCGCGTAACGCGGGCTGGGACGTTAGTCCCTAGTTACGCCGCGGGCGCTGGACGTTACAGTGGCTACATATATGTATTAGGATCTTCAAACTATTAAGATAAACGTCACTGGAAATAATTTCCATTTAGACTTCTTAAACCTAGAAGAAGTATTTCCGCGTTATGTTGTATGTCTAAAAGACAAATCTGTATAATAATATTCGTAATTGTTTGTAAAGTTTACACAGCTGTTGTTATTCGTATTTGGCGGTTTATATTAAGAGCTTACATCATTAATCACCTTGAGTTTTAGTATATAAAGACAGAAATTTTCAGAATAGGCATCAATTGTACTTCACCTGTCTTTGTTTTAAGTTAATTTGCAAACAGCGAAGCAGCCATGATCAAGACACTGTTCACCCTCGTCCTGATGGCGCTCGCCGCCTCCCAAGTCGCATGCGATTACGTAAGAAATACATTTCTGCATCTTTTATAACCAAATTATCAGAAAACTTTTTAGTTATAAACTTTTCATTATAATCACACCACTAAAAAAAAGTTTTTTTATTAAATAGTGTATCACCAAAGCATGAAATTCTTTATTTTAATAGAGAATTTTCTTAAAGTTATTCCTAGCCAATAAATAAAATTACATTATATTAATGAGATTATAATGGAAGGCGAACCGAATTGAACTTTAATAATAATGTAATATATATATATAAATATATTTTTAATATTAGATTAAGGTAATAAATAAGTATTAAACGAAGTAAAATTTGTTACATCATTAAGAGTTATTGATTTTGTTTTAAAATTATTGTCTATTAATATAATATTCTAATACCATTTCTTTTTTTACAGTTGAAATATGGAGTCGAAGGTAAATATACTTTTTTGTTATAAACCATTACCTATAATATTTATTAATATTTAACACTATATTGAGGAAATATGGGTGGCACTGGCAACCCACGACGAAGATGAATGATTGAAGAGTTTTGAACTTGAACTTGAACTTGTACTGAATTCTTTCATCGCCTTCGTCGCGGTAAATAGGATATGAGTATGTAGTCGTCATTGACGCCATATTTTCAAACTTCTGAAAAACAGTTTCGCAGCAATCATCTTGTGGCTTCGGTTTCTATTCCTATAGGTTTAGGACAAAAAAAAAGAGCCCGTGGTCGGTCTCCAACCAGGTAGTCCGATCAAGTGAAGGCCTCTTGCTCATCTAAACTCTGCTCGGTTCCGTGACGCCATGGATGGGCACCGTTGGAGGCTGAATATTAAATCCAGGTGCACCACAGCACCGTTGTCCACAACCTGTGATGGCCACGATCCTCAGCCAGGAGGGAACGACCCCAGAGAGAGAGAGAGGTTTAGGACGGGACGTCTGTGCAGTCCTTAGTGCTGCCAACCGATCATTAGAAAAAAATATTAACAGTCCCAAGTGGCAGTTTTAATAAACCAAAGACTGTTTTACAATAAATAAATAAATAAATATTTCCGGACTACTCACACAGCATCACCTAACCCCAAACCAAGCAGAGCTTGTACTATGGGTGTTACGTGACTGATATACTACATAGATACATTTTTTTTTGTAAATAAATAATATGATGCATGGAAAACACTCAGACACGAAACCAGAAATTGTAGATCGTACAAAATCTGGTCCCCCGGCGGGAATCGAACCCGCAACCTCCTGCGCCTCAGGCGGACGTACGCCCACCGAGCCACAGAGGTCGTCGTACAATGCTTTTACATAATCTGTTATGTAAAACAAATGTAAAATGTATTACATAACGAGCTGTAATTATGATTTGTTTTTGTCTATATAGACATAAAAACATTCCAAAAACAGTAAATGCCTTAAGGCAACTCTAAATAGACATTGTAGATCCTAAACAGTTAGTCAGATCTCAAAATTGTAAATTAAAAGGAAGAATTAAATGATTTGAAATACCTTTCAACGATACCCCACATGAGACAGTTTGATAAATATTTTTTTTATTTTAACGAAACGGCGTCCAGTGATGGCCATGTTCACTATCGTCATGTCTTTACTCTTTAGTGATACTCGTTGTATTAAGAGGAAACGAATGTGAATCATAGAAGACTGTTATACACATTACCACTCCTTTGCGTTGCGCAGTCGGGTAAGAAGACCGTACGCCACGCCATTAAAACAAACTCTCTCATAGAGGAATGAGTGCATTACTAAGAATTGTACAAAGAGACGACTTTTTATTATAAAAATATAATCATAATTACGAATGCCTTGTCTGAATTCTAAATTGCAGGTGTAGAAGATGAGGACTATTAATACCACTTGATACCAGAGCTATTGTCGCCGTGGTCTAAGGAAGCAACATTATGTCACTAATTAAAACCATTTAAAAACTTAATAGTTTACATTTTATTTTTTTATGATTGATTATAATATAATGTGATATTTGTCTGGAATGTATGTGTTTATTCATTTATGCAAGACCCCACATTCATGAATAATTATTTCACGTTTTAAATCAGCCTTATAGGAGGTTTATGGAACGTTTGATAGAAAAACGTAATTCATTATTAAACATAAGTATTTGTCTGTAATGTAACAGACAAATATGTTGAATAACAGTTCAATAGAAGCTTTACTATTTAACAATGGTATCTCTATAATAGTCGGATATTAAGGCGTAAGTAGGCTTATTGTTTGCAGAGTTTTAGCTTATTTAGTTATATATCCGGAAATAGGGAGTTACAATACAATAGATACAACAATACAAACATTATTTATTGCAACACCACAATTTAGTAGATGCATATTACATACAGTATTACACAATAGCGGCCGAAATTTGTTAAAAAAAAGAACAGTGGAGTTTACACAGATTTATACATAAAATGAATAGGTTTTTGTAGTACTGATATCAAACCCAGTAGGTAGTAGGATTTGTAGTAATGAAGACACATTATACATATTATTGACTTATAGAAAGTGAGGGTAAAAGAAAATGACCATAAACCATATTTTTTTACACAAAAAGATAAAGACACATCCGTAACCTTCGCACATAGGATTCGAATCTCCGGGAAAACGCCTCGACGTGCTATCAATTACACCAACGCGTCAACTAGGTGATAGGTCGCAATTCTTCTGCATTTAATAATATCGGGTGATGCCCCAACTATATAATTTATACAATGTGTATTTTCGAACCTTGATCAAACGAAATGTGCGGATACACGACATAAATTTATCGATAAATATAGGACAAAAAAAATATAATTATGTCGGCTATTTAAAAAAAAAAGCCGATTTAATTATTTTTTATGAAAACTACTTAATCTGGTTTTTTCTTCGTTTCTGTTTGAGTAGACGGTGTATTTTTTAGGTAGTCTCATTTTTCTATTAAAATTATTTCTGTATTCTATTTTAACAAAAAAATTGATTTTTATTTTATTTTTGATTTGTATCTTTTAAACTGGATTATTGAGGTGTACTTTTTTAGATGTTATATTAAACTTCAAAATTTATTCTACAAATCTCTTCCATAAAGTATGGGTCTACCTCTTTTCTTTGTCATGTTATTAATAACTTATATAATATTAATAACTAACTATAATCATAATACTAGCTAAAATTGAAAAGTCACGTCGTTCGTCGATGCGTATTGCCGAGAATATGTTGTAAGGGGCGGTGGCGCCGCGCGCACATTGCCCTTCCGCTCGTACAGCATAGTGGTGAAACATTTATGGAATAATCTATACTATATATATATATATATATAATATTATAAAGAAGAAAGGTTTGATTTTTTGTTTGTTTGTTTGTCTCGAATAGGCTCTGAAACTACTGCCCCGATTTAAAAAAATCTTTCACCATTCGAAAGCTACACTATCCCTGAGTGACATAGGCTATATTTAGTTTTCAAAAATAATATGATTTCTTAACAAACTCCGATAATGTAACCCATGGTCGTAAAAATAAAAACGTAATATAAACGTCGTTTCATCATATCACTAACTATTATAGTTTCGTGACAATAAGCGATTTTTTATATAAAAAAATTAAAATACCACTGTTTGAAAAGGCTCTTTATTTGTATCTTGGTATAAATCCTTAACAAAATAAATTATTTGTTATGTAATATTGCTTAAAAACCTTTATATAACTTTTTGAATTATTAGATTCTGACATTCCATTCAAAAGATATCACGAGTTAATTTTTTTTTAAATAACCACTCGGGGTCGGTTCCCTACTGAATAGTCGTGTGCGGAAATAAAAAAAATTGTCGCTTGATAATATGTTCTCGCCTAATTAGTAGGTAGTTAGATAATAATTCATTAACAGGTAACTAATTCCATTCAAAAAGTTATTTTCAGAACTAAACACTAGCATATACCATTTGATACTTATCTATTGTACATAACGTCGGTTGCAGGTTTAATTGGGTTAACCACCAAAACACGTAAAATAAGTTGAGTATACAGTTTTTTTTAGTTTTTTTCTGCTCTTTCGAATAGCATAGCTTTAAAAAAATACAGTTACGCTACACATTTTAAATGTGAATTTGCAGACTTCCGTCGAAATTATGTTGTAACTGAGTAGGTATGTGATCCATTTACAGAAGTCGAATTGTTGTATTCCTATGACCGAAGAAGGTTAAGTTGGTGTATGTATATTGGCAAACCAGCATTACTCTTACACTAATTCTTAGCTTGAACGAAATAAGCTTGAAATTATAACCACACATACACCAATATAAAACCAACTTTCTTCAAAAAACTAACGTTACACCAATTGACCCAAACCAAGTTTATGTTTGTTGTCGGTTACACCAATTTGAGCATTGCAATCAATAGTATGTTTTCCCTTACCTTAATCTTCTTAAAAATAATAAATCTAAATTTAAAATATAACAAAAATTCGAATCCTTCAATTTCCTTAAAAGTAAAACACCATAATAATGTGTTAATGTGCATGCGATGCGCTTTTATTTGATACCCCACTCGAGATTTTTGCAGATTTTCGGTTTTCCTTCCCCACTCTAACCCCCACCATTTTTTATCGGCACAACCGATTTTCATGAAACATGTCTAAGAGCAATCGCGCCAGACTCACCTTTTAAACAAAAAAAAAACTAAGTTGAAATCGCTTCATCCGTTTGGGAGCTATGATGTCCCAGACAGATAGACACGTCAAACATAATGACACCCCTCTTTTTTGTCGGGGGTTAAAAATGAATCGCAAAATGTGTTGCTAAGCGCATAACTCAACAACGCCTATACCAATTTAGCCAATTTATTTTTTTAAATGTTTGTTGGAGTTTAAGGATGGTTTTTCTGGCGAGAAAAAATCGAATAATTTTGAAACAGTTTTGAATAATTACCCGTGCAAAGCCGGGACGTGCCGCTAGTATAATATAAATCTCGTGTCACAATGTTTGTCCTCAATGGACTCCTAAACCACTTAACCGATTATAATAAAATTCGCACACCATGTGCAGTTCGATCCAACTTGAGAGATAGGATGGTTTTTACGGCGAGAAAAAATCGAATAATTTCCGGGAAATTTTTATACCCGTGCGGCGCCGGGGCGGGCTGCTAGTTTTTAATAAAAGTAAAATAAAAATTTTGAAACATTTATGTATTTTAATACATTAATATACATTGAATACAATCAGAGAAACACCTTAAGGGACGAGGGCCAAAAGCTTAATTTTAGTATGTAAATGTTGTAAATGGAGGGATGGGTCATATCGATTCAACCCCCTCTGTATGCGGGATTTTTTAGTATGTATTTAAAAAGTTATGCAGATTTTTTTATTTTCTTTAAGATTCGATTTATGGATTCCTATAACCCAATAAAGTAGATGACTAGAAAAAAAAATAAGTCCGTTTACTTAATAGATTTTTTTTAATTGTACTCGTTTTTTTCTTGCAAACGAAAAATCAAATCGGTTTAGTGTCATCAACCATCCAAAAACTTTCTACACGTTCATGGTTTTTCTTACTGCTGGAATACAGGGACTTCTCTCTTGTCATAAGTATATGGGTTACGCTGGCTAAGGTCATGTCAGATTAACCTACCCGCACTTGGCCAGCGTGTTGAAATAAAGCCTGATCTCTCTCGTCAATAGAGAAGTCCCTGTGTCCCAGCAGTGGGAACGTAAATTGGGATGCATAAGTATACAATAAATATCTTTGCCCTTTGTACTTCTTTTTTTGTAACATTTGTTTTGATTTTTTGTACCATAAAGTATTTTTGTATTGTATTATAGATGTAAATCGGTTAAGGCTAAAGTTTCTCAGAGAACATTCTACGGCCAAAGAGATTATGAATAGTTTGTAGATACTAAGTTATATGCTTCTGTGAAGAAGCTTTAATATTTTATAACTAAGCCAGCTATTCAGTGGTAAAGCAGGCAGATTTTACAGATGTCCTTGAAATATTCTTCAAAATACATGTTTAGTTAATATTTAAATAATATAGCTACTCTAGTATAAACAGATGTCTTTTGGCAGATTTACATTGGCAATAGAACTATGATTGTTTTCTTTTTTAAATCGATTAAAATGATGCTAAAATGTTTGTCTGTCTCAAGCTACAAATAATCTTAGTAGAAAAGCACAATAATACACAGTTTGCTATAAGTATAACTTTTATTTATTTAAAATAATTCTAATATTAGGTACTAAACTTTTGAATAAATGATTTTTTAATTAAAAAAATACTATCTATACAGTATCCCAACTAGTTTGATTTTACTTTTATTACTCTTTTGTCTTTGAATTATACAAATAACAACAAAAAAACACAGAGAAAGTGCGAAGCTCTAACGCCGGGTTCTTGACGCTAGTCTTGAGGCGTTAGGCACGTTATTTGAAGGCAAACATCGTGAGGAAACCGGCATGATCTGAGAACTTTGAAGAGTTTTAACGACATGTGACATTCACCAACCCACACTTGGCCAGCGTGGTAAATTAATGCCTGAGAAGTCCCTGTGTCCCAGCAGTGGGAACGTTAATATGGTGATGATGATGATTAATTTTATGCTTACATATTTAAGGATCTTCAAACTATTAAGATAAACGTCACTGGAAATAATTTCCATTTAGACTACTTAAACCTAGAAGAAGTATTTCCGCGTTATGTTGTATGTATAAAAGAGAAATCTGTATAATAATATTCGTAATTGTTTGTAAAGTTTACACAGCTGTTGTTATTCGTATTTGGCGGTTTATATATTGAGCTTACATCATTAATCACCTTGAGTTTTAGTATATAAAGACAGAATTTTTTCAGAATAGGCATCGATTGTACTTCACCTGTCTTTGTTTTAAGTTAATTTGCAAACAGCGAAGCAGCCATGATCAAGACACTGTTCACCCTCGCCCTGATGGCGCTGGCCGCCTCCCAAGTCGCATGCGATTACGTAAGAAATACATTTCTGCATCTTTTATAACCAGATTAACAGAAAACTTTTTAGTTATAAACTTTTTCTTGATAAAATTTCGATATAAAGTTCCTGTTCATTATAATCACACCACTTTTTTATATAATACCACAGTTGTAAACTAAAAAAAAGTTTTTTTATTAAATAGAGTATCACCAAAACTTGAAATTCTTTATTTTAACAGAGAATTTTCGTAATGTTATTCCTAGGCAATAAATAAAATTACATAATATTTATAAGATTACAATGGAAGGCGAACCGAATTAAACTTTAATTATAATGTAATATATATATAAATATATTTTTAATATTAGATTAAGGTAATAAATAAGTATTAAACGAAGTAAAATTTGTTACATCATTAAGAGTTATTGATTTTGTTTTAAAATTATTGTCTATTAATATAATATTCTAATACCATTTTTTTTTTACAGTTGAAATATGGAGTCGAAGGTAAATATACTTTTTTGTTATAAACCATTACCTATAATATTTATTAATATTTAACACTATATTGAGGAAATATGGGTGACACTGGCAACCCACGACGAAGATGAATGATTGAAGAGTTTTGAACTTAAACTTGAACTTGTACTGAATTCTTTCATCGCCTTCGTCGCGGTAAATAGGATATGAGTATGTAGTCGTCATTGACGCCATATTTTCAAACTTCTGAAAAACAGTTTCGCAGCAAACATCATTGTGGCTTCGGTTTCTATTCCTATAGGTTTAGGACAAAAAAAGGAGCCCGTGGTCTCCAACCAGGTAGTCCGATCAAGTGAAGGCCTCTTCCTCATCTAAACTCTGCTCGGTTCCGTGACGCCATGGATGGGCACCGTTGGAGGCAGAATATTAAATCCAGGTGCACCACAGCACCGTTGTCCACAACCTGTGATGGCCACGATCCTCAGCCAGGAGGGAACGACCCCAGAGAGAGAGAGAGGTTTAGGACGGGACGTCTGTGCAGTCCTTAGTGCTGCCAACCGATCATTAGAAAAAAATATTAACAGTCCCAAGTGGCAGTTTCAGAAAACCAAAGACTGTTTTACAATAAATAAATAAATATTTCCGGACTACTCACACGGCATCACCTAACCCCAAACCAAGCAGAGCTTGTACTATGGGTGTTACGTGACTGATATACTACATAGATACATTTTTTCTTGTAAATACATACATATATGATACATGGAAAACACTCAGACACGAAACCAGAAATTGTAGATCGTACAAAATCTGGTCCCCCGGCGGGAATCGAACCCGCAACCTCCTGCGCCTCAGGCGGACCTACGCCCACCGAGCCACAGAGGTCGTCGTACAATGTTTTTACATAATCTATATGTAAAAACATTGTAAAAGGTATTCCATAACGAGCTAAAATTATAATTTGTTTATGTCTATATAGACATAAAAACATTTCAAAAAACAGTAAATGCCTTTAAGCAACTCTAAATCGACATAATATAGACATAAACATATATATATATACTAGCGGCCCGCCCCGGCGTCGCACGGGTATAAAATTTTCCCGGACATTATTCGAAATTTTCTCGCCGTAAAAACCGTTCCGTCCGATCTCTCAAGTTGGATCGAACTGCACATGGTGTGCGAATTTTATTATAATCGGTTAAGTGGTTTAGGAGTCCATTGAGGACAAACATTGTGACACGAGATTTATATATATTAAGATATATATAGATCCTAAACAATTAGTCAGATCGCAAAATGTTAAAAGAAAACGAAGAATTAAATGATTTGAAATATCTTTCAACGATACCCCACATGAGACAGTTTGATGGATTAATATATATTTTTTTATTTTAACGAAACGGCGTCCAGTGATGGCCATGTTCACTATCGTCATGTCTTTACTCTTTAGTGATACTCGCCGTATCAAGAGGAATCGAATGTGAATTATAGAAGACTGTTAAAATACATTACGCCGCTCCAATCAAACAAACTCTCTCATATTCTGAGGAATGTTTGCATTTAATATGAACTATGCAAAGTGACGACATTTTATTAGAAAAATATAATCTTTACGAAAATATAATCCTTCTCTAATTTCTAAATTGCAGGTGGAGACGATGGCTACTCATCACCAGAGCTATCAGCGTCGGCCGGCGACTAAGGAAGAAACATTTTTTCACTAATAAAACATACATACATACATAAGAGAGGGCTCACTGAGAAAAAAGGCTTAATAACTATCTGCAATCATCTCGGCTGTGGAACATCCAAAGAACACAATTCATATTTTGAGTCGATGGGCCTGTTTTACAACCTCCGAATACACATAGACATTAAATAAAATAAATTAAAATTAAAATAAAATTATTTCTATACTTAAACCTTTAAGTTCATTGGTAACCTATGCCACACCCATGTAATATTTATTTGTTTATAACAGAAACACTTCAAATTTATTTACTATTATTTGATTTTGAATTCACTCAAGGATTGTGAATGCTTGCTAAATATTACTTTCCAGACAAAACTGAATAATGATGTTTTAAATGTCATCTGATTCCTCGATGAGTATTGCCGTGTTTATTTTGTAAGGGGCGGTGGCGCCGCGCGTGCACATTGCACTTCCGCTCTTACAGCATAGTGGTCATTACAGCGAGTGTCAATGGGTTCGACTTGCCTTCACCAAAATGTCATGTTTGTGATAACTTGTTCAAGGCGGTTACTGGTAACTCCGAAGCAGATGAACCGATTTCGATTCTTGTTTCTTTTGCATGACAGATAGGTTAGCAGAGGGTGTTCGTAGCCAGGGGGCCTACTCTTGTTCATCGAAAAACGAATATTCGATCCAAAGTTCGCGTAATTGCTACTCCGGTTTCATTTCGTTCCGCAACTTCATTCGAACGAAAATTGTTTGACATTAAAATTTTCTAAACCTACTCTAATTCACGAAAGTTCCAAACGAACATTTGAATTTGACAGATCTTTGTTCGGAGTTATAACCTCAAATCGACGAAACCAAAAGTAATAATCTTTTGATTTTCGTTATTGTGGTTTAATAATTTAGTAGTCAATTTTCTTGACTTAAATGGCTGGGAGATTAATTTTATTTCAAGCTGCTCTTCGTGAGGAACAAATTGTAAAATGATTCTGTTTTGTTAAAACAATAAATGAATAAAAAAGGTGATTTATGACATTTTCAACTGTTTTTTATTACATTTAATATGTTTATAATATCTTGTTGATATGTCCGGCTTTCGGATTCTTAAATCCAGGGTTTTCACGCGTCTTGTCCTGTTATCAAAATTTTAGAGATGGCAACCCTACACTTAGTAGATATAAATAATAAGTAATTATACGGATATTTTTGGTTGCCTTATGTTACTACACAATTGAACGTATGAATTGTACTCTTAAAATTAGTCGGATAATAATGGGTTCTTTCTAGTGCCTTGGGTAAATTGCGTCAATAGTATAAATTGGTCATAATATAGTTGTTTAATTACTTAAGTTGCTTAGATAAAACAGAAAATAATTAATAAACTACGAAATATTTGTAAAAATTAAAAACAAAGCGAAATATTTTGTTTATTTCATATTAAATAATAATCCGTAATTGGCATTATAAAACACCTAACCATATCATTCGTTCAAGTTCATTCACGAAAATTGTCTATAAATCCGAACTTCGTGTGCGCATCCGAAAATGAATTAGAGTAGGTTCATTAGCGAACCTTCGTTTAAAATTCGTTCGTTTGCGAAACTTCGGTTTGAAGAACAAGAGTAGACCTCCAGGTTGTTTAAAATCAGTTTCAATCCGTCGTTTCAAAATAACTCTTCAGTTAAAGTGGCAATGAAAAATCTAATCTTTACAAATATACCAGTGTTGGGTATCAAATGAAAGCTTACAAACATTCAAACATAAATTTAAAATATTTTTTTAATCACATTCTTTTTATAGCGTTGCTGAATACATGAGTTGTTTATTATCCAGTGCTTAGCCAAAAATTGTGTCCAAATATAAGATTTATGTTGCATTTTTGACTTGCCTGTAGTGTAATATAATAAAATAAATAAATATATGTAAATTTAATCACATAACTTATACGTCACGGATTTTTTATATGACAGATTTGTTTTTGGGTGTTTGTTACATGTTTTTGTAATAAAAATAATTATGTAAGTTTTTAGGTACTCATTAGAAGCTATTATGGATTATGAAATGAAAAAGAAATCGGTCCTATTTGAAATATTTAGTATGTTTACCAAAAACGATAAATCACTCTGTTCTCGTCTTTATTCACGGAATAAAACCTCCTCGCAAAGCCTACAAAAAAGTTTTATATCGGCTGAAAGTTGACCTTTCTCATTCCGAATTCAAAAAAGCCTACAGCTCCCGCGGGAAATCATGCCGTGTCGTGTGTCGCGTCGCGTCGCGCCGAGCATCATTATTTATCCACCCGGCAATACTATTTCCCTGACATCATGACAAGGAATATTTTGTAAATGTTAAATTTATAATAGTGACCTATAAATAAGAACTGCAAAATTGTATAAGCTGATGAAACTGTGTTGTCCTATTCGCTTTTCAACTCAGTACAAAACATTGAAGCGAACTGCCAAGACGATGTTATTTCTTTGACAGTTTTTGTTTAAACAATTTAGTCTTATTAATTTT
The DNA here is from genome assembly GCA_929108375.1 of Gymnoscelis rufifasciata. NCBI lineage: Eukaryota > Metazoa > Arthropoda > Insecta > Lepidoptera > Geometridae > Gymnoscelis > Gymnoscelis rufifasciata. The sequence continues at coordinate 13,021,513 of OV815323.1, read as the reverse complement.
AAGTTGACCTGTGATTCTAAGTACTTTTTTGACTTGACTTTGACTTATACGGTATTGTAGCTTCATGGAAAAACTCGAAGCGCGAGCTATTCCTACGCGCCTCGATCTCGGTACACTCTCATTATACAGGCAGTCGCGGATGTGAATTTGATTACAAGAACATATTGCTATTGACTTTTAAATGTGCTTTTTATTCGATGTTTATTTTAACCCCCCACGAAAAAAGAGGGGTTTTATAATTTTGACGTGACTGTCTGTGGCGTCGTAGCTCTCAAACGGCTGAATCGATTTCAATTTAGTTTTTTTGTATGGAAGGAGTGTTTCGCGCGAGAGATTTTCATAAAACATGTCTAGTTTGATGAAAATCGGGTTGCTTAACCGAAAATCTAGAAATATACTCGAGTGGGGTCTTAAATGAAAGCGCATCACATGCACATTACAAAATAGTATGTCATTTTACTTTTAAGGGAACTAAGGTTTATGGATCGCTGAAGGCCAAGCGTTTGTATGTTCTGAAGTCACTCTCTCCTTGGTCTGGGAGCTTTATATTATATAATAAAAATATATTTATATGTCTAAGAATATTAAGTACTCGTTTATCATATGTCTAGTACTCGTAACTCAAGCTTATAGCTAACCACGGGGCTTGATGTTGTTGTGTGGATTGTCTGGAAATATTTATTTTATTTATAACAATTTGAATTTTATTATCTGAATATTATTCACGATGTCAATCTATTAGATAAAAATCAATATCCAATGCTATATAAATACAGTTTTGTAAACTGCATTCGTAATTATCTCATTTTTAGTTCTAGGCTCGTATTAAATATTTTCATGGTCATATGAACTGTAGCCAAAAGTTAATAACTTACCCTCAGTTAGATAGCTCGCCTGTCCAAGTCAGACTTCAGGTTCGTCAGTTGTCTGCCCACACACAGCTTCCGACTAACATTGGAATTCCACAGCAGCTGGTCTTCGAGTGTTCTTCTCGATTGGTTTATTTGGGACACAGAACAAGTCACACAGACCGTAGCTGCGAATGAAACGTTATGCTAAGAATAGTGAGTGAGGCCGCGGGCGCTCGGGTGCTAATTCAGTTACGGGGTACGACTTTTCTATAACACAGCTTAAAATAATTATTAAATTTATTTGTGGGTAGGTTGACATTTTACTTGTTTTGACCTAAATTATAAGTTACCACCTTAAAAGTAATAAAAATGCAGTATTATTATAAAGTTTTATTTGATAAAACAATAAAATCCTTTGTGTCACGGACCCTTTGTGTCACGGACTGAATTCTATAAAATGTCTTTCTTGTGCCAAAACTTATTTTAACATTAACTAATATCTTTACTTACATTTTGCATAATTTTGATTACGACATTATTGTTTATAAACCACCAATAAGAACAATATTTAAACTAATAAAAAAATAAGTTTAAATATGGTGATATTTTTGCGGGATTTAAGAAAAAAATCCATATCATTCCTTAAAAAACATTTTAAATAGGTATATAATAAAATATAGGTAATTATAAATATATAATTAAGGTCACATTAGTACCTAGTTGTGAAAACTGCTGCCATCAGAATAACAAAAAAAAATAGCAGAGGTAAAGGCTATAGGCTATATTCCTATTGTATAATTATATTATATAAAATCTACTTAAAACTACGAATATTAAAAATCGAATGAATAATTTTAAATTCTTACAACTATAATCAAAAGCGCCCTATTCGCTATCACAACACTCAAAGGCCTTGTAGATTGGACCGATCGCTTCGCAAAGGATAAAACTACACTTAAATATAAAAAATAATGCGTTTTAGCTACTTGGAATAAACATAAGCTAAGGTTCTCTTATGTAGACATTCAGTTATAAGTAAATGACTTACAAATTATGACATAAGTACGCGTATAACTTGTAAGTAATCATACAACAAGTCTTTTGGTTTTTATCGAGTAGTGAGATTATGGTAACTCGATAGATCTCGGTAAAAAAGTATTCGTGTTCATGTCAGAAGCAGTGCGCCAGGGCCCCAGGGCCCCCAACCCTCGGGCCAGGGCCCTAAGCCCAGGGCCACAAGCCCAGGGCCCCAAGCCCGAACCCAGGGGCCCCCTAAAGTTTAATCTGCGATCCTATTGTTGTAGTACCTAACGAAACATTCTCTCAAGTCCTGAACCTAAAACTGGAAGTTAAAAAGTGATAAACACCACTTTGAAAAAATCATTCTGCTTTTATAATAAGCAAAAGCGCCAAATATTCCATTGAATGTTCTCAGGCACAAGACGTTGCAGTTGATCTACTAACAACTACTACTCCTAGAACTATTAACACAATCCACAAATAAGATTTTTTTTTCGAAAAGAAAATAGTTTCAGTTATTTATTAGTTATTCGGTGATATTTTTTTCATTGCGTCGTATCGGAGGAGATCTATAGAGTTATTATAATCTTACCACTGAAAAAAAACAAGGTTTTGTATTTCCCGAATTAGGTATTTCTCATACCGAAATACTATTTTTACTAAGTACATCAAAGTTGGTCGATAAATTGACCAAAATTTGGTTCGTCAGTTTTGGTTCAACGATTTTAATATCCGATTAACTATTTGATAATTTCTGGGTTTATACACATCTTAAATTATTATAAGAACTTTAAAATTAAGCTAAATTATTTTGAAATGCCTTTTAATGACCAGGGACCCTGTATAACTACTTTTATGCATATCCGCTCTATATGATTTTACATTGCAATATTAATATAATATATTATGAATTATAATCAAACGTACTTATTAATTAGGTAAACAGGTTTTGTTTTAAAAAACATTGCTGGATATTTAGGTGTGCGGTAAGCGCTAAGCTTGTTTATTCGGACTAGAGATGGGGTATCAAATCGATTGCCTGATAATATTGCCCACCCCTAATTCGGATACGAGACATTTTATTTACTTAGGGATCTAGTAGACAGACAGCTATCTGTCTAACAGATTAATAATTAATAGGTACGTAACTATATATTTAGTAAATTTAATATTGCAATGCAAAATCGCTTAGTTGTTATTAATGTGCATAAAATTGTAAATAAGCTAATTTGACTGAAAATTGGTCATCGCTTACAAAAATGTACAGCTCGAAAGGGATTTAAATAGGGGAAAGCTAGAATCTATAATTATTTATATACGAAAATAGATATATATATATAACTTATATCAAACTTTCCATTTAAAATTATTTTTGAATTAAAATCTCGTATTAAATTTAAAACTACAATTATGACTGTAAGCCCATTGAGGGGGAATAAGATTTAATAAGTATATTTTAAGTAAAATATTTACAATTTTAGAATGAACAAGCATTGAGCAATTTTTTAAGAAACTTCTTATATTCTATATAGTTTTTTAAAGTTATATACATTACGACTTTGAAATTCTAAGCTTAAAATTTCTACAAATAATTAAGGAGGAGGGATTTTGATAATAAATAAGGACTTTACGAGTAAAAGTTCACTTTTAGTTGGCATTACGCCGAGTGTCGAGCATTCACAAGAATGTTACATTACATATAAGTGCTCATAGTGTATGTATGCCCTTTAAAATTCGGCCAAACCGGCGCGACTAGCGGCGTAGCGGCATCGGCAGTGTCTGTCGCGCGGCAGACGAGAGCATAAGACTAAGGCTCTTTACGAACCTAAATTACCACAAAACGGGACGTTTTAGACGCTCGTCGCGTCCCGCTTCCCGCGTTGGTAATGCTAAGATTGCGCCGAAGCTTTATGTTTCGGGTTTTCCTTAATCTCCCTTAACGTATACCGCTTCCCTAATGCTCACGCGCAGGTTTGGTCGACACCTTATTTGGAAAAAATATAAAACCTTTTTTTATTTTTTCATATAGTTAGCGATAATTAAAAACACATTGAATTTGTGCCCCTACTGTATTATAGTAAAAAGATATTGATTTAAATATAGATTTCAACTTCTAAAAAGTTAAATATTTACAAATCGACTTGCAAACATTTTATTATTGATTCATTTTGTTCTGTTTTATATTAAGATTTAAGTGCATTTAAGTACTTCAAGAGTAATGTAATTTAAGAGAAAATGCAAGGATTTTAGAGTGTTTCTTATTTGAAGGGTGACGCGAACCTTATGATTCGCGTAACCAACGTATCACCGTTCACCATCTTGGCTAGATTTACGCGTTTTGGTGACCGTTGAAACGCTTTGACTGCTAACCCTTTGATTGTTAACGCTTATGTTGTCAAGGCCTTTTCCGCTAACGCTTTGATTCGTACACTTCTTAGACTGACCGACACTGTTTGAGCTTTTGCTGACAGATTTAGGTAATTGTTTAGATTGAATGTTGACAGTAACTTTATTGATAACACTTTGACTGCTGATATTTTTTGCACTGTCGTTTTGCGTGATTCGGAAACTGTGGCTATTATTTATGCTGAGTTTTCTTCCAGACTCGGTCGCTTCGCCCTTTTGAACGTTTGGACTGTTAAGAGTCAGGTCATCGATGCTCGGACTCGCGCCGGGTTGGTTGTCCGTAACGCTTTGGCTTCTGCTGACGCTTTTGCTGCTACTACCGCTCTTGGTCTCCGGAGTATGACCGGTCAGGCTGTGGCTGCTGATACTTTGACTGCTAACGCTGTCGCTCACAACGCTTTGGCAATCCGACGCTAGTTCTGACGTCGTCGGAACGTCTTGACTGGGGTCTCTACCTTCCTGGACCGACTCTAAACCGACGTCGAACGATGGTTGCCTGTAAATAGAAAGTAACTCAAACGAAGTTCCTTTTTTTATAAGAGGCTAGTTATTTTTGTCTATAATTCTAGATATTGCACACCACTCAAAATACTTCAGTCTATACTAGTAGGTATACATTCAGATGCACATGTGGCGTACCTCTCGGCCATGTAGTTCCCGGGCGCGGAGAGCGAGCGGCCGGCGCGCGCCAGCCCGCCCGCGCCGCCGCGCCGCGCCCCCGCGCCCGCGCCTGCGCCCGCCACCGCGCCCGCGCCTCGCGCCGTGCTGCCCTCGCGGCTGCGCAGGAACGGGTTCTGCAGCGAAACATATATTAGTCGAATAAACATTATACATTACCTACTCGTGCATCCTTAGAATCCACGGTTTATCGGTTTTTGAGTTTCCCGATATTTCATGATCGCGATGGAACTGAAGTCCCAGCGAGTTGGATTAAAGTTTTTTCGCGGACGGAGCCTCGTTCTCTACGAGGAAAGACCGCTTTCGTCTTTTATCACGAGCTGACGGGGGAGAGAAACGGGTCCCGACGGTAGTGGTGCGTCAGCTCGGAACGAAAACCGATAAATCATGGTAATCATCTATGATATAAACACGATGCAATTAGTTTAAATAAAATAGTATACCACATATTTATGGGTATACCGATAAAACTGTGCCGTTGAAAATAATGATCTTAAAAAATATTTCTCACAGTGCCTGAACATAGTGTTTTACCTATATCGATAGAATCTACTAAACATAATCACAAACATAACATCTGAGCAATTCCATCAGTAATCTGACGAGCTACTCGAAGGTCTCACCTGGAAGCTGTGCTTCTTCAGCATGGTCTTGATGAGGATGAGCGTGGACAGGTTGGGGATGGAGGTGACGACCTGCGCCATGTCCTCGTCCGTCACCTCCACCAGCCGGCAGTTCTCTTGTTCTGAGGGGAGCGGCTCAGCACCGTCTGCTGTCACCCATTCGTGGACCTGCGACAAGCACTCATTGTTTACCCCCGTCGCTAAAAGAAGGGTGTTATGTTTGACGTGTATGTCTGTTTATGGCTATGCTGTTAGTTTAGCACGAGTGTTCTTAGACATGTTTGATGAAAATAGGTTGACCCGTTTAAAAGTTATGAGGAGTGAAGGTTGGGGAAAACCCGAAGGTATATCTGCAAATATACTCGAGTGGGGTCTCAAATAAAAGCGCTACACGTGCACATCACCCAGGAGGGGCACTGCAATTAAATTTTACATCAGATTTTCAATAACTCATCAAATATTAATAGTTAATACTTATATGGCATTAAAACTTATCATCAATGTCAGTTTAAAAAGGCCATCACCAAATTATTAAATTAAATTTATTCATTTTGAAAACTACTAAATATAGGGCTTTGAGCCGTTTGCCGGCTATGACAGCCCTGTTATAAGCATTTAATAAAAGTAATTGTTATTATAATAATAATTTTTATTACAAAAACAGATGGCCAGTTGTTAATTCGAGTAGGAATGTAAATTTATGTTATTGCTGTTTTTATTGGATATTCTAATAAGTTTGCCAAAAGAAAGGCAATTGAAGAAATTAATGAAATATTTGATTCAGAATTTGGAGAAAAAACGTGTTTTGCATCGCGGCTGTATCTGAGCCCGATGGCGAGCGCACAAAACTAGCGACCGCTTTGCGACTGATACAAAAAGCCGCCGTAAAGCCTTAAAACTAAATATTTGGTTATATAATCATCACCATTTCAGCT